>VZRE01002010.1:0-100877 GCA_013396775.1 Cephalopterus ornatus
CCCCCCCGCCCCCTTGCATGAGAAAGTTGCGCTGGGTTAATTGGGCTTGCGTGTGAAATGCCAGAGGTTCCGGGCACACGTCTGAAGCTTTTTGTTACGTTAGGTTGTGTGCTAGTAGCTGTGATACAGCTTTAAGACCGGCTGGAGGTTAATAGTTTTTCACGGGAATTGATTTTGCAGGCGTCTGTTCGATACGTATTTGTATTTATGTAGTACGATTAAAATATTTCAGCGCTGCCCATGTGGATGGCAAAATTTTCGTTGTTGCAAAAGTAGTGTTTAAGTTTAGAGTAATGCTTGGGAAGAACTAGATTTTTTTTGGTGTGTACCTTCCGTCAGATGAGAAAGTGCTGTTCACCGAGGGCCTGTCTAGTAACCTTAAGGTTTAAGGTCCCATATGTCATCCAGAGGAATTTTTTGGCTTTATTTTTTTATTAGGCGGAAGGAGGTTTTAGACCACCGAGAGCAGTAGCTAAAAGGAAGTTAGATGATATGCTTTCCTTAGGCTGTTTAGCATCAGAGTAAACAGAATCAGTTTATAAAGCAGGAGTTCTAACTCCTGTGATTCTAGGAAATGACTTTCCGAATACGAGCCCGTGTAGCACTTTCCTGAGCCGTTCCAGTGGTGAGGTGGCTGAAGCAGGATTGGTGAAGTACCAGTGAATTAAGGCTGGTTGGCTGCTGTTGCTCAGGACCCTGTGTGAGTTGCCAAATGACCAAGAATTGTGCAATTTCTACCCACATTTCTTCTGTGATACCTTCGCTTCTGTTACTATTCATAGTTTTTTTCTATGAATGACATCAGCGACACGAGATGGGGGAAGAAACACGGGTCAGGGGAGTTTTACACTTTACCTGTCCAATCACAGTATCAATCACAAGTAAGGTGTTGAAGTACAACAGTTTTGGTAGGTGTTACCAGCATTTTTGCCTGGGGTAGGGACAACTGCTCCTAAAGTTTCCTCTTCCAGGCCTTTCTGGGTCTACCTTTTGTATATGAGACTGGCCTAAGAGTAAAAAGACTTGCTGATGCATCATGCCACTTACTAATGTTTTTCTCCCGGAGATCTCTGATAAAAGCCTCGGGTAAATGTGGAGAGAGCTGGTCTGTCCTCTCACTGTTTGGCATAGCCATGTTTTTGTTGTATAAAGGCAAGGCCTAGCTCTGGTTTACAGGTTTATTCCTCTGGTTGGTGGTTGTCTGGCAAATCTCTCCCCTTGAGGTACAGCAGAAAACTATTCCTGTGCTCCAAGTATTTCCTTAACTGTCTGTAAGTAAACTTGAGTTACTTCTGTTGAAACAGAGGAGGAGAGATGGAAATGCCAAATGACTGGTGAAGTTTGCAGGTCTAAACAAGCACAACTCACTCAGGGCAATTTGAGTTAAAGCAGAATGCTAAAAATTTTTTTTTCCTATAAAATCGAGCTGGTTGCTTCTTATCTGGAGTGCAGCTTATGTGGTGGAGTTGAGTCATTCTTGCTGAGACAGCATTTTGAGTACTGTCGTTAAAATGCTTAGAAATTTAACTCTGTCACAGTATAATTTGCAGACTTATGTAACTGGTATGTTTTTGAATGCAGCTGTCAATAAGAGATCTTATTGCACTTTTCCTTTTTAGTGAAACTGTGGAACATAAAGCAGCTGCTTTCACAAGATGACCTAAATATATAAGTCATTTAAGACCAGCGTATTTCATACTAAAATATTGACGTTGCTATTGACTTAATTTTTAAGCGTTCAGGTCCGTTCTGATGTAAAAAATACTTACATAATTGGCTAAGCAGAACTGCACTGCAATCAAGTGATGGAATGATGCAGGTTGTGTTATTAAATAAGCAAGTTTTGGAGTGGAAAGGACTGTAAAATAATTGTATTCATTTTGTCTCTGCAAACCAGAGGCGTTTTTAAGACTTGACTAGTAGCAGTGTTTGAAGTCAAGACAGTAGTGGCTTATCATAGGTAAACCTGAGCCAAACAGCATTTATTCTTGCTACTGCATGTGGCCCTTGGTGATTTTTGCTGCTCTTTTCTCATAAATCGTATTTGACTTTTACTTAAAAAAAAATAAATTGCCTTAGCCGTTTCTTTCTAAATGGTGCAACTTGTCTCATTTGTTTGGTTTTTTTTTTGAAAATTAAGCTTCTTTTGGATGCTACTTTGTTGCTGAATTCTTACTGATCTCTGTAGTTTTAGTCACATGATCCAAATTTCAGTTTAAAATACTAGGATAAGAAATAAACCTCTGTAAAATTTCACATGCTTTACTCCGGTGCTCTTCACTGAATGAATGGCAAAGTATCAAGTATGTGTGTACAATTTGTAATCCCTGAAAAAATGCCAGTGTTCTTAGGATATTTAGGAGGTCTGTGGAATGTACATAAATTTACATTTTATGGCATTTTCTATACATTCCATTAGGCAGAGGCTAAAAAACATTGTTTAAGGAGAATTCATGTATTTGAGCCATGATGTGATGTGGATCACAGTGGAGGTAACATATCTACTTGTAGCTTCTTATATTGCTGTCTGCGAAGGGACAATTTAGCTTTTATTAAGATTTAATATTGCCAGAGTAAATCATTTGACTCTTAAGACGAGGAAGAATGTTTAGACCAAGAAAACTGTAATCGGGGCAGGAGGAGAAAGCAAATGTGATACCATGGGAGTGAGCAGGCTGATTTTTGTTCCTGGGTAGAGGTAGTAACCACTGAGTGTTACTGGTGTTAAACCACAAATTTAAGTTGCAGATTTCTGTCAAGTCTCTCTCTTATTTATTTGTTTATTTCTGTTTGTGTTTAAACACATATAGCTGGCACCATTCACCCAAGGATATTTCAGCTTGCTGCTGGAGTCTACAAAAACAGAGTGTGTTTACAAATATGTGAAACAGTTGCTCGCATTTTTTAACAGCTCTTCTCAAAAAGTGCTTAGATGTGACTAAAACAACAGAATTAAAAACTTTCTTCATTGACAGATAGTTCGGGTGAAGTACACTTCTACTGTTTAGAGTGTAAACTTTGTGTCAGGATATATGTATATATATCAAAAGAGCATCTAAGTGATACAAAGGAAAAAGCAAAACCGGCTAACCGTGTTTCAGTATTGAAGTCTGGAGAAATGCAGGAAAAAGTACATTATTCTCTTGATCACTAACAGGTTATTTCTCAGTTCAGGTAAGAGTATTTTCATAGGTAAAAAGCTCTCTAAAGTCTTCGAAGATAATAGTTTACAAACCCAACAAACTCAAATGTAACAGGTCTGTATTTCGATAGCTGTGGTTTAAATAAAGCAAAGCACTTCAGTGTTCACGTGCTGATACCCCATGTGCAACTGAATGATGTGGGACTACTCCAGATGTGTGATGTTACTCTCATGTTTAAATACCTTGCTGGACTGTGACCCAGAGGATGAAATGTGTTCTCATGTTTGGGCCTCAGCTGTAACTTGAAGGATTTTCCATCTCTGTGTGTCCAATTCATGTTAACTGCCAGCTGTACTTGCACTCTGGATTTGAATGGTGGCCTGTATTCTTGTATATATATCATAGCTATTTGTCCTTCACGTTCTGTGGTGTTTTTTTACTTAGAAATACTCTAAAATGGCAATGGCCATGAGAACTGTAAACTGTGCCCACGCTCTTTGTGTTTGGAGATGAGCTCAAGGAATTCTCCAGCTGTTAAGTAAAACCCAGTCTTTGAAAGGGGCGCAGGATGTGGAAAAATGTGGGCAGGTAAGCACTTAGCATGAAATTGGAGGAAAATTTAGTGAAGAAATAATCAGTTTCTATCAGTCAGTAATTTTCTGGTGCCCTCAGTCAATTCTAGTGAGTATTTCTCCAGTGAGAACAGTTCTCAGGCTGCAGAGAGGCCCTGTGAGCCTGGGCAGTGCTGGAAATTAGCATTGCTTGTATTTTGGAGAACAAGTGAATTGACAACGACCTTATTCAGTGACCAGAGTGTTTAGAGCTGTGATGAACTCTTGGACTGAACCGAGCACCTTTACTGCCTCATTCATCAGGGGCAAATCATCTCTGCAGTGATAGAAGTGACCTTGGTAATCACTGTGCCCCTCAGAGGAAAACCTGTCCTAAAAGGTTCTGTCTGCTTAAAAGGCTAAAACACTAGGGGTTTTTTTCTAACTTGGTATCTCATTTTTGTATTTTTATGCAGACTTGGGGAGAAAATCTACTTTATTGCAGCAGTCATCCTCTAAGTTTGATCTTTAATGAGATAGGAATGCTGGGGACGTGAGGGCAAAACAGCTTTGTAAATAAAAGCTCTGTGTATGTACAAATGAACAAACTCCAGCTTTCCCTAAGCTTTGAGGATTTGACTTCCAGGTCTTAATGTGCTCCTGGCATAGTTTTGATGTCATTTCCTTGCAAGCAGAGCCAGGTTACAGCTGTACACTTCGGAACATTTCCTATTTTATTGCCATTTTATTCCCGTGTGTAGTCATCACGTTTTAAGTCTCTCCTGTAGCTGCTTTTCCTGTAGCCTTACCAGAATAGTGTTAATAGTGCTGAGATTAGAACCCCACTAATATTTTCATGTAAAGTGAAAGCCCTGGGAAATTGCTTGTGTGTTATTTCATAATACTGAATACTTGACTAAACAGGAAATTTTGGGGCCTTCATACGAACACCATCTTCTAATCATTGGGCACATACACACTGGTGGCATTTTCTCTAAATAGTTTATTTTATTCCCAAGCACTATGTGTATAAATTTTATTTTCACTTGGGTCTCGTTCTTTAGTATTGATAAATAAATGGCTCTTCAGACAAATCACAAACAGGTAGCTGATGTTTCTTGTTTGAAATTAGGAAGATCTGAAGTGTGAAAGCTTTAAATAATTATTTCTTAAAGGGAGCAGTAATTTTGGTAAGAAACTGGAGACAGAGAGGAAAAATTAAAGAGCAGGTGGTGGGATGAGTCCATGTGTTCAGTTTTTTTGAAGTATATAGGACTGTATTAACTTAATTTTTAAGATGCCTGTGGTGAGTTTATCAGTGAAACAGCATGACAGAAGGATGGAGGGGGTTTATAAGAATCTGTACACCTTACTACAAACAACAATACCAGCTGTAAAAAACATGGTAGTTTCCTGAACTGAAAGTGACTGTGAGTAATTTTTGTTTCCATATTTCAGGAATAGTTCACTTAATGCAATTGCTGTGTTGTTGTTTTTTAAACTGTAGTTATTCCAACCTCCCTTTGTTTTTGGAGTCTCAGCAAATAATCCCATTGGGACCTTTCTCCATGGAGCATCTTTTTCCTGGTTTATTTTAACACTTCAGCTGAAACACAAAGACACATTGGCAGTGGCTTGACTTCACTCCAGTGACATTTGAACATCCTGAGCAGTCCTGGCTATTCCAATAAGCCATCCTGATCTTGAGGCTTTTCAAAGAGTATCTTCACTTTCCTCTTTTGGGTGCTGGCAGGACAGGCTACGACTCCAGTTCTGTCTTGATTTTTTCTGAATAGGTTTAGCTGAACTTGATAAAAAAAGCAAATGCTCTTTGTTTGGTTGGGTTTGGTTTTTTGTTTCTGACACAGAAATAGTAGTGGAGTGATGTGATTCGTCACTAAATAAAGCATTCCTCTATGAGTCTTAATTTTTTTTTTTTTTTTTAATGGCAGGTATTGTGTGATTGGTAGTACAGTGACCAGAAATACTGAGACTGTAAATGAGAGATCAAAAAATGAAATTTAAAGAACAGGGGTGTTTTAGCTGTCATTTGAAGCTTTTGATATGGTCATGTCTGTTAAATTCTTGGACTCTTAAGTGGCTTGTACTCAAGTAAGAATTTTCAGTTAGGCCTGCAGTGTCCAGGAGTGGGGTAATGATCTGTCGTGATGAGAGATGACAGTGGCAGAGCACTCGTGGTATTACAGATACTGGAAAAAATTGTAAATCAACTTTCATGACTTACTATAGCTGCATTCTTCTGGGTCGTCTTTTTTCTGTTTCCTTTTCACCCGTGTTTTCTTTGTGGTGAAACTGCTGCTGCAGTGCGTGGTTCTGCTGGAACGGCTGCGAAGCCCTGACGTGAGCTGTTGGGTTGGAATCCTCACAGTTCGTTTGTTTGCCTTGCTCTTTCGAAAAATTTGAATCTTACTGCATCTCATTGATATATCAAATGAAGCAAGGCCTTTCTTTCTCCTGACTTCTGTCTACGTAGACTGCAGCCTCCTTGGATCTTCCAGTTCTTTTTTGCAGTTGCTTCAGTGGGGCTTCGAATTTTGGCTGGAGTCTGCAGGAGTGTCTGTGCCATTAACAAAGGGGTTGTCTGAGCTTCGTGTCTAAAATGGGGTGTCTTTTGTTTATCTTCCAACTCTTTTGAGTAAGAAATCTTTGGAAAATGAAGTACAACCAGAAAGGTGCTGAACTAAGCACCAGCATGGGCATGTTTTTTTTTGCTTATTAATGCTTTCAAGCAAGGACCTTGATGTTTTCATTCTCATACAGTTCAGACAGCAGCATATGAATTTATGCAGAGCTACCTCATTGATTTTCATAGTACTTGTTTGTGCTATTTTGGTTGCCTACATAGTTTTTCATGGTGATTGGGCTGCTCTTACTCTGGTACTGCTGCCTAGTGTGTTTTTGTTTTTTTTTTTTCTTTATGCTTTCCCACCTGTAATTTATGGTATGAATATTTTGAAAGAAGTAAGAATTCTCTTTGGGCCAAGAAATACTCCCTTAATCGTGTTCTGAGGCTGCCAGTCATGTCAGGATCCCGATGAGTGACTGCTGCTTGTGGATGCAAGTTGTAACTCCTCTCAGAATCAATGTAGTGATTTATTTTTTTTTTCATTCCCAGCAGTGGAATGAAATCACAGTGATTCTGGAAAGAAATTATTTTCTTCAGTAACTGACCGTATTGCAAAATTAACTCCATAAAGAAATCTTGAAACTACATCACCATCTTCCAGATTTCTACAGGAACAATTTGTTAGAGGTGAATTATCTTTTTCGATGTCCAGGGCTTCCTTTTTCAGAAATCAGATTACACATGTCTCTACTGGAGAGAGTTTGGACCTCAGCCAAAATACATTCATATTGAGAAGCTTCTGGTTTAACCTTGGAACAGGTTTAGTTGTCTGCAGGAAAGGTAGATAGGAGCAGAAAATGATGTTTTAAGAAGAAGCTGAAACATGTTGTTGGAGGGAGGGTGTTAACTCAGAAATGGTTACCTTCTGTGTTCCAGAAGGCTTCAGTAATCCTCTCCTAAATCCTACCTGCCCTGCCATACACACCACGTGGGATAAAATAGTTTGCTGCTTAGTACAGAGAGCCATTTGGAAAGGCTGTCAGCTCCCAGGAAGGAGAAGGGATTTTGAGCAGAAGAGAAGTTACGATTAAAAAAGAAAAGAACTTGCAGAACAGCTCAGCTCAGTGAAATGGTGGTGCCTTCGACTAGCCACTGAATGGTCAGAGCTCAGAGGTTTTTGTAGGAGAGGTGCAGGGGTGTAAGTTGGGAAAGTTTGGAACAGTTCATACTTTCCCTCATACACACAGAGTTGTTAACTTGCTTACTCTGGGTTGGTTTTATTGGTTTTTTCCCCCCATCTTTCTCTTTCATCCATGTGTAGATGTTCTTGCCTGTCCAAAGGCCTGTTTCTGAGAGCATTGATATTTCTCTTCACTTTCTTTAAACTAATGTTTCCAGCTGTCTGCCTTTTCCTGTTCCCTTGGTCTGCCACATGCCACAGCTCCTACATCTCTCCTAAACCAAGAAATTGTTAATGTTATTAGAACTATGGGTAGTTTCTTATGTTCTTCCCTTTGCAGTTGTCTTACTGCAGTGTAACACAGACTACAGTTGGATCCACAAGAAGCAAGTGTCCTGGTGAGGGAATTGTGTGTTAGCCTATGTTTATTCAAATAGCCCTGCTTCTGTATTTTATTTTTTTTTTACATCTTTTTCGTAGAAAATTCCTGTCTCCTAGTTGGCCATTTATTCCTGTGTCTGAAAGTACACATTCAGAAACATCAGCTGTAATTTTTTAGTATTTTACTGATGTTTTGAGCTATGAGTGCCAGAACTCAGTCATATAGCCTCCAATAGTTTTTAAATAGTTTCATTGGCAAGGAGCTTTTTCATGACTTCATTCAGCCCATGACTGTGGTGTAATTATGTCTCCTCATCTGCGTGTTCTGTTTTATTTTAGTCATTCTTCCGATCCCTGGGATGATCTCTGACATGTTGTTTGTTAAAATTAATTGATTTGGGGCATCCAGGCAGTTCTGTCAGTTTTTCATTCAACAGGCTCTAACTCCTGAAAATGTTTCCACGTTTGCACAATTCCGTGCTGTCTGGCTACTGCATCCAGCCTGCTTAAGGCAGAGGGGAAAAAATTCTGCGGATCAGGCTGGAGTTGAAGTTGAACAAATGCCCTTTTTCTATTCAGTAGCAGTCTGTATAATTTGGTGACTTGCTCTGTATCCTGCAGTTCAAGTAAAGGTTGTAATCTTTCTTTATGGTGCTCATTACAACACACGGGTTGTAATGCCACTGAGAGAATTGTTCCAGGAAATTGGAGTATGGGGGTGTTTCTGAGCTTAGTTAGAACAAGTGACTGTGACTTCAGTGTGGTTCATATAAGCAGCTTATCCTAGTGGAAGGAATACAACTTGCACATTGTTTTAAGAGGATTATTAATTTACATATTGTTGAAGTACAAGTTTCAGATGGGGGTGGTTAGTTTTCTTGGACGAAACGATCAAATCCTTGTCCAAATTCCTTGGAAAAATAAATTGTATTTTTATAGAGGTATGTGGAGTTGCATTAACTGTCCTTTGTGAACAGTGTAGGACTTGTCTTCACTTGAACCTTCAAGCAAATGAATAGGCAAATAGCAAAACAGCAAAATTTATTTTCCAGTGTATCAGAAGGCATTACAGTTGTGCTGCCTGGATAGCACAATTTGAGGAACAAATGAAGGGGCAAAGAGATTTCATGCATTCCAGTGATGTATCTGTGGTTGTCCCTGGTTGTCCATGGTCTGGTATACTAATTACCCTCCTTTTCTTTGCCACTCTGTTCTCCAGTTGTGTCTATTTTCAAGGAGTTTTAGCTACTGACTCTTTGGCGTGCTCCATTCATTATTTCGGTTTTGTTTCTAATGCTGCAGTTCTTTGAATGTTGGCACTCTTGTGCTTTATCCAAGGTCTTGTTCCTTGTGTTGATTTTTATAGGCCCTGTACGGTATTCTTGCTTTTCCTGCAGTCTGCAAACTGCAGCTTGGGCTCTCCGTGCACTTGTTGTAGATGCTGTCCTTCAGTTTGACCTCCACAAAATCAGGGTTTCAGAACTCAGGGTTTAAATGCACTCACAGATATGTCTCCTGCATATTTGTTTCTGCTCACAGGGGTCCGTTTTCACTTCTAGCTTTGTTCAGAAGCCTCTCTGCTCTTCAGAGCCGAAATCCAGAAAGTTTGACTGCAGAAAGCTCTTCTCTTTTAGGACATGAAACTAATGGGAGTCCCTGATATGGAGATGGTGAACAAAGAATCATCTTAGATTAAAATTGAAATTTACTTGGCTAATCGTTGTGGCATTTGCTTTGCCATTTCTGAAGAAAATGTTGCACCTCTGATCTTTTTATGAGGCACCACCCTCATAGTACTGTTCAGAATGGTCCTTCTCTAAGAAAATCAAAGTGGATGGTGTATCTTTGCCACTAAACTTCACGATTAAGTGCGTTTTCTCTGACTATGCCAATAATAGGAGTAGGAAGAATGTGTGTCTTCTCTAGCACATGTTAGTTATTCAAGCATCCCAAAAGTTGAGGCTTACAGAGTAGAGGACTGGTTCTGTCTCCTGCTACCAGACCAGTTTTCTAACGTGATGGTACAAATGTGTGTTCTGGGTTAGGAAGGGTAGTAAAATTATTTGGAGAATGAAGCTCATAAAATGAGGACTCCTCTTAAAAAAGATGACTAAAGAAATATAAAGAGTGGCTAAGTTAGGCCACGGTCAGGATCTGTTGCTTTATTTATTGCCCGTGGTGCATGCGGTGTGTTCTGGGTCTGAGGTCTCTGTAGTGTTTTTACATAACAAAGTCGTGCTGTAACTTGGGCACTTGCACTGCTATAGGTTAATCAGATTTGCATACAGAGTGAAATGCTTAACCAAAG
This sequence comes from Cephalopterus ornatus, assembly GCA_013396775.1. Classification (NCBI taxonomy): domain Eukaryota; kingdom Metazoa; phylum Chordata; class Aves; order Passeriformes; family Cotingidae; genus Cephalopterus; species Cephalopterus ornatus. Next base: position 10,151 of record VZRE01002010.1, read on the forward strand.
GTGTCATTTCAACTTAATCACTGTAGTGCACAAAGCACCTCATCAAAGAATGAAAAACTGTGCTGGTAATTTAGGTAGACACTGGTGTGTGAAAGATATTTCCGTAGATAAGGACTCAAAAACAAGTCTTAAAAGGTATTTTTAGTAGGAAGGAGGCACGGCTTTCTTACATCAGTCTTGGTGTGTGTGTGTCTGTCCCTTCTTTTAAAACTAAGATTTTTTTTTTCATAGCCAAGACTCTGTAAATTCTTCAGGTTTTAACCACACATAAGGGGGGGTGGGGAGAAGTAGGAAGTAGCCTCCAACTCCTAAGAATTCAGAGATTGGTCATATTTGACTCAAATTTTTCTGTTTGAGAATTGAAATCCTAGGAAAAACCTAAAAGCCTGGCATGTTCATTCTATCCACAAGTAAATGATGCTTTCCCTTTGGATACAGTGAGGATTTTGAAAGCTTGGCCTCCTTTCCTGGAGATTTAGACTGAAGTTCTGGTGGAAGTATGATTGGCTGGAGTGTTGCAGGGAAGACAAGTGCACTCTGTTACTGCACTTTCAGCAGGTGATCACTTCATGCCATGGGCTGGGGATAATTTCCAAAGGGGTTGTTGCATGACCACGTTGTGGTTTTCCTTCTGCCTGGTTGTATTCACATCCGTGGTGGGAACTCACACCCTTGAAGGATCCTGGGTCAACGTCTCATCTGCAAGGCTTAATTTAGAAGAGCCCTAGCTTTCAGGTTACCTTCTGGGGAGGGATAAGGCAATGTGATTTTTAAATGGAGAGTGGATTTGTTAACTTTGGAAGTGTGCTGGTGGTTCTGTAGGAGTTGTTAGAATTCATGTGGCCTGTCTGTGTGTATTTTTATTGGGGTTTATATGATAAACTACTGAGCAGGGCTAACTGCTTACGAAGCACGACTCTGGATGTTGTGTACATAGTAAGGTGAGAGATCAGAAGGAACACTGCCAATTTTGACGAGTCCAAATTTTGACAGTGCTTGTGGTCAGTTTAACTGTATCCTGTTCTTAATCTATACTGTTTTGTTTCAAACGCATCAATAATGTCAAATACTTCACGAAAACGTGGTATTTGCCAGGGCAGTTTCTGCTTTTTCAGCTCTAAAGATGAAAGAATTGAATATCTGCATTCTGTTTTATGATCTCTTTGACAATAAAAAAGTGTGAGGTGTTAAACTCTGCTGCTATTGTGGAATGAACAGAAAGGATTATTCTGCAAAATAATTCCCCACGTGATTTATGGCAGCATTCTGTTATTATTTTGATCACTCTGACTTCGGTAGGGTTGCATGTGAAGATAAAAAAGTCTAAGTCTTATTTTTTTCCTAGGAACTGAACGTAACGTGAACCTGTCCTGCATGTGCTGGGCCACAAGACACGCTCAGTGCACTCTCTGTTTTGTTGGTTAGTTACAGTTTGCTTGGGCATCCATATCTTGTGTTTGCTTGAGAAGAGACAGAACTTCAGAGCGGGGTTTGGGGTGAGAGGAAGCAGAGGTGTATTGCTGCCGCTGCCGTCTCCATACCGCTGAAGTATGTGTTTTGTTTTTGTTAGCAAAGCGTGTGAGCCAGAGAGTGTATAACCAGTCCCCGTGCCTCACATTTGAATCACTGTTGTGGTGAGATCAAATATAAACATTTCTTGACTGTTTATTCTAAAGCAGATGTTTTGGAAAAGTTGATAGTGGCTGGAGCAGACCACGTGAAAAGCTTTGTTGGATATATGGTGTCACTTATAGCTGGTGCTGTATTGCATTAAAAAGTGATGTTATCAAAAAGTGACGTGGTCACTTAGAAAACTGGTCAAATATATTCCACATGCAAGTTAAACATTTCTAAAGCCCCTGGTGTACTGATTTTTCTGCTAGTGCAGCTGCTTGGTTGGGCCTCAGGTAAAACGTGTTTCAGAGTCTCTTCTCACAGTTAATTTTTGCTCACCGCCTTCAAATAGAAAATCTCATAGTCTTGTTCCATTACCTTGCATTGTATAACAGTGATTTGCAGACTCTTTGATGCTTCCCAGGGCACAATTTGCAAGTATGTAAAGTGTGTGACCTATTTTGTATGGTTTTTTAATAATGAATGCGCAAATAACCCGATGTGGATTAGAAGGGTGGGTTGGATGGTTAGGGTGTGAAAGCCATGAAGATAAACCAGTCAGTTGATGCTGCCTGCAAATATAACTCTTATTCTCTTAAGCACGGATATTTGCTGCATCACATCCCAATGAGGAGGTGGAGGAGGAGAGGGTGTGCAGTTTATTGGTCTGGCTTGAATCTTGATTCTCACATGAATTTACAATACATGTGATTTTATTTCCAAACAGATTTCCTCAGACTTGTCAGGGGCAGTTGTCTTTCAGTGAAGCATGAATACATTAAGGTTTTAAGTAAATCTGCGGCACAGACATCTGAGAAGCTTGCTTCGTAATTTAACCGAAAATCTAAGGATGAGCTTTCACAAGATGGCTGAGCCAGACTAATGGCTTGCTGCTGCCTAAAGGGACAGCTGCTCTGTTCCTTCCCAGTCCTGCTCTTAGATTACTCAGTGTTGCTTTTTCCTTTCTGCAGACTCTGGCATCATCTTGGTCATTGAGATCATTTTTCTGTTTCAAAAAAAACCCCACCAAACAACCAAACCAAAACCCCCTGAACCTGCCCCCCCCTAAAAGAAAACTTAATCAGTTTGCTTTCATTTCCCCATCACTATGAGGAAAGCAGAGTTTGAGCAGGAATTTGTGGCCAGCAGGTAGGGATCTAGGGAATGCCACTGTTCTGGAAACATTGAACTCTTTCATGGCTCAGTAATCGCAGGGAACAGCTATTCAGATGTGTGCCAGTGAACAAGTCCTCTTTGAAACTGATTTCATACATACTTCTATTAGAGGCTTTTGTCAGAACCATGAATGATAGTGGAATATAAATTTTTCAAGTAAAACAGCTGAAAAATACAAAAATAGGAAAAGTGCTTTTCAGCTAGTAGTAGTGCCCTTGTTTAAATTAGATGAAAGCAATGCAGATTTGTCTCGTGACACAGAAAAATCTTAGCTTTATAGCTCTGTCTTTTTGTCATCTTAACGTCATTTGTGCCATTATTTAGTAGCTTCTGGTAGGATTTTCAAACAAGGAAATACCTTAATAATCCTTTTTTTTTTTTTTTTTTTTCCTTCCCCCTTCCTTGCAGAACTGAAGGAAGGTCATCATGGGAGCATTTTTAGACAAGCCAAAGATGGAGAAGCATAATGCCCAGGGGCAAGGGAACGGGCTCCGTTACGGCCTGAGCAGCATGCAGGGCTGGCGCGTGGAAATGGAGGACGCACACACGGCTGTGATCGGTTTGCCAAATGGACTTGACGGATGGTCGTTTTTTGCTGTATATGATGGGCACGCTGGATCACAGGTTGCCAAGTACTGCTGTGAGCATTTATTAGATCACATCACAAGCAACCAGGATTTTAAGGGGCCAGATGGGCCACCATCTGTGGAAAGTGTAAAGAGCGGCATCAGAACAGGTTTTCTGCAAATTGATGAACACATGAGAGTCATCTCGGAGAAGAAACATGGCGCAGACAGAAGTGGGTCAACAGCTGTGGGTGTCATGATTTCCCCCCAACACACGTACTTCATCAACTGTGGAGACTCGAGAGGGTTGCTTTGTCGAAACAGGAAGGTTCACTTCTTCACACAGGATCACAAACCGAGCAATCCGCTGGAGAAGGAGCGCATACAGAATGCAGGTGGCTCCGTAATGATTCAGCGTGTGAACGGCTCCCTTGCTGTTTCAAGGGCACTTGGGGACTTCGATTACAAATGTGTCCATGGGAAAGGTCCTACAGAACAGCTGGTCTCACCCGAGCCTGAAGTTTATGAAATCGAGAGATCAGAAGAAGACGATCAGTTCATCATCCTGGCGTGCGACGGTATCTGGGATGTTATGGGAAACGAAGAGCTGTGTGACTTTGTAAGATCCAGACTTGAAGTCACTGATGACCTTGAGAAAGTTTGCAATGAGATAGTTGACACCTGCTTGTACAAGGTAGCCAGACTTGAGAGAAGCTGAGTTTACTGTGATTTGACTGTTAGAAGTTTATGAACAAGTTAAGAATAAGTTTTGATTCCAGTCTATAAGTGTCCAATGGTTTGTGCTACCGTGACTTTGATGGTAAATGACCGTGTCTCCCACAGAAATTGTGATAGAGGGGGAATGAACACACAACAGAAACAATATGTCTTTCTGGTGGTTTTGGTTAATTAGAGTTTATAATCATGTGCAGATACATTGTGATTGATGGAAAACTAGAAGCTGATGGAAATTTATGGGCAAGACAAAAACTGCCCTTTTCTGTTTCATAACATACTTTAGAAAACCTTAGCTCTTAAGACTTAATCAGGCTAGAGATCATTTTTTCCATTCCTAATCTTCCTCTCCTTTCTTTGACATATAGTAATATTACTGATATAATTACACCAAGATAAATGCAGCATGAATGAACCTTGACTTCATATTTTGCAGTTTAAAGTTCCTTCTTAACTACATGAAGATCTCTCTTCCTATGTTAGTGTTTATTTTGGTTTAATTACTGTATTTCTTATTCAGTGTTGTGTTATACAGCTCTGAAACCAGCTCAAGTGGAAGATGGGACCTTTTGGTTTAACAAGTCTGTGTAATTTTGTCAGCAATAACTTCTACTTTGTATTTATAAGTTGCAGGATGATGCAGTTACAAAGAGGTTCCAAGCACTGAGTTTCATAGCTTGATACTTAATTTCCAAAGGCAAGCTAGAAGTGATAATGTAAAAAAACCCAACATTTTTGATTCTAAGGAGACAAGACAGCATTTCTGCTCTTGCCACATGGCTAACAGGGTCGTTGTTTGCTGTTTGGAAGAATGTAATTGCTTTCCAACACTTTGGCAGATTGATAATGCTTATGTTTTTGTTTGCAATTTTTGTTTGGTAATCCTGAAAACAAATTCCAGGAAAGGAGCAGTGGCTTGTGGATGCTCTAAGCTTTGCAGGAGCCAGCTGTCAGCACCTCCCCACATACTCTTGTTCTGAACACTGGCTTGTTCTTGATCTTGCTGACATCAGTGGATTTAGTTATCATTAAAAGTATGGATGTGTGTTTTGTAGACCAGAGCACAGGAGTATTGAAAGTAAACTAAACAATTACTTTGCATAAGCAGAATGTGGTTGTATTTTTAACATATTCAAGTATTGGGGTTCTGTTTAGTCGGGTTTTAAATGTTTCCATTTCAAAGAATATTTTTCCAGAGGCCTGGGCACCTCCCAGCTGGTCTTCAAACAAATTCTCTTGGTTGTAACATAACTTGTTTCAAAAGAGAAGGGGGAGGGGAACCTAATAGCTGTGATTTCAGGTGGAAGCACTGTCTGAATTCAGCACTTTCCTGCCTAGTGCTTTTAAGCAGTAATGGTTCTGTTCACCCACCTAAGATTCAGCTGTTTTCCCCAAACAATTGGATAGTACTTGAAACAAGATGGAACACAACTTTGTAATTACACATCACTCATGACTAATGGCAGTTTTTAGAAGACCGTGGGCTGTCTGTAATTGGCTCCATGTAGTCTTCAGACCACAGAAGAGGAAAGAACAAAGTGACTTAACAGTTGTACCGAACGAACATGGAATTCTGTAAGGGTAAATTAATGCTAAGGATAATATTCATCCACAGTAGTGAAAGTTGGATTCTAATACCGTATGATTTGTGAATTTCTGTGTGTAAAATGCTTTGATGTGTATTCAGCCTGGTGTGTATGCATTTCTCAAATCATTTTTTCTTTTCCACCAGGGAAGTCGAGACAACATGAGTGTGATATTGATCTGTTTTCCGAATGCACCAAAGGTATCGCCAGAGGCGGTGAAAAGAGAGGCAGAGTTGGACAAGTACCTGGAAAGCAGAGTAGAAGGTGGATCATTTAAAAAAAAATAAGTAACTTTGTTTCTAAACAGATCCCTGGCCCCCTTCCCCTTCCAACAACTAAACCCTTAACACATACAGGCTTCTTAATAGACCTTCAAGTGCCATTGGCCATCCTGTGTACCTCTGAAAAAGGCACTCATATATGTCCTGAAAAAGCTCTGCTATGAAAGTGCAGCAGCCTATAACCCAGAAAACTATTCAGGATAGCAGAGAATGCATTTGTGCCCAGAGTTCTTCCTGAGTCTGTTGACAGCACTAACTTCAGACCAGTGAATCCTGGTTCCTGTTACATGGAGTTAAATGAAATAATCAAAATAATCTTGCAAAGTGTAATTTGAGTGCCATTTTTCCATATAATTAAGTACAAATCAGTTAGCTGTAATGTTTTATTACCAGTTATAGTAGCATTACAACTTGATTACTGTAATCTTTAAGCTAATATATTTACTTATTTGAAAGCTGATCTTTAAGCATTCATGACAAACGAGCTGGGAACTCATCTTACTCTGATAGTAACTTCAAAATTTTTCTTTTAAATTGTATTTCTGGAGATCTATAAGCTGAAACTGCAAATCTTGGGCTTTTTGGATCACATAAAAATGATACTTGAAATAATGTGATTTAAAGAATTTCTGGTTAAAACTGCATTTATAGTGCCTTTTGGTATTTAAAACCAACCACAGCTTGGAGTTTGTTTCTGAAACATAAGACACGCTGTATGCATTATTTGCATAGGTTAAGTCTGTTTTTGAAGTGGACTCCTCTAGACCTATATGTTACAAGTCTAGTTTTGTGTGTGTACTCCCAAGAATCCTTAATAGCACACAGGGCACAATAGGCAGACTTCTTCACAACTATGGTAGCAGTGATTATTAGTAAGTTAGAGGAGTATATTATGCACTTTTTCCCTCTTTAACTTGCACGAAGATAACACAGTGCGGCCTCAGAAATCTCACAGAGAACTGGCCTACGTGGGAATTGTGGGTTCAGACAAATTAACGTGCAGTTTTAAAGCACTTACAACCTGTGTAGGTGCTCCTTCAGAAAGTGCCACGCTTTTCAAAGGCCTCATTCACAAGGTCTTGGCAAACTGCATCTGTTCTGTCCCTGAACAAATGTCCAGGCAGACATTTCTGTGCTTTAATCTTAACACTTGCCTGAGAGGAGAAGTTGGTGCACAGAGAGCGATGGTGTGAACCTCCCTGTCAGCGTAGCGGGAACACGAGCGCACGGTCACGCTGCGTGAGGGAAGTGTCAGATGGCTCCGTGCCTCGCAAAGCAGGGAGCAGGTTCGCACCAGAGAGCTCGCTCTGTGTGTGCCCACCCACAGATTTGGTGGGGAACAAGTGTGCTGTACGTTCACACATTAATTTACAGCATGGTAACGCTCCTAATTCCGGCAAGTGTTGCCGCCTTATCTTAGATATTTTGTCTGAGTTCAGACAAACCCGTGACCTAGAATATGGAAATATGTTCTAGTCAAGGCTGCATCTTCAGCTGGCCTCGTTGTACCCCAGGAGTATTACAATGGGGAAAGCTGGCATTTTTGTACAGCTGCTTCATTTCACAAAGGAAGAGCCTAAACACTGGACCTGCATGTGGTTATGGTACAGACAGTGAGTTTGGCTGCTGGTACTTCGCAGTTATACAAGTAGAAAATTTCAGGAATGAGCAAAGTGTGGTAATTGCATAGAGGCAGAAGGATTCTGTATGTAGTTATAAAGCACTTTAATACTAATTTAATGGAATGATGTCTGAACACCTTGAGGAAATATATTGTAGTTACCCTCAAGGGTTTTGCTTCTTTTTGAGAGTTCTCCTCAATCTTTTGCCTGTAGTTGCACAAAGATATTATTTAAATTAATAAATAAATATGTAGTAAACACTACTCACCCCAGCAGTGATTTGTATCAGCTGTGTGCAGAGTTTGGCCTTTTAGGTCTTACTCACAAGGGAAGTTGAAAGGCTGCAGTAAAGCAGAACTTCAAGAACAGGAATTGATCAATTTGGTTACATTTAACTCAGTTCCTGTGCAGTTGAGTTTTTCTGAAGTAAATGGATAATGCCTTATTGAGTAGTAAGGTAGGACTGCTACAGCATCTGGAACTTTATACACTACAGTGAATAATCTTGCTCTTACGTTAGAATACTATAAGAGTAGCAGTGCTTAACTTCAAAAGCCTGATTTTTGCTGAAGCAACTAGAAAATATAAAGAGTACTTTTAGAATGATCTTACTAATCTGTAATATCAATTTAAAGTTAAAATTCATTAAAATGGAAAGATGGTCAAAATGCATATTACGTATTTTTATGCACTTCAGTACTCAGTGAAGTCCAACAAGTAATGGGAGTCGATGCTTACTAATGTGCATCTTTTTCTGATCATATTTCTATTCCCTCAGCCCAGAATATATCCTTACACTGTTAAAAATTTTAAGATGAATAGGGCTTAGTACTGATGGTCATCTTCAATAAGGAGAGACGATTCAGACTGTAGAAAACATAGGAAGTTTTCTACTTACCGTGTCACTTGGCAGTCTCCTTCTACTACTTCTGATGTGTTTGTGGTCCAGATTCATAGCTGCAATAAATAATGGAAGAAGCAGCAAGTGTGGAGAAGCATCCTTGTGCCATTACTTGCAATAAATCAATGTTACCCCTAAAATATCATGTGAACTTCATGGTAGAAGTAATCAGTCATTCCAAAATGTGTTGCTATTATTTGCACTAATATGTGTTATTGATGTGTTGACTCTAAAAAGAAACTTGTCTAAGCTTTTTTTCTGTTCTCATTTTTTTATTTTTAACATAAAACCATTCCGTAATAGGTAATCCTTACAATATTTATACCTATATAGAGATAAATAATTTTAAGTTAGCTGTTACATGTTCCTTCCCTTATTTTCACAAAAGCAAAGCTCTGGCTTTTTCTTAAACTTTGTGTGGAATTCCCATATTTGAATCCTTTATTTTAGGGTTTTAAGTACATTTTTCAAGTACTTGATGCCATGAAAATGTGTAGAAGGTTTAAAAGTAAATTAAAGATTGGGGGGAGGGTTGAAGGTGTACTGAAACAAGACAATTCCAATAAATTCAACACAGCTAGCAGACCGACTCCATTTGTTGTGTCTTCAGTGTTCATTCAGTCTGTATCTATAGTTTTATCAAAGTATAAATGTATTCATTTAGTGGAGACTGTATGTTAAATGTACTGCAGTTACAGGTTGTGAAACTGTGTAGCATAGGTCAACTATAAATTCCTTATTTTTGTACAGCAGAACTTTAGCACTAGCACAATGTAGCATATACTAGATGTTCAAAATTGCACAATAAAGGAACTTGGCAAACCAAATCTGAGATCTTGGCTTCTTATTCAGATTTAAGAGTCTTAGATTATTTATTTACTAAACATTAGAGGGTAAAATGAATTTTGGCTGTAGATTTTGAGGAAATGGCAAATTTTTGAGGGGTCTCTGGCGTGCGGTGTCATGTATTTAAAATGTAGGTTTTGAAGTAAACAGCTTCAAGCTTTGTGCTGCCGAGTTTGATGCTGGTTGAGGACTAGACAGTGTTTCCACTATACCTTGCAAATAATTTACACAGCCTGACTGCAAAATAGAGCTGATTTATAAACACACACAGCCCTGAAAAACTATTACACGAGCAAAAAGTAATTCACGACTGTTGGTTTTAATTTTTTTTTTTTTTTTAACTAAAAGGGACTGGATATATGTTGGTTTTAAAGGATTTCAATGTGCTTTATCTCACAAATTATAAAATGGAAACCTGGTATGTTCTTCTGGAATTATTTAGGGCAAAAACTGAATGCTAGAGTATTTTTCAGAAGTGGTACTGATGAATTCCAACTACTTTCAAAGTGTGTAAATGCTTTATTACCTGAAGATTAGTGTGCCTGTACATATGTGCACGTGTAGATGTGCAGATATGTACACATTATTGTATGCATGTTGCAGTGTTCACTTGAAGATCAACAGCACCAGGTCTTAATAATTCATTTATTTTGTAATTTCTGAGAGCTCCTGTTTACAGAGAAACCGAGGAGATGCATTTCTTGCTTGTTCTTTAGGTTTCCTAAAATCCCTGTTTAAAGAGCGGCTCTTCAGGGGTGGTGTGGTCTGAAATCAATTCAAATACAATTGTGTGCTTATGGCTTGAGGGAAAAAAAGAAATAAAGCAGACACACAAAAAAAAAAATCCAACCAGGCCTAAGAATAAAGTTAAAGAATTAATTTCTTGGCAAACAAGACTGTGGCTATAGTACAGATTCTCTTCCCCCAGAAGCTGGAGTGGATCAGCTTTTAAGTATCTGCTCAATATTTAAATATCCCCTGAGTTGAGGATGGAACTGTGAATTAGATGTGGTGTCCCTGGCTATTAATTTGTATGTAATAATTCTTAAAATTTGCATATTGCTGTGATGCAGTGAGATACAAGTATTGACTGATACACGTAGAGCCATTGGGGTTATTTTTAATATGTCTAACTTTTTGTTTCTTGAAAATATTATGCTTTCTGTGATGGCAATAATATTTTATCTTGTGTTGCAGCCATAAAGCTGATGTTAATATCTGCCTCGTGCCCTGGGCATTTTGTTGGGGAGATATTACATCTTCTATTCTATCTTGTGTATAGCAGGAAAGCCACTAAAGAAATTTTTTCCCCACTGTTACTAGGTAGCTGTGTATTTCCAAAACCAGTGTTCGTGTTAACAGCAGTGTGTCATTGTCAAATCTGTTACAGGTTCTTTTCCTTACGGAACCAAAGTTAACCATTACCGTGTTGGGTTACGGTCTGTCATTTTTTTTTTTATTTATTTTATTTTTTTTNCTCATTGCTTTTTTTTTTTTTTTTTTTTTTTTAATGTAAAGCTGCCTTTTTATAAAACTGAGTGTTTCAATCTTTTTTGAGTTAAATTTGGACTGCACTTACAAAAAAAGTACTTCTGATTCCCAGAGATCATAAAGAAGCAGGGTGAAGGAGTGCCAGACTTAGTCCACGTGATGCGTACGTTAGCAACTGAGAGCATCCCAAATCTCCCGCCCGGGGGGGAGTTGGCAAGCAAGTGAGTTCACATCAGTCTACATGTGGTTTTTTGATTTAAATCCCAACTTAACTGCAAGGCCACTCTTAAAAGTCCGGGGTGGGGGAAGGGAGGGAAGAAGGGTACGGGACAAAAGGTGATGATCTGTTCTCTAATTTTTATTACTCAGTTGTTCTGAGTGAAAAGAACAGGCACAAGAACGGAGTTAACTATGAATCACTGCGAAAATTAAATGTCAGACTGTAGTTTTGGGAAGCAACGAGGGTTTTTTAAGGGTGGCCTGAATGTTTTTTTTGTAATTAACTGGGGTTTCTGGGAGGGAAGTTACATTTGAACATGCAAAAATAATGCACTGAATTTAGCAATTACTGGGGTATGTACTTCTGCACTTTGACAAGAAATGATATGCATAAGATGTTTTGCTTGGCAGCTTTCTCTTCTTGTCTGTAGCTAAAGCCATGTTGTAATTGCTTAAAAATTTGCTTTTGTTTTCTCTCTGCTTGTGACAAATCTGAAAACAAGATAGAAGTCTATAAAAAAAAAAAAAATTGGGATGTTAAATCTACAACTTTCTGTAGGCTGGCTTTGTCCTTGAAGAGTTCAGTGGTGATGCTCTGTGGCTTCTCAAATGCTCAGTCTTTAAGGAAGCAATGTCCTTAGATTGTTTGCACCCAAAACCAAGTGCTTTTTGGTTCAAAAGATTGTTCATGAGCCTGTGCTGTGTTAAAATGAATTGGGCACATTTGGTACAGAGTGTTTTTAACTTTTCAGAGTATGATTTTTTGTACTGTTACACCAAAACGTGAAGACTTTTGAATAAATGATAAATGAATAAATTGAATAATTATAAAATAACTGTAAAGATGGCTTCTACAAAACAAAATTGTTCTTCTATGAACTGTTCAACTTGGAAGAGATGGCGATTTTATGTAAAATAGCATCTATTTAGGATGTGTTGCTGTAGTCTTGAAGTTGTCAGTCAGTTACTCATGCAATACAGCATACAAATTGATTTTTCTGCATCTGCTTTGGTTAGTGGTAGCATCATGGTTGTGAAGAAATGCTGAAGTGACAGACTTCTGTGGGATTTTGTGTCTTCGTGATGCTGTTTTGAATAGGGACTTACAGAAATGTGCGTTTAATTGGGTGTTAGTGTAACTTAAAGCACTGTTGCCAGTTTGAAGGAATATAATGCTTTTCAAGAAACCTGCCTTTATTTAGAATCAAAGTTACCTATTTCTTGAGAGATAAGGGAAACTTTCCAGTTCATACATGCAACGTACTTTGTGTGTAATTGCTTCGTTTTATTGCTTTAAATCCAGCCTCCTCTTCCTATAATCATTCACTACATTCACTGTGATGTTTATTCATGGTAGTTCCTGACTTTTCAGTGTTTTGGGATGATAACAAAGCCTGTCATCTGCTTTTTTTTTTTGTTCTCATGCACTGCTTTGTGATTGCTCTGCATGCATTCAGCAGCAGTTTAAAGGTGGTTCTTTGAAGTTTGTTTTGTATCACAGTTTCAGTCTCCTACTACTTCGTCACACTTGGTTTTGCAGAAGGGGATCTGGAAGAAAGTTTCTTTCAAAGTCCAGCCTATAATTCCTGTTTTCTACTCCCCTCTTTCCTTCCTGCTCTCCCTCCAAAGTTATTTCCTTATATATTGGGATCCTCTTCCTTCAGCTTCACATTGGATTCTTTTTTTTTTTGTTGTTTATTTATTACCAGTTTTCAAGAAAACCTTTTCACCCTCTGTTAAATAAATAAAAATCACGTTGCTCATTTACATGCTGATTGCAAATTTTCTATTAATACTTATCCATCTATTTCTTATCAGTTTTCTATCAGTATTAGAAAAGCCAAGAATCCCAGAGACAAAGGTTGATTTCAAGCTATCTTAAATAAGCTAAGCATGTTTTTTTTTTAAAAGGAGGAAACTGTCAAGATGATTGAAATAATTTTTTAATATGGTTTGCCAGACAAAATTTGCCTCAGTCTGAAGACAGAATACACAAAGCTGCTATTTGCAGTTTAATTTTGGAGAAAAGCTGCTGAAGAGTATTGGACCTATCATTGTAGAAGAGTATACTGTGAATTAACAACCTTTTAAAGCTTACATTTTAAATTAAAACTGTACTTAGGGAATTTGACTTTAGAGAAAAAGAAAGACACAACCTTAAAATCTTGTGGGGTTTGTTTTTTTGCTCTAGACGGAGTGTGATTGAAGCCGTTTATAACAGACTGAACCCCTACAGGAATGATGATGCTGTAAGTATCCTTTTTCTTACATTACCTTTACCTCTACCGCGGTTATTTCAGCTGCTTTGTAAAGGAACTTTGCTAGTTTTTGTTAAAGACCCCATCCCCAAGGAAGGAATAGCAATGTTCTTCTCTTGGGACTGTGTTTCGTGGTGGTTTTCTGCTGCCTTCTGCTGATCATAGTCTCAAAACTCCAGTGTGATTGACTCATTTGTCCTCTGGAATTTCATTATCTCAGTCCTGCCTGGGTTTCCAAATGCTGCCAAATGGTGGAAAGAGTCGTGGGGGTTTTCCCCCTCTTTATGGGCAACATTTTCCCCCAAACATCAAGAAGAGAAGGGCATACTTGAAGGTTAAACAGATGTGTAATTATCAGCTTTAAGAATATATCAGTTCACCAAGTGGACTGCATAAGCACTTCTATTCTTAAGCATAAAGTATCTTACAGCGAGAAAACAGTTTGGGTTCTTCTATGTCAATGATGAGAGTGATGTAAATCCACTGTCAGTGGCGGGGGAAAAACCCACAAACAAAACCTCTAGAATGTGAACTGGGATCCCAATTGCAGTTTGATCACCAGAAACAACGTTCTGTCACCAGAAGTGCTGTTTGTCATGAGGTAGTTTAAACTGATCCTTTACCTATCAGCAGAAATTACTTAAATGTGACATAAGTGAAATGCATCCAGACAATAAAGAGTTGGGCATTCATTTATTTATCTGTCCTTGGTTCTATTTTTAGCATAAAAATTCCTAATTAGTGGCTGAAAGAGGTTGCTTTGCCTTCAAAATACATTCTGTACTATGTTGCTGTCCTACAAATGTACAGTACACAAACATTGTGATGATGTTCGTGACTTGGACACCGAAATTTGCATATGGAATAGTTGGCAGGCAGCTCGTGCGTTTTTACTCATACTGCTTTTATTCCTCATCCTTGTGCATGAAACAACCATTTCGGTCTTTCATATAATTGTTCTCCTTTGCCGCTTCTGGTCTTGAAGGAAAAACTGGAGGTGGTACTTTTGCAAAGGGTAATTTCAGTTTGTGTTGTTTTTACTACACCTCCGTGCCAACTGTTCCTCTCTATGGTTTGTAATGGATTCTGTGCGAGTTTGAGTGAAGGGTGCAGAACTTCAGTGCTAGGAAATTATCATGTGTGGCATTGCTGGGGACTTAATTAGCCTCCTTTCTCTCCAAGGAGCAGTAAGGCAGTGCTTTAAAGACGAGTAATATTTCTACCTCCTGCAGTCTTAGTAATGACTTAGTAGCTGTGGAAGCACCAGGATACACTGTTGTTAAAGCCCATGGTGGGCCTTAATTACTTAAGGAAAGGGGAGCTGGTAGTGCTGAAACAACCAAACCAAAGGTGGTGTACAGAAGCAGTTTGATGCCTGTGCTGCTGATTTAGCTGTTGCTTCAGCTGCAGAGCTGTGGTCCCAGTTAGTCGTGGTTAACCTGTGTACCTCCCAACCCCGGGGTGGGGCAGGGAGAGAAAGCTGAATATAGAGCGGTCTGAGCAAGGGGAAAGGAAGCAGATGTGTGACACAAAGGCAACTGGGTTAAAAAACACCTAGTAAAATTAAACATTGGTTAAACCAGGGATTGGTTAAACATTTTCCAGGATTGTGGTAGTTACACAAAATCCACTGTTGCCCGTGAGCCTAAACAGACCAAATTTTAGTGACGCTGGAACAGGTTGCCCAGGGAGATGGTGGATGCCCCAGTCCTGGGAGTGTTCAAAGCCAGGTTGGATAAGCCCTTGAGCAGTCTGGTCTAGTGGGAGGTGTCCCTGTCAGTGGCAGGGTGGGTTGGGACGAGGTGATCTTTAAGGTCCATTCCAACCCCCTAACATTCTGTGATTCTCCGATGACCCTCAGGTGTTGGACAGGTGGCCATATGGTTATGATTTGGAGCATGACGTGTCTCTACTCCCTTTTTTTTTTTTTCCCCTTTTTTTGGGGTTATGTGCATTTGTTTTTTTCCCCTTATGGTTTTATTGCTATCCGAAATTAGGGTTTCCTGCAGTTGTCCAAACTACACATCTGTAACCTTAAATTATAAGTGCTGAAATAGCTCTGAGTTCTAGCAGGGTGCCAAATAAGTCTCTGTCTTCCAATGCAGTGAGGGAGGGCTGAGAACACAAAAGATGACAATGGTAGTAACACATGTCATGAGGCACATCCTGCTCTTTTATCACACCTGTTTACTGAGTGTATCCATTTTATTTTACTTCTGACTACTCTGGAAATGCTTCTTAGTGATGTTCCTGGGATATTATTTTGAGGCTTGATAATACACTTGGTCAGATTTTTAAATGTCTTGGTTCTAATGCTTCATTAATTAAGAATATATAGATTTTAGATACTTCTTAAATGCTGTTTCTGAAAGGGGAGAGAAAACAAGACTCATGAAATGATTTAAGTCTTCACCCTTTTCAGTCTGGATTATCCAGAAACTGCCGCAACAATGGGCACTCCAGACTTTAAAGGGTTCCTTCTTTTTTCTTTAAGGATTCTGCCTCAACTGATGATATGTGGTAAAACTGCTCATCTAGCTGTGGAGTTCACGTTTCATCCTGCAAAATGAAAGTGCAGCCCAACCTCAGTGACCCTTCTTAACATCCATCCTCAACCTTAATTAAAGAAGGGAATATGATGTGTTGGTGAGAGTGACTACAGCAGTACGACACCTAGCCCAGGAACTGATCTTTTTTTGTAAAACAGACTTCTGTAAACGTGATTTCAAACCATAATTCATGTTGTAAATCAGACTCCAGCAATTTATGTTGTATGATTTTGTTTTTGTAAAGTGCAATTGTCTTTGTACAAAATGCTCATATTTAATTATGAACCGCTTTAAATCACTATAAAGGTTAGAAGAAATGTTTTGGCTTGTGTGATGCAACAATATATATCCCTTTTTAAATTCATGTTGTGGTTTTGGATTGCAAGGAGCAGCAGCCTAGCCAGCTAGGTGCTCAGGAGGTGCACAAAACTGTAAAGATAACTTTTTGGTTTATATGAAAGCTGAACTCGTGGGCAACTCGGCAGAAATTACAGCGTGTGAATTTTGCTTGGCAATGGAAAAATAACTTAAAAGTGTAGTGCACATTCTTCAACAAATGTATATCATTTTTTTGGATGCACTCCTGCTCTCACGTGGAGTCGAAGGGATTTATGATTTCGAGTTCAGTGGGAGTTAAATCGTGCCCTGTTCACAGTATCCTGTTCATACGAATCGTGGGATCAGAATGCCTTGGTTCTTCGCACCTCTTTTTCCATTAACCCTCCTGAAACTACTAATCACTGAGCACGAACAGGCAGCTTTCTACGTCCAGTAGGAGTCTGCAGCATTTTTACAATCCTGATTGGCTGGGTCTGCTGCTGTTCCAAGTAAAATACTCTGAATTCCATTTTATCAATAAAGCTTGATTTAACAAACAAGACATTTACCCATAAACGTGTAATTCCTTTTTTCCTGCCTTTTAAAATGTCAGTGCCATTGTAAATGATATTTGACTTGTGGAAGAATATTTTTATTAATTGGTAGCCCATTTTTAAAATGGGAAGGATTTTGATTATTGCCCAAGACATAGCCATATGCTAGAGGATGATGTGGGGTTTATCCGTTACCCTATTTTTTACAAGTGTGGGTTTTTTCAGGCTTTTTGGTGGTGTTTTGTTTTTGTTTTTTTTTCCCTCCTCCCTACTGAAGATGTGCATTGGTTTGAATTTGCCTACTGTTTGATAAAAATACATTTGTCAAAGCCTGACAATCTTTAACATTTTATGGTGTGTGTTTTTAATTGACCCACTTACTTAGAATGAGAGACTAGTGGTTAAACAGTACTTGTGATTTGAGGTATAGCATGTTGACAATATTTAACTGTTCGTTGTTTAAAATTCTAATTTAAAATTTTATAAGATAATAAACTAATTTGATTTAAGCTTAGCTTTCTCCCATTGAGCATACAAAAATTAAGTTTTCAAGTCAGTCGTGTTTGCAAAACTGCTGTTTTGTGCACCTTGTATTGTCTTTTTGGTTGAGAATATTGTATTTAATATGTAGTTTACTCATTTAGTAGGCAGATTCCCCAAAAGAAAAATCAGTAAAACAAGTAGATTGTAACATTTTACTGCAGTTAGACAGAATCAAAACTTGGTGTATAATTACTTTTTGATAGGAAAACGTAGTACAATGCATTTTGCTATATTTGTCTTTCCCTAACTTTGACATATACATATTTGTATATATAGCCTTAAAACTAATGCAGAGTTAGGGAACACTGAACAGTGAAAAAAGTAACTTATAGTGTCTTGGAACTAAGTATAGTATATACCAGCAAACTTTTCTTTTATCCCTCTTGTCTATGTGGGGTGCTTAAACGTAACTTCATTGTATTCAGTTTGTAATCTGTTCAAGCATGAATGAAGAAAACATAAGCACTATTTGTATTTATAAATTTATAGCAATTTTTGCTTAAAGAACCAGTTCCTTA
Source organism: Cephalopterus ornatus (assembly GCA_013396775.1). Classification (NCBI taxonomy): domain Eukaryota; kingdom Metazoa; phylum Chordata; class Aves; order Passeriformes; family Cotingidae; genus Cephalopterus; species Cephalopterus ornatus. The sequence continues at coordinate 27,928 of VZRE01002010.1, forward strand.
CCTACCTATGAATAAATGCTTAAAATGTCTAATTTTGTTGTAGAGTGCACAACTATAATAATGTTAAGTTATAGCTTCACAGGCACTTAATTAACAAGCGTATTTAATAATACATGGCGTATTAGCGCGAAAAGCTAAACTTAATTTAGGACTAGGCAGAGGAAGTTCTGTCCTTTTTCATAGAGACTAAAGTTTAGTTTTGGAAACTGCAGAACCCTGAACTGGACTGTGGAACCTTTAAGTTTTAAACTTAATGCGAATCGGAAGCAAAACTGTGGTGTGAAAAGCCATACTTACTTCAAACCATAATCACTTAAACTGTCTCAGTGACAAAGGAGATGTTTGAAGCCTCTTCTGGCGAGGTCTCCTAAAGGTTAGAAACTAGATAATTCTGCTGTTGCTACAGGCGATGTGAGTAGGTTTGAGGGTAGTGGAAGAAAGCCCGTTTCAGGCCTTTCTCTCTCCCGCCTACGTTCAGCGTTTTGGTGAGGTCAGAGCACTGAATTCTTATGTATGCATAAACACTGCCATTTTAGATACAGATTTTGATTACAGAATATACGAGTTGAGTATATAAAGCATCCTAGAGAAGAGGCAAGCTGTACTTTTCACTGCTCTGAAAAGAAAAGAAAAAAAAAGGCACTTTTGCACCTTTGTGCATCTCCTTCTTGCACCAGAAACTTTTTTTTAAATGCTAAAAACATTAGCACCTCAGGGGCAAGGCAGCAATTTTTATTTTGAAGTATTGTGCGCTATTTATTTCCCTCTTGGAAAAAGATTTCCTGTGTGATGGAAATGAAAATTGTGTGATGTTAAAAGATGTATTTTTAAATACATGTTCAAATAGGATGGTCCCAATTTGCTTGTTTTTAAAAGGAAATGACATTTGTAAAGCTACTTTGCTTCGTATGCCATGCAGCTTTGTTTTCCTTCTGCATTTGACGGCTTCACTGGCTTCAGTTTCTGTGAGTTTTGTTGTAGTCAGATTAAATGTTTCGCTGATCGTTCTGGGAGAATACCTGTACTGCTTTATAGACAACTGTTTCAAATAATTCTCGCTAATTCAGCATTGAAATATGTTCAAGACAGAGGCTTCTAAAATGTGTTTTAAATGAATGTTGGATGAACTGAATGCCATGACACTGAGCAGGGTCCTAGATTTGCAAGGGCTTTGTAAATCCCTTTTATTAGTAGAGTCCCTGGTGGGGCAGAAATCAGCAGGTCCCATCGAGTTAATAAAGCCCCAGTGCCTTTCGGCTGGGCTTGCTCTCACCTGGCCCGGGAGCAGCACTGCCAAGACCTTGAGGCACAGCCATCATTCAGTTAAACCTAGAGCAGAAATCAGAATTGGAGAGAGAAATTCCGTCTGCCTGTCACTGAGCTGCACTGACCCGTGGCTGTGTCGTGCTAGCGAGGTGCCTGCTGAATACTGAGCAGCAGATGAGCAATGGTAGCACTTCCCTTGAGAGGTCGTGCACAAAGCTGATCTTTTTAACATCCTTGTAATAAACTGACTTCAGTGTCCATTACTTTATTTATTGCGAAGCTGGTGCTGTCTCAACTCAATATAGGTCCGAGCCATTTTATCTCAGTTCAAGAATCGGAAACTTGACAAACTTAGGGAACAGTTTTCACTTCAGTTGATTCCCTGATAAGAATCCCATCTTATTTTGATACACTGGGATAGGACGGACTTCCTGTTGCATTCCATTTTTAGTAATTTAGGAACTGAGGATATGGTTTCACGTCAAGACCAAACGTTGCTCCAAGTTTGCCCCTACTGCCTTTTTTTCGTGCCAGTACTTGCCCTTACGTAAGCATGGAGTTAGGACAAAGAAAAAGCCCTGTCCTCTTCAGCTGGGTAAGTTGATAATCCAGCTGTGGTGTGCTGGTGCTAGGGCAAGATGGAGCGTGGGGAGACAGGACTGGGAGCAAGGAATGTTTGCACCGCCCATCCTGCCGCACTTTGGGAAACCACACCCAGAGAAGTGATGGCCTGTGTAGGGAGTATCGAAGCCTTTGCAGATCTTTCCCCACTCTGTACTTTAAGGCATACGTTTTGCTTTGATAAGCGTTCTTTTTCTTAAAACTGGAATCATCAAACTTTGGTCTTAATGTCTTGTGTGTGAGTTCCGTGCAGACAAAGCTCGTGTTTGTGTTCTCTAGGGGTGTGTGGCTCTGTCCTGTGGGAGAGACAGCACGGCGGCCGCAATTAGGTTTAATGATACGGTTGTTACAGGTTACCTTATTGCAGTGTACATCAGGATTTCATCATGCTGAGATGTTCACCTTCATCTCTGCCTGCACCTTCTTGAACTGCTTTTGTGCACAAAATGGCTTGGTGTGTTTGAATTTCTTGATATTTAAACCTGGCCGTGTCTGAAAGGGGCAGACCTTTAGGATAAGAGTGCCCTTTTCCTCATCCTTCGGCCAAGACAGTATTTAACACAAACCTGATGTACCTTGCATAGGTTCAGAAACAGCAAAACCGTAGAGCTACAGAGCTGTACCTGACATTCCTCTGTAGAAAATGAATTGTTACTCTGTGCCAAGCTTCACAAGACGTGAAAGTAATGTCTCCTAGATAACAAGTGTGGCTCCTTGTTCCTGCCACTACCTGTGTCTGAGGTGATCATACCTGAGCCTTTGTAGACCAGCTCAGGGTGTAAACTCTCTATTTGGCTGGAGAGGGTTTTTAAACTCTTGAAGTGGTAAAAAGAGGCTCCAGACATGAATTTCTAGGATTCTGTAGCACATAAAATGAATGTGATTCCTGCCATAAACTGTAAAAAAAGGAGCAAAATTAATTAACAGTTTTGACTGACGTGTCTGAAATACTGATCAGAGAATCCAGTCTTTTGGTGAGCTCTTTCTGTGGAGTGCTTGCACAGTCTGCAGGTCTCTGCAGACCCAGGTGTGCCCATCTGAAACACTGTAGCCTTATTTTGCTTAACATTGCTTTATAAATGAGGTAGCAGTCACCTGGGCTGTGGCAATTGTTCACAGGAATTCAGGAAGCTGTAGAAAAACTTGAAGCTCGTCTTTATGCTTATGGACCACTAAATGCATTCAAGTAGGAAAAAAAAAATAGACATGCTGAAAGTTGAGTTTACATTGTCTCCCCCTGAAGACTTTTTTCCAGAAAAATGACAAATATTTCTACTGTTTGTTTAATACGTGAAAAAAAATGTTCTGAGCTTTAATCTCCTGATTGTGTCAGTTGTTGACCTATAATGACTTAGGCTTTATGTATGTTCCTTGCTTTATCTGTGTTTTCATTTGATGTTCTTTTTGAGTAGCAGTAAACCAGATCTTCCCCCCCGCCCCATGTAGACATTTCTTTGCTTCCAAGCTAAGGGAACAGGCGTGATAATGATGTCCTAGGAAAGGATTTTGAGAGAGGCTTGCTTTAAGTGCAACGACCACAAAACCCCTAACTTTTGCAACCATAAAAGTTGAGAAAGTGGGCTTAACTTTAAAAATGCCTTCTACAGAATTAAGGAAATCACTCTACTCTGAAAGTGTCAGAACTTCAGTAGAGGTGGGATGACAGGTCAGATTTCTAGCGTATGTGCTGGTTTAGGCCTAGCCAGATTTTTACACGTAACTCGTACTGACTCCTGCCCAACTGCTTGTAGTGGTTTTGATTCTAGGCTTTCCTTGGTAACCAGGTTGTAAAATATCTGCTTTATAAAATATCACGAGGCATCTGCTTTTTTCTTTTTCCTTTTTATTTTTTCTCCCCAAAACAGGAATAATAAACCCAATGGTCCTTACTGCTGTGTAAGCAGGAGTGGGTGCTGTGTCAGGGCTGTGCCGTTTTCCTTCAGGAACACGACATCAGCACTTCTCAGCGTGCTCAAGAACATTGGGCCACAGCTGAAATCCCTTTTTGCCTTCCTTGACTGTTGGCTCTGAAGAGCTGGTGGGAACGTGGCGATTTTACAGCCAAAGTGGACAGGACTCTCCGTGTGTATTGTGAGGAGGCCTCCAGAGTTGAAGGAGGTGCCACTGTTGTATAGTTTTAGAAAGAGCTTAAAGAAAAATGAGGAAACACGTTGGGTCATAAAACATTATGTTCTTCTATCAATTCCTGTGGACTAAGGTCCAGAGTTTAATTTCTTCACCTGTGTAACTGAATTCTACCCATCCTGAGCAATGCAACTACCAGGTAGCTGATTTCATTTTTGGGGGATTTCAGATTGGAGGCACAATGTTTCTGTTCACACTGCAGGGGAAAATTAGACCAAAATAGGCTTGGGAAAATCAGGCACGAACTTAACTTTACATTCTGTTGACATTGATGGAGCTCTGCTCACAACATCTAAAGTTTGCACGTGTGTTGTTGGAGCCTTAAGTGTCCCACTTCTCTTGGAATGAAAAACAAATGCAATCTTTATCCAGTTTAGGTTTTGAAAAAGCTTTTCAGAGCCAAAGGGAAGAAGATGGTGATGTTAAAGCAAAATGATAGATTATTTGGAGATAATTTCATTAAGTCTTTAAGCATCTAAGATTTTTTTTTTTCCCTTTTAAAACCTCAGAAGAGCACCGTTCAGGAGGTTTGACAAAATGCTTTTAGCTGTAAATAAATAAAAGGATGAAACCCAAAATGGTTTCCCTGGGATGGAAGAACAGTGAGACCCTAAAAATGTAGGAGTAAATGTGCTGAATTTGCATAGCATTATTTCCATGTCCAGTGATGGACCTACTGAAAGGTTGGAACTGGATGATCTTTAAGGTCCCTTCCAACCCAGACCATTCTATGAATCACTCTGTGAAAGGATCTTTACCAGTGGTGACAGGGGAACCTTTTATCGTTGCTGAGTGATGCCAGACTGACAAGTCTGCTGCAATTTGAAATTTCCAGCCTCTTAAATTGGGAAGTGGGCATTACGCACCAGATCCACCAGTACATGAGATGCTGCAGTACCTGTTACCCCACATTCTGTGGGTTAATGCCCTGCAGCCTTTGGGTGCTGGGAGTGGGGACTTCCCAGCCTGTTATTGCTGATGATGTGATTTGCAATCACCTTGGGTACCAAGAGTTAAGTTGTATTTAAGAACTGGATGTAACTCTTTGGTGCCAGGAATCTAGTTTTTGGAGTAAGTGCTGAATTATGCAAATGTTCTTGGCCAATGGTGCCGGGTAGTTCAGTGCTCAGAAAACTAAATTACTAGTGATGAAGGATTAAAATGAGACTAAAGCCAAGGTTCTCCTAAGCCAGGGAGTGGTGGATGTCTGAAAAGTGTGAGATTTGAGTTCCAGGACCTTCTTATTTTATAAATCTTTATAAGCAGACATTTTGGTTTCTAGCATCTGTCTTGTTCCTAAGACCACGTACAAACATGCTGAATTAGAGAGTTTTCACCTGTCTTCTCACAGAATTGACTCCACATCGTATCATAAAGAGTCTCGTTTGTAGTGACATGCTGTGCCTGTCTTTTTAGAAAATTCATGACCTCTTTATATCTATTTTGTGGAAAGTGTACCTTTTTTCATTGATGACCTGTATAAATGTGTGTTACGAATGGAGAGATTTAAGCTTGAAAAGCATGTTTGCAGATTACACAGCTTCATTATGGAATTTATAAATTTAACAGAGTAATATACAAGAGCATAACTATTTTCCTTAAGTAGAATGTATAACAATATATAATAAATTATTCTCCACGTAGTTCACCCACTATTTACAGTTTTACACAATTCAAACTGTGTGTTTACAGAAAGTTCAATAAATGTATATTTTGTACTATGTACAGATTCCTGGTCCCAAAGAAAATGTGTGAACTTAGTTTCTAACTTAACTTTTGAGATTGTACTTTTTTTTTTCCTTCTTTTTCTTTATTTTTTTTGGTTTGGAATCAGTTGAACAAACTGCATTTCGCCTGTCGATGGTGGAGGCTTGCATTGGAGTAAACGGGAATTGGAAATATTTCTAATCTACAAAAGTGATTCCACTAAATAAAACAGGCAATGACATCGTGTGTGTGTATTTGAGTGCAATGCTACAAACCATTCCCACATTTATTGTCCCTCATTTACAGACTTACCAGGCCTCCTCCAGTTTTCTTGTTCAAGGGAGTTAGATTAAAATGGAATATCGAGGGCCTATTTTGATCACTCTTAGTTACAATAATAAAACTCCCCATTTTTACTGGTTTTTCCCCTTACATGTTGAAATTCCAACATAAAGCAGCGTGTGCTTGGCTTCAGCCCTGGCATTCCCCACCTGATCTGGGGTTTTCAAGAGAACTAGGTATTGGTTAGGATGCCCAGCTTCTGGAAAACCACGTCACACAGGAGCAAAGTGTATTTGTAGCTTCTGCCCTGATTCAGATTCAGTACTGTAAAATATAAGCTAGACCTTTGTAATGTAATTTCTAAGAATTTAAGGATTCTAAAGGCTAAAGTAAATATTTACACTGGTTTTAACCTTTGTGATTTGGAGAGAAAATGAACCTCTATGAGCCAGCGAGGCTCACAGTTGTTTTCCAAGGAAATATTTATAGAGAGCAGAGAGCTGGAAGGATTCTGGCATGGACTAAATAAATTAAATGTGGGGAGGGGGCAGGAGGGGATTCTGTCACCTGCTACGTGGAGCAAACTTGTCTTTTATAAAAGGTCTTAAAAGATTCAGCCCTATCCCTATCAGGATTAAAAATCAGAACTACTGAATTGTCTGGCAAAATAAAGGAATATTTTCTGTGGATTAGAAAACTGGAATTTCTATGATAAGATTGACTATTAGCCTTGGTTCACTTTAATGGAGCAAACATGGGAGACAAAGTATATCCCTTTCTAGCTCAGCATTTATAAAAAGAATGTTTTATCCCGTCCCACTGCAAATTTACATTTTAGTGTATTTTTCCCCAAAGCCAAAGATTAATACACGCCTCTGAATTGCATCGCTGATTCATTTAATAATTTTTAAATCTTGACATGATAATAAATTTGAAAGTCATCAGAGCAGTTTAGATCAAAACATTAAGCTACCTGCAGATGTTCATTGTGGCTGAATTTAATCAGCCTGCATTTATGTGAGTTGTTTTAAAAGAAGCAGAACCCTGAAGCCCAGTTGAATCATTTAACTCGTTTCAGTTTTCAGCAATTTTTAAGAATACAAGAGATTATTCTAATATGTTCTGAAGGAACAAAGGTGAATTTGGCAGAGTAGCAAGAAGAATTGTTTACAGTTACTGAAGGTTTGACTCGATGGTCTTAGAGCTCTTTTCCAACTATAATGATTCTATGATAGAAATAACTATGACAATTATCCCTGCAGATACACATACACAGGAGAGGCTCTGGGAATTGAGTGAACTTGGTGCCTGGCTCTCATTTGTGAGCTTGCAGGACTGGAAATTCATCAATACAACAAGAATTCATATATTGATGACGTTAATGTGCACTCACCAATTTTAGTGCAAGCTTTCCAATGTTTTTACTGGAAGTGGGAGAGCTTAAAATTACCTGCAGCCTCTCAAAGGTCCTGCTCAGTAGCCACAGCTGTGGGAGACATTTATTTTCTTTTCCCAATCAGCAACAGTTTCTGGGGTGCATGCTCCACTTTAAGAAGATATTTGCTAGAGGTTTTTAAGCCTATTCAACAGGACTGAAAACTTCGTGACCTGCCACTTAGACTTGTCTGGAATTAAGGGTTTGCTGAGCAGACATTTGAAACAGGGAGTTTATTTGTACGGTAGAGCAGATATGAAGTAAATACCATTTCCTCTGTGTGTTTTCTTGCCTTTATTCCTTAGTAGCAGAAGCGTTTGTGACACTGTCCAGTGTCCTGCTGAGTGTCTTTAGGAAGTATCATCTTACTGAAGCCGCATCGTGGCTCTTCCCCTTCACTCTGAAATAGGAGGTCAGAGTTTGCTGCTGGCTCATGAACACCAAATATAACTCAGAGAGAACAGTCACCTTCCTCTGAAATTTCGGTCCTGTCCCTTAAACTATCAGAAGGTAACAAAATAATTCAGGGTCCGTTACAGACATGCAATACAAAATAATTTTAAAAGGCTTTTAAAGAAACAAAAGATTTTCCAGTCAATTTTTAAACTAACCCATGAAGTCCCTAGACTAAAATCCGGACAGGAGGATTAGCATATTTGGACAAACCTGTCCTCTTTTTTTTTTTCCCCCTTCATTTCCTGCTTATCCAAATTATCTTTTCCAAAATGCAAGAAATCTTTTGAAGTATTTCTTTAGAAAAGTAGTTTATTTTTGTGGTGCTCACACCTGTCATGGATACAGTAGTAGTCTGTTACCTGAAGAATGTGAAGTGACACCGTCAACTTAAATCAGTCTTCATCCTGATAATGTTTTACTTCCTTTACTTTACTTTTACTTTACTACTATAAGTATTCTGAAGTGCACACCCCAGAGTGCTTTTGGATCTTTTTATTTGCTGTTGTTGCAATGTTTTGTGTCTTTGGGGGATTTTAATGCTCACCTTCAGATGTCTTAGAATATATACAACTGGAATAGGAAAGTTAAGTGAAGTCACCCCCCAGCTGGTTGTTGTTGACTCCCAGTAATGAACTGGAGACTGGTGGGATGTCAGGAATCAGTTTCAGGGAGGAAAAAAAACAAAAACAAACAAAGGAGGAGGCTGTTTTAGAAGGCTTTTGGTGAAAATATCAATTAAATGTACGGCATGGATTGAAATAATGTAAATATTTAATTACATAAGTATATTAACTTTATGCTTTTACACTTTTAAAGCTTACAGGAGTTTCAGTATGAAAACCTTATTGTTCTGTTAGGGAACATTGATAGGTGCCTGCCTAGTAGGCTGAACCTTGCCCTGTTTCAGATGTTAAGCTGAGGGTCTCAGTACCTGCACCCAAAAGCCTCAGCGTGGCCATGACTTCAGTGCTAGAATAAACCTGCTCCAGGCCACAGCCCAGCTTTCATTATCTAACAGCTAATACAAAGCTTTCATATTAAAATTTGATAAGGGGCTGTACTCACCTTATCAGCTGGTTTCCAGGTAAACTACAACCTTTAGCCCAATTCTGTATTCCCTATACACAGAGATCAGCTGGGTCTTGTCCTGTGCCTCGCTCTTGCTTTACATGCAGTGGAGCACATTCCTTGTGCCACCTCTCCCACACACCCAATCCCTTTGATTTTTCTTCCTTATCTGTCCTCTTTTGGGCCTGAAGCTGCCAGAGTATTCTGTAGAAGTCTGAAAATCCTCTGAGTATTGGGAATTGTTTTATTCCCTCTGGCATCTTCTCTGTACATTTTCTACGTTTATTAGGAATATTACTCAGTTCTATTCTGCGCTGCCCTACCTGGCTGCAACCTCCTCCCAGGAAGTTGCAGAGAGTGATAAGGTCTCCCCTGAGCCTCTTTCTCTCCAGGCTAAACCCCCTAATGGGGTTTGAGTCTCTTGTGTTCACGGCTAAAAAGCTGAACACTTCCTACAGGCAGCTAATTCACGCTGTGGTGTGAACACCTTGGCTCAGCTTTTCTGGCCGTGCATAGACAGACGTTTTGTCCCATTTCCACTTGGTAGATCCCACGTTGGCAGAGCCCTGCAGCATGTGCTGAACATCCAGTCCCAGCTGAAGCCAGGGAGCTTCTTGCGTGCTTCAAAGTAAGCCCGTTCATATGTTTTTGTGGCAGGGAACTCGCAATTCATTTCCTCTGCTGTTGCTATGGGTTTGTTTTTTTTTTTTCTGAAAGAAGAAAGAGAAACAACAGCAGACACAGTTGTACAGTCTGCGTTAGCTGAGGCAAAGAAAATTAATGGAGCTACTTCTGACTCTTTTTTGATTTTTTTTTTTGTTTAATTTCAGTGTTGCTTGACTTCAAAAGTTTTTTTGCACCATTTCCTGGAAAATGTGCTTAGTCTAGTGAACTAGTGCTGGTGTATCATGTTCTCAGTGTTTGAAGAATGTATGTTTTTAAGTGATGTAATCCCTGTACTCCCATTTACAGCTTTTGTGGAAGCAGTGGTCTCCAACTGGATTCCCAATTCACTGAATCATAGACTCATTTATGTTGGAAAAGACCTCTAAGACCATCCAGTCCAACCATTCCCCCAGCACTGCCAATCCCACCACTAACCCATGTCCCTGACAGCCACATCTACGCTTCTTTAAATACCCCCTGAGTTGGTGACTCCATCACTTCCCTGGGCAGCCTGTGCCAGTGCTTGACAACCCTTCCATGAAAAAATTTTCCTTGATATCCAATCTAAACATCTCCTGGTGCAACCTGAGGCCATTTCCTCTTGATCTGTCACTTGTTACCTGGGAGAAGAGCCCGACCCCCCACCTGGCTGCCCCCTCCTGTCAGGGAGTTATAGAGAGCAAGAAGGTCCCCCCAGAGCCTCCTTTTCTCCAGGCTGAGCTTCCCCAGCTCCCTCAGCTGCTCCTCATCAGACTTGTGCTCCAGAACCTTCCCCAGCTCCGTCCCCCTCTCTGCACATGCTCCAGCAACTCAATGTTTTTCTTGGAGTGGGGGCCCCAAAACTGACCCCAGGATTCGAGGTGTGGCCTCACCAGTGCCCAGCACAGGGAGATGGTCCCTGCTGGCCACACTATTACTGATACAATTCCTTGATCTTTATCAGCTTAAACATGTTTTTATATGGTTAGCATTACCTTCTGTGCTTTAAGCACTGATGAAGTGAGCAGACTCCATGCATGTCACTGCACCAAAAGCTGTACTTAGTTCTCCTGAGAAAACAGCTATCAGAAGCAGAGACTCTCCCCAGGAGTACCACAGCGAGACTCAATTGCCTGTGTCTGTTGGGAGCATCATGAGTATTAGTGCTGCTGCTTCTTTGCTACCCAAATCACACTCAATGGCTCTCTCCTGTGCCTGAATGCTCTGCTCCCTGGCACCAAACCCCCATCATTCTTGCGTGTTGGTTACAGCCTTCCATGTCTGAGCAGAACAGCTCTAACTGCACAGGAGCTAAAAATCCTTAAGTGCAAAAAGGAGATGCTGGCAATTGGATATAGCAGCTAAAACTCACCCCCTTTCACCAGTCCCCATTCTCCTGTACTTGTAGCTAGAGAAAACCTTAAGACAAAGGCACAGGGCAGCCCAAGCCTTCGGGCCAGCTGTCTCTTTTGACATATATTTCATTAGGCAGTTGTAGTTCCTGAATTACACATGTTCTTTGTCTATTACATCCTGACCCCTGGCACAGCTGGTGATGTTTTTCCGAAGGGGAGGAGGAAAACTGGGGTTCGTCTGTTTTGATCTCATGGAAGTCGAATTTTAATGTGAAGAAAGCCAATCTTTTCCTCCCCTGGTCTGAAGAGGAGTAGCTAGGAGGGGCTGTTTCCATCAGTCCCCTTTTCCTTGCCACCACAAGGATCCTGGGCTGGGAATCCTCGTGTGTATGAGCTCAAGAGAAGATGTGGCTGTTTTCCTTTGCCATGCAGATACAGGGTCATTGACTCCATTCAGCTGAAGGCCTTCTATAATCGATTTTCAAAACAGTCTGAGGTCGTTGCATACTGTGCCCTACGGCATCCCAAGGATTTGTATATTGTGTGCTTTGACCTGATTCTTTTTCCCCTCTCTCCCAGCATCCTGAGGTAGATCTGCCATGCTTTGTTCTCCCTGGCAAGCGTCTGGGGGGGTTGGGGTGGTAGTGATTTGATTTGATTTTTTAATTAACGCCTAGAAATCTGCATGAAGCATCAGCTTTTGCCTTTCCACAGCCCAACCTTTGTTGTCATTGCCCCAAAGTACAGCCCTGATGGGGCCTTTGCATGATGTTTGGACTTGTTCTGGCAGCACATTCACAAAAAATATGTATAAAGCCACAAGACCAGACTGTGGATCTCTCTAAGATGTAGAAAAAATACAAATTTTGAGTCATGTTCCCTAGTTCATTGCAAGATACAGAGATACAGGCATTGCTTTGTGTAGATCTTTGGTCTCAGCCAATTAGAACTGAGCCTTCAGGAGAGCTTTCTTTTTCATTACACTCAGATCAGAATGTTTTGTTTTGATTTGATACCTGCATGAGTTAAAATGTGTATACAGATCTACCCATGCATGTGGCTGGTGCTGCACAGACAGACAAACAGAAGATACTGACCCAGTACTTCTCATGGCAGAAGTTTGGAAACAAAAGAAGTTCATACAACTCAAGTGTAGCAAAAAATTTGCAGTGAAAAGAACCTCGGAACAGCAAAAGATAAGTGTTATTTCTCTAAATTAAATGTTAATTAACTAGATTAATATTTGTACATATTGCATACTTACGGTTAATATTTAATCAAAGTATGAAAATAGGATAACTACTTTTTTTAGTATAGTTTGGCAAACCAGCTTAGCCCTGTGTAAATGTCAAATACGCTCTGTGTTTAAATGGAATCACTGCTGTCAAAAACAGACATAAAAAGTCTCAAGACATTACCCAAGCAAATCCATGCCTACGTTCCAGTCTCATTTAGGAGCACAATCTCTAATTGCAAAAGTGCTTTTGAAAACTGTATTAGGAATTTTCTCCACTAGCAAATCAGCGATTTTCTTTGCAGAAGCGAACAATGGAGAAGTGACCTAAATACACACAATTATGCAGGAAATTTTGCTTTGGGGCACAAAATGGAATTGTAGGCTGGGTATGAAAGTTAATTTGAATTTCAGGCCGAGTCCCAACTGTTGCAGCAGGGAGAGTCAAAGGAAACTATATTTGAGGGATTTTTCCAGCCAGCTGTGAACACTGGATTTTCCTGCAGTAATCTCCTGTTGGTAAACGAGACTTGTAAATGCTTGTGAAACAGGCTGCCACTACTGAAGTTTTCTCACCCTCTTTCCTCCTGTGCTTCAAATAATTGTCTGCCTGTTCTCAGGGAGACGTCCTAGAATAGGATGGCCTCGTTCTCCTGGTCAGTGGTGAATGCTGGATCTGGGATGTTGCCACCAAGTCTGGCTGCAGCAGAGCTGAGCGGTAGAAAATCTGGCCGGCATGAAGAAGAGGTCCAGACATCTCAGCAGTAGAAAACTGGACAAAAATTTCAGGGTCAAAATGCTGCACTCGCCTTCTCTTTCTCTTTGCAGGCAGGGTATGGTTTCCAGAACAAAAAGCAGCGAAGAGAGAAACAAGTTAATGAAAACCAAAACAATCCCATGTAATGAATGGGAAGAGGCCAGAACTGTCTGTTCATCTCAACTGATTATAATGCAGAACGATGAAAAAAAAATAGCAGAGGAAATGAAACAGAAAATCAAAATAGAAAAACTAACAAAGTTTCTAGAAAAAGAAATAGAATTAATAAGAAGTTAATAGAAAATCAAATTGAATAAAAAGAAAATTAATAAACAATCCAAAGCTTGTGGTCTGATATCTATCTACAGGCGAAATCTGTGTTCTCTGATCACAAACTTGCATTTGCAGTGTGCTCCAAGCATCAGGATGTTGCAATATGGTAAACCTACACCTGTGATCTGCAATGCTTCTTACTGAGCAAATTCCTTCACCAAGAGATGTCAAAGAGTTTCCATGGGGATGATGTTTTTAATTCTGCTCTCGGGCTGTAAAAACCCTCATCTGGGAGAGAGCCAGGCAGTGCAAGGCAGTGGGGTGGGACAAGCAGACAGGCTGTTGTTACGTCTGGGATCCAGGTGAGCCCAAAAACTCCAAGAATGCTGCAGTGCAGGCTCCTACCCATTTTCATGCTCCTCTTTTCAGCAGCTGAGGAAAACCTCTAAGGGTAGTTGTGGGGTGGCCTGGGCAAACCACGGAGTAACAGGCAAAAGCCTGGTCAGGGCTTCATATAGAATAGGATCCTCATCCCACTGGTGAGTCCATTTCCTACAGTTGCTTGGGATTAGGTCCAATTTGGAGATGGGCAGGTCTTATTACTTTTTTATGTTCTTCCTTTCCAATTTAGAATAACTTGTCCATGGGAGAAATACCTACAGGATCAAACATCAATCAGACTTGTTTCAAATATCGAAGAAGACAAGTGTCCCTCAATAAAATTATTTTCCCGTGTTCCCGGTTTTAACTCACCCACACCACTCTCAGTGAGCGCACAGATGGTCCTGGGCATGGCCAGGTGTCCTGGGAGCTCTGCAGGTAACTGCAGGTTTATAGGAAGAAGGTGGAGGAAGCAGGCAGGAGGGACAGATCTTCCTTTGCCCCAGAGGGAAGCCAAATTGGGAAGACTCTCATATTGTTGGGATCTGCACCTTGGCACTCTGCATGTGCTCATGCCTTAATTTCTTTAGGAATAATTGTTCTTGGCTCCATTTGTGTCTTACAGTTCATACAGATGGAGAAAATAAAGAAAAAAAAAGGGTGATGTAATGTCTCTGTTGAAAACATCTGCCCACTTCCTCCTCCAGCCCTCAGGTCAGAGGAAGCCATGAAAAAAAGGACATTCCTCCTGCCTCTGTATGATTTCTGCCTTGATAGGGCTCGGACCAATGTTGCTTCAGTTAATTTATTTTCTTTTATAGCACATGTTTCAGAGCACTTCAAAAGCTGGATTCCCTAATCTTTGGTAGATCAGCATGAGTCAGAAGCATCTGCAGGAAGAGCAGGAAGGTGCCTGAGCAGCGTATTCCAGAGCAAGCAGTGGGCACACTGGTGCCAGAGGGAGCTCTGGCTCTAGTAAGTCCGGCAGCAGCAGGAGGGGCTTTAGCAGAGGGTTGTGCTGAGCTCGGCAAAGCTGTCACCAGCAGTGCTGCTCTCCCAGTCTGCTGTGAGCTGCTGCTTTAGGGATATTCAGAGAAACCAACTTCAGTACTGCTGCCCTCCCCTGAATAGTAGAATCTTGGAATCATTGGATGGTTTGGGTTGGAAGGGACCTTCAAGCTCATCCAGTTCCAACCCCCTGCGATGGGCAGGGACACCTTCCAGCAGACCAGGTTGCTGCAAGCTCCGTCTAACCTGGCCTTGGACACTTCCAGGGATAGGGCATCCACAGCTGCTCTGGGCAACATGTTCCAGTGCCTCACCACCCTCACAGTAGGGAATTTCTTCCTAAAATCTAATCTAAACCTACTGTTTTTCAAGCTTATAGGCCATTGGGATTTTTGTTGGAATTTTTCTGGGAGGGAAAGAAAGGAGACACCTTGGATTTAGACAAAACCAATGCTTTGCAAGCAGCCTTGGTTGGGTGGGGCCCTAAACAACCTGCGCTAGTGGAAGGTGTCCCTGCCCACTGCAGTGGGGTTGGAGATGACCTTTATGGTCCCTTCCAACCCAAACGACTCTATGATTCTATGTGTGCTACGTAGCCAGGGCTAAGGGGGGAGCACTCAGACTCCCTTCATCCACTGATTCATCCGTGCCTGGACTTGCTACATCAAACCAAATCAAAGGGCAGGGGCTGCAAACCTAAATCATCATCATTCTCACTTTCCCCTCATTATTGTTGTCACTGTTGTTCTACAGCAGAGCCAAGGGGCACCAGTCATGGATCAGCCCTGGCTGGGGAGAATTCCTGGCCATAAAGGGACAGGTCCTGCCCCGTGTGGGTGCAACAGGCAAATTCTGGGAGGTTCAGCGAAACAAAGAGGAGCATCACGGGTGCCATGAGACCTGTGTTTTCACAGCATTTCTGTTACTGCACCTGATCCCAAACACTGCCATCAGCAAAGTCTAGGACAGCTCCAAACCCGAAGGGCCAGGCCACACGGTGTGAGTCAACCAGAGATGGGGCAGGCTCCTGATAGTGGCTGGGAAAGGGAGGTGAGCTCTGCCCGAGCTGAACACCCTCCATCAGCACCGAGTACCCTACCAGCTAAAATATTTCATTAATGTAAACTTTAAATAGGGCTGGCAGAGTTTACCCAAAGCAGCAGCACGAAGTAGCATCACTGCAGGCAGCTGTGAACTGCTGAACTGCTGCAGGTGTAGCTCTGCGCCAGCACTGCTGCCACACGCTGGGGTTTTACATACCCTGACCCTGCTGTCACTCACCAGAGACCCCGCAGTCAGCTCTGCACGGTCACCTGGGGTTAGAGGCAGGGAGCACTAATACCCTTTGTTCCCCCGGTAAATTCTATTTCCCTTCCCATTGTGCCGAGCCGCTTGTCAGTGTAACGCTACACCCGGGGCAGGAGGCTTGGACAAAGGAACTTCGGTGGGGGCTGGCAAATTACAATCCTTAACTCGCGAATGGGGACGTCACCAGAGATGGGCTGAAGCAAAGCACCTGGTGTCAATAATTACACTTGAAATGGGGAGAAAGGGCTGAAGGCAAGGGAAAGGCCAGGTGATTGTTGTGGATGGCAAAGGAAGGACTTTTCATGCGGAAGGAACAAATGCCCTGCTCAGGAGTCTGCTGGTGATGGAATGGATAATCTTTTCTCTTTTCCTGCTCATTCTTTCCTTGACTTTTGGGGGGTTTTGTTCATCCTCTGCTACCTCCTCCTTTTGTTCTCATTCCCAGAGCAACACCTGGGGGCAGGGGCTGCCTCGGAAAAGGAACCCCACAGTAGCTTATTCCAACTGAGATTGTGTTTCAAATAATCTGTGTCTTAGTTTTTTCCAAGACCCCATTGATCTGCAGGCTACCTTTTAAAGGACTGAAGCAGGAATTTGCTTTACCAGCCATCCAAGCTGGATTTCTTGGACCTGCAGCAACTCTGTGGCACTAAACTAATGCTGTAAGTGATGGTGGTGATCCTTGACTTATCAGAGATATGTAATGAATCTGAGTTTACCATGATCAAAGCTCTCTTTTGGCAATTCTCTGTGCTTTCTGCCGCTGCAGGAGTCAAACCAGCTCATATGGGTGAAACTTGAAATCGAGAAACATCTTTCATTGTGAGAGTAACACTGTGCTCTTTTGAGGAAGAAAAGAGGATGGGATTTTGAGGGGTCTCTGCATGAACACTGGGGCTTGGTAATGTGTGCACAAACAAGCAAACATTCATCCCAGTTCCACCCCTTGTCCCCACACATGTGGGAAGAAACACAGACTCATGGAATAGTTTGGGTTGGAAGGCACAGAGGAACTGGCACAGGTTGCCCAGAGAAGCTGTGGATGCCCCATCCCTGGAAGTATCCAAGGCCAAGTTACACAGGACTTGGAGCAACCTGATCTAGTGGAAGGTGTCCAGTTGGAACTGGATGGTCTCTTAGGTCCCTTTCAATCCAAACCAGTTGTGATTCTGTCAGCCGGTTTCAACTACCCTGCCATGGGCTGGACACCTTCCATGAGACCACATTGCTCAGAGCTCCATCCAACCTGGCCTTGAACATTTCCAGGGATGGAGTTTCCACAACTTCTCTGGGCAGCCTGTGCCTGGGCCTCACCACCCTCACAGTCAAGAATTTCTTCTCAGTATCTAATCTAACCCTGCCCCTGTCAGTTTGAAGCCATTCCCCTTTGTGCTCTCCATCCATGACCTTTTAAAGAGTCTCTCTCCAGACCTCTTGGAGCTCCTTCAGGTACTGGAAAAGGCTCTAAGGTCTCTGAGGAACCCTCTCTTTTCTAGACTGAGCAACCCAAACTCTCTCAGCCTGTCTCCATGGCAGAGGTGCTCCAGCCCTTGGATCACCTTTGTGGCCTCCCCTGGACAATGATGTACCTCTACTCCCACTCCTGGCACTTGTGCTGCAATGAGCTACCTCTCTTCTTTCCAAATGTTGTTTTCAGCCACGCCAATTCAATTATATAGAAACAAAAACTATTGATTCTTGGACAACACTCCTGCATCTCCAGAAGAGGTCATGAAGAGCTGTTAGAATACTTCCATGCTACTTCTGAACACAATAATACAGGGAAAGACGCCCTGAGGCCAAATGCACAAAGTTTTGGTTGGCTTCCCAGTGGTGGAGTAGCAAAAGGGCTGGTAAACAAGTCTCCTTGCTTGGGCTTGGGGAAATCTGCTGTGTGTTGCTGCTTTTCCAGGTGAATTTTTTGACCCTGAAATGAACATGATACAACAGGCATTGTGGAGATAAGACTAATGATGGGAGGTAACTCATCCCTTTAGGAAGGATTATTTATAAACCCCTTAAACCATGTAAACTCTGAAATAAAACTCTTAATTTCTGTCTTGCCTTCTTTTCTTCATGTGCCTCGTTTAGCACACTTTATTATAAACCACCAGAATAACAACAGTCAGCCCACATTTTCCCTCTGCGTGATTTTTTTTTTTAATTCATCCCTTTATCTATTATAGTTCTTAGCTCCCCCTTCCCCTCTCCCCCAGTAATCACCATAACTCAAGGGGAAAGAGTCAGGATTCTGGCAAAACCTGTTTCTGACTAAACGATTGAAATCCTGCCCTCACTGACACCAGCAGCACACTCATTTGGGCCAGAGCTTCACCAAATACAGAGTTTCAGCTCTACTTTTGTTGATTACGTTGGAGCGGGCACCAGTGAAGAGAAGAATTCGGAGGAAAAGAATTCAATGAAGGGGAACCTGTTGCCCCCGAGAGCAGGTGTAGGGGCACACACGGGCTGAGGACTGGCACCTCTGAGACCGGAGTCAGCGACAGGAGAGCTGTTAAACGGGAGCGCATCAGCCTCTTCGCCACCCGTGGCTGCCTTATCCATCCTGACACGAACACTTCCACAAAGCAGGCTTCGGAAAAAAAAAAAAAAAAAAAAAAGAGTGGTTTCAGAAAGAAAAATAAGCCCCCTTTAAAAGCGTTTGGTGGCCTTTCATGTTTTAAAAAAGTCTGGGAAAGCGCAGGGACTGGGGGGAGCCTGGGCGTTTCCACGCCCCCGATGTTACTTGGCTCTTGTCGTGCTCTGTTTCTTCGTGTAGCCATCACAAGTGACTAATGCGGCCGCACAGCGCCGAGCGGGGCTCTCCCTGAGGCCGGGGGATCTCATGTCAGGAGGGTGCGATCCAATTCACATTCAGATGGATACATTAAATCTTTTTACTCCGTGCCTTGTCAGGAGCAGCCGATCCGCCTGCTCCTGAGAGCGCCCCAGCCCCTAACAGCGGTTTTGTGTGCTCGGTGATACAGAATAGATTGTCGCTAAACCTTTCAGGCATTGTTGTCAAGGTCAATAATACTGATCTGTTTTAGCACAACAGGGGGGGTAAAAAGGGGAAATTCTGTCAAGATATGACCTTTAAAAGACCTCGTCTTTGGAGAAGCGAAACAACAAGAAAGATTGGGAGGGATGTTATTTTGTTACCTTTGGGCTTATCTGAGCTCCAGTGATTAAAGACATTAGCAAGAGAAGAGCTCGAGAAATTCCTTGGTTAGCAGTGAAATGATCCAACCGTTAAGGCAACCAATGCACTAATTTGGCGAGTTCACATAATGATGTTTAAAATTCATTTTTCCGGCTGTCATTTTTAGCAGTATGCATAGAATCATAGAGTCATTAAAGGTGGAAAAACCCCTTTAACATCACTGAGCTCAGCTGTTAACCCAGCACCACCGTTTTCACCACTAAACCATGTCCCCGAGTGCCACATCAACACGTCTTTTGAACGCTGCCAGGAATGGTCATTCCACCGCTGCCGCGATTACCTTGTTCCAAGGTCTGATCACCCTTCCAGTGAAGAAATTGTTCTTAATACCTAATCTAAACCTCCCCCGGTGCAACTTGAGGTCTTTTCCTCTCAACCTGTCACTTTTTACCTTTCCCTCAGCAGGTTACAGAGGTGGCACATCCAGCTGCCCTCGTCCTTCCCTCCCACCCCTGTTACCCTGGGCTTCCGTTCTGCAGGTTTCAAACCAACTAGCTGGTCTTCACAGCAAGGACTGTGCCTGTCCCTGCACTGCCCCTGGGTTTCAAAGGGGGTCTTTGCACACCGTGGTGACCTGAAGCATTTGGTGGCATCATGCATGCTGGACAAAGTCTTCAGCAGAGGCAGTGGCAGGGGTCCTTCCGGACTCACTGTGTGTGCTGAAAGCAGTGCAGCTGTTTTAATCTCAGCCTCAACTCACTGCTGGACAGGCTTCTGGTACTGGTGCAGACACAAGAACACAAGAACCCTTCTGTCCCTGAAATTGGGCATTAGGGCAAAAAAGTTTCTCCAGTTTTCTATTAAGTGTAAGCAGACTTCGTTGTGCTGTTTTGTGATTTGAACTGACAGTCTTAGGGCTGTCCTGTGCACCCAGGATGATGATCCTTGTGGCTCCCTTCCAAATCAGTATATTCTATGATTCTGTGATTCTATGAAGTATGGATCAGAACATAATTTTACAGCCTCTCTTTAGGTACACAATTGTTTCATCGCTTCTTGTCCTCCCTTTTATCAGAATGATAACTGGGGATGGGTGACGTGTCTTAACCAATGACTCACTGCTAAGTGATTTATCTCACACATATCACATCATTCAGCACCTACAAACATAACTCTCAAAAAAAATCTGATATGCAGAACCACCAGGCTGGCTGGCCTTACCTGGGAAGAGCTATAGGTAAAAGAGGAACAAGCGTGTGGAACAAGCAGTTTTTCCAGCCGACATAAATAAGTCGTTGCCTACTTTGCTTCAGGGAGCTAATTTTTCATGTGCCACCAACACTGGCTTTTTCGCTTGACTTGATCTGTATTGTGGCATATGCAGCAAGCCGTTCCCTTCCTCTCTGTTACATTTATTTTAGGCCAGTAGAAATACATCCCCGGAAATCTGGAGGGAAGAGAGTCTAAAGGTCCTGCGTGCATTGTCTTAAAAAGCTGGTTTCACACGGTGTGCTCAGAGCTGCCGTCCTCCAGCCTGCAAGGAAAATCCCACCTGTTCTGGGATCTAGTGTCTACCTCAATAGCAGTCCATCCCTCTTGCCTTGGCCATTCTTTTCCAGATCTAATCCTCAGCAGCAACAGTGGCAATCCCAGGTCTCTCGTCTGTAGTGACCGAACAGGGGATTAAGGCAGCTGTTCCCAGAGGTTCATTATAACAAGTTTCCCAAAGAGGTAACACATAATAACTTTAAACTGGCTTTAAATGTGAGCAGTGTTAGGGCTTCAGAAGTGCTGGCAGGATCCATTTAGCAAGTGATGGAAGTTCGTTTCTTCATCCCAGTGCAGAGTTACTGGGAGCATCTGTATCTGCATGACATCCGCACACAAAACAAGGAAGTTTTGTGTGAACAGTTCCTCTTGTTCTGGCTGTCCCGAGGCCCCCATCTAATCTTGTGTTAGGTGGGGGATGACTGAGCATGTGACTCCCTTGGAGTGTGAAAGTTTAACTGAGTAAAAAGGGAAGTTTAACCATTATTTTACCTGGAACTTAACACATTCCTGACAGTTCTAGCAGAGATCAGGGATGGCAACTGTTTGATTCCTGCTGGGATAGGAGGACCTTTGGGAGACCAAAGAAAGTGGGATCTTTCCTGTTGTATGAGGAGTGAAGTTGTACTTTGAAAGAGTTCTCTGGAGAGGAGAATTCCCTCCCACTTCCCCATCTTTTGGGTAAATGTGAGATACTGGGTGTGTAGGAATCTGTCTATTGAGGAATTTGTCATTTTGCACTTTTTTGGGCAGTACTGCATGACTGGGGGCTTTCAGCAACACACTGGATCGGAGATCCCTGTACCAGCCCTGAATCTGAGGCTGAGATGAATTTCCATTCTAAGTCCTTTGCTCTTGGTCACTTAAACATCTCTGAGAGAAGCCAAACTCAAACTCATTGCTACTGATGCTGTGCAGCTCTTCAACTTGGCCTTATCCCAGCAGCAAAATCCCTGGCCCAGGACTCTCCCATGCAACATTCAGTTCCAGGCTGTCGTGTGAACTTCCTCTCCCTTACCTTTTGGAGCAGGGCAATGACAGCATTCAATTGGAAAGTATTTCTTGGGTCACTGGGCTAAACTTTCCACTACAGGGACCCAAATCCAGTAATCCCTTTGAAAGACAAAGGCATACACAAGAAGTGCAAGGGCTATTAGTGTTTGTTGCATTATCTCCTGGAGTATAAATGGACAGACATATAAATGGATGACTCATTCAGAGTAGTGAATAAGCACAAGATAGCAGTATTTCCATAGCTTGGGAAAGTCCAGATGATGTGTGTGCTGTTTGGTGTCAGCTGAGATGAAAAACTGTGGGTTTAGTCAAACTACACCTGCACAGAAACGTGGCTTTTCATAACGCAGGCAAACACAGACCTAACAGAAATATTCCATCAGCCTTGTGCATCATACTTTCAAAAGAGAGACCATATGTATGATTACATGATAAAGTTTAACAGAATCTGTGAGCTCTGCCAGTGTCCTGAACCATGAAAGCTCCAGATATTTATAAATGTCAGCAAGATCTCCAGTGAAACCGTAACATTGGTATTTACTTCAGGACTTCATTACTATTTATTAATGTATAAGATCATAGATTTGAAAGTATAAATAGATGGAGGAATTTTCTGTGGACAGCAAAAGCATGATTTGGAATATATGCGTCTGGGAGGCAAGTGGAATATCTGATGCATAGGAAACATTAAACAAAGGCTTTTTCTTGGAAATCCTTTTATACGCTCTAGTTCAGTTTATATTTCCACCGTCACAAGCAGGGCCCGAGCACAGGCAAGGAGGAATTACGTAACTTTTGTTTATATTTCCATTATTTTAGCTGATGTATTTAGAACAGCTTGATAAATTAATCATGACTCATGGTCCAATTCACAAAACCTTGTCAGCCAGTTTGTACTCCTGCGTTTACAGAACCTAAAACGTGATGCACTTAAACTTGGGACACTTGGCAAATTGTCTCTCTGTCTCACCTAACCCAGTCCCTGTAAAACCCGCTCACAGAGTGCTCAGTGGCAAGAGAGGAATTACCTTGGGTTTATGCAAGATGAAAGATTTGCCTTGTCAGGGGAGCTACTGGCTGACTGCTGCCTCCGCCCTCCCCCGTATATGCACATGAAAACCCGGGGTGACCATCGTGTCACTGAGAGAATTACACTTCAGATTTGGTCACGCATGAATACATTTGGTTGTACTGTTGGTTTGCTTGGGTGTTTTTTTTTAGCAATGAGATACCTCCTGCATATTTCCTTAAATCAAAAGAAAAATTCCAGTAGGATTGATTTCAGATCCAAAATTATCCTTGCCTCTTTTTCCTCTGCTACTCTTTACCCACATGTTCCTAAGGGGGCACTCTCTTTCCTGGGATCTTTAACTTAGCCACTAGTGCAGATCAGTCCTTCAGATGATCTGTCCCCAGCAGTAAATAAGGTTCAGCTTCAAAAAGTGCAAAAGAACTTGTCATTTTTCTCTCCAGGTTTCCAGCTGCTTTAGCTCCTTCAGATTATCTCCCTGACCTCACTGTCAATTCTCATGTATCTCCATGGCCCTACGAGCAGTAGCAGCTCTTGACATTGCAGCGCAGTGTCACAGCTCTCCCCGGCTCCAAGGCTGTCCCCTCGCTCCCTTGCCAGATCCTGCCTGCCATCCTATCCCACACTGCTCACTGCAGGAGGCTCCTGGAGCAGCAGAAAGCTGGGAGCAGCTGGGGACTGCCACACCATGGGTTCTTGTGTGGTCCTGCCCAGCTCTTGGCTGCATGGGCCGTGCCGAACTGTTAACCCTCCTCTTCAGCTTCATATCACGTGGCATGGCATCCTGTGGTGGGTGGTGCGGGCTTGTGATTGTATTCACCTCTCAAAAGGGGCAAAGAGATTGCACACATAGCTCCTCTTATTTTGCCGTGGTCAGTAGGTTTCAGCAACGTGTTGATTAACACTGATCATCTCAAGACAAGAGTTACCCGTTTGCTGTCACCAGAGACAACCCTCAGCCATCAAATTAGAACCACAGAATAATAGAGTTTGGGTTGGAAGGGACCTTCAAGCCCATCCAGTTCCAACCCCCCTGTCAATGGGCAGGGGCACCTTCCACTGGACCAGGTTGGTCCAAGCCCCATCTAACCCGGCCTGGAACACTTCCAGGGATGGGGCATCCACAGGTTTTCTGTGCAACCTGTGCCTCACAGTCAAAAAGTTCTTCCTAATTTCTAATCTAAACCTGCCCTCCTTTGGTTTAAGGCCGTTCTCCCTCGTCCTATCACTTGTGAAAATTCCTTTTCCAGCTTTGTCCTGTCACTACATGCCCTTGTGAAAATTCCTTGTCAGCCCCCTTGCTGTCAGTGCTGGAAGGATTTGTGTGCACCAACCAAATCCACTCCTCCACTGGAGGATTTTAGGAAGTCTCTAGGCCTAAACAGAAGGTGGTGGATATATGTGCAGAAACTCTCCACCACCACCAGCGCTCCTGAGCTCCTGGTGGTGAATGGAAAGAACCAGGCAAAATACAGTCAAATAATTAAGGAGCAGATGCGCCCTTCGTAGTCAAACCAGTGTCTGAGGAACAGGAAGACAATACAAGAGATGCTTTAAGAACAACACATAGGGGACAGAGTGGTTGAGGCACTGCAACAGATTTCTCAGAGAAGCTGTGGATGCCCCATTTCTGGAAGTGTTAAAAACCAGGTGGGATTAGGTCCTGAGCACCCTGATCTAGTGGAAGGTGTCCCTGCCCATGGCAGGAGTGTTGGAACTAGATGGTATTTAAGGTCCCTCCCAACCCAAACCATTCTATCATTTTATGATACACAGCTCTCAGCCCTAGAGCTCAGCAGGGCCCACAGGTAAAACAGGCAGAAATATTTAGCTGCAAAAAGTCTTGACCAAGGTAAATATCAAACAAATGAAAAAATAATCACCGGTTCAACAATTTCAGAAAGCTGTGAATCATATAGATGCAATTAAGATGTTCCCAACAGCCATTTTCCCACTAACAATATTAAATGTCTTAATTTCTATGAGAATTTTTCATTTTAAGTTCCCTTAATTTTTAGGAAAATTGCATCAAGGAACTTTGAAGAAAACAAAGGTTTGCATTTCAAGTTAAACCTAAGATTTAACTAAAACTACAAATGACATTTTCAGTTTAAAGAAACCATGACTGCTTTAACAAATGCAAGCTGCAATCTCAATGATTGGAGGGGATGGGAAGAGGATCAGGCCCTGGGGGTTTAATTCTCCTCTTAGCCAAGACCAGCAGCACAGGGGCTGAGTAGGAGCAGCTCCATCAGCTCCCCACAGCACCCAGCCCACCCAGGTAGCACCTGGCACATGGATGATGAAGCCAACCGTGTTTAGGAAGGTGAGGGTGGTAGAGGGAGATGTTTGGGGACCAGGGGTTGTGCAGCAGCAGAAGGAAGAATTGATGCTCTAATCTGAATGTAGAAGGAGAGGCTGGATTGCAAACAAGATTAGAAGAACAAACCACTGGAAAGGTCAAGGGAGTAGTAGATTGTAATCATTCAATGTATTCATTATCATCCTATCCATCATCTGCTTGTGTTATGACTCAGTCGGAACACTCACCAGGGCCTTGGGCTGAGGCACAACACTGTGTTTACAACATGGGTTATGGTTCTCTGCAGTTATTGGTAGTAAGTTTATTAATATTTGCTTATTTTCATTATGAACGGATAATAAAGCACGTTTGTTGCTCTAACGACTACAGACCCAAGTGTAGCTATTTCCTGAGGTCAGCTGTGTCCCTACAAGTGACAGGTGACTTCACGCTGACCTTGGGCTTGGGACAAACACTTCCCTTCAAAAGATGCATCCAAGAGTTAAACGATGGGAATACTGCCGCAAAGCTTGTTCGTAGCTGTCAGATTTCCACCGAGGGACCTAGTCTCTATGTATCCTTTTTAAATTTTTAAGAACAAAATAAATGGGAAAATACTGTAGTGTGGGCGTGTTGGCTTGTCTCAAATTGTATTGAGTGCAAATATCTTTAAATATAGAGTTGTAAATAGGGTCATGGCACACAATGGAGAGACTGTGGAGTGCTTAACATGCTACTTTATTCAAATCAGCAAGTCCCATTAGAGTACATTACTGTAATGTCTGCTGTCAGAGCCTTCCTTCCTTGCTTCGTTAGGCCGCCGTGTGTCCCAGACACGCAGCTGCTGTTTGCATAAGGTATTAGGAACTCTCTCTCTCTCGGTGAAAGGTGCTATTGGCACCAATTATTTCCATTTCAGCTGTGCCGTGGTGAGAGCCAGCAAGTGCTCCCCGTGGTTCAACCCCTGGCAGCTCTGCAACCTGGAGCGTACAAGCTGAAATACCCCTCAGTTGCCTCTTCCAGTTGTCGTTGCTGCAGTCTTGAGCCATGAAAGATCATTTTGTCTGTAGGTGTTGTGCCTAACCACAAGCAGAGGAAGTGCATCACTTACTAAAGATGCTGCTGTGGCAGATTATAATCTAAAGCAAATTATATCTCTTTGCAACACGGCGAGAGCCAGGAGGTAAAGTGGAGAAAAATCAAGCATGACCCCCACCTGTACTGAATATATCTATGTTGCCAACCAAATGTAGACAGATTTTTTTTTTTAGTGATTAAGGTTTTGAGGTACTTCTATTAATATTTCTTTTTTTCAAGAGAAAACTGAAAATATCTTGAAATGCCTGAATTTTGAAGAAAAAGTCACATCCCTGTGTTGTCTTACAAGCTAGGGGCTCGGAAAGCTGGCTTAGGTTCTCTGGTTGACTCAGGAAACACGTGCCCTTGGATCGAGTATGGGGACAGGAGAGGTGATGGTGTGCAAGGAAAGCAGAGAAAGGCACAACATTTGCCTCTCTGTCTTTGCTGGTGAGCAGATCTCAGTCTTCCAGATCTTGCATTGGTGGCAGAGGGGGCTCAACCCAGGCTGATAATCTGACCTCTCATTTTCCCTGCTTTCAAAACCTTCTTTAGAGATTTTAAGACTTACTTCCATGGGGAGTGTGCCTCTGCAAGGCCAGGTATTTCCTGTTGTTCCATAGATCATGGGGCTCTGAGCTGGAGTGTGAGCATTACAGAGCAGGGACCTTGCCACCTCACAAGTCTGTAAAATACTATTTCAATTTGCATAAAATAACACAAACAAAAACATTAATAATAAATTCTAATAAGATGGCCATAAAAGATGCAATTTAGAATTAAGATCCCTGTTCAGAAACTGTTGGAAGCCTGTATATAGGACCAATTTTTTTTTTAGGATATCTTAAATGACTCTGCAATAGAAACAGTTTTAAATGTTCAATAGAAGCGGTTTTGGATGTTTGGATAGATGGAATAGAATGTATAGATTGTTTTATAGCAACTTCTGCCAGAAGGGTATTACAACAAATAAAAATATCTCCCCACAAGCGAACCCAAAGTAAATATCATCTGAAGTTTTCCCCAGTATTGAACAAAGTGACATGATTGCACTTACTTAAGGAATAGTTTTTCGAAATAAAATACTGATACTAGTATTTGAAGTGGTTTCAATATCAGATTTCACTGTCAAGCTGATATCACTAAATGAGGCAGAAAAACATAATTTGTGAATAAAAATAATGAAAAAAAACCCATCAAATTTACATCAGTTTCAAATAATCCAGAGCATTCTCAGCCATTAATGTGTTGTCTCTTCCAAAGTGTGTGTGCTGTTCTACCATAGCTGCATCCTGAAAGATCTCAGGTTTAGGGAAACTCACTCTGAGTGCAAATCAGTGGAAATCAGTCGTTTTGCACAGCTCTGTAGCAGGTGTGAACAGAGATTGATTTACCCATTCTATAGTGATCACTGCTCTTTCTGATATGTGCTCCCTACACAGCTGGCACATGTTGTATCCTATTAATTAGGCACCAGGAAATAAAAAAGTGAACCTGTTGGAGTCCAGACTGGGGACATGAAGATCCTGAGAGGGCTGGAGCCCCGGACTGTTCATCCTGGAGAAGAGAAGGCTCCAGGGAGCCCTCAGAGCCCCTTCCAGTGCCTGAAGAGGCTCCAAGAGAGCTGGAGAGGGACTTCAGAAAAGGGCCTGGAGTGACAGGATGAGGGGAAATGGCTTCAAACTGACAGAGGGGAGGGTTAGATGGGATATTAGGAAGAAACCCTTGAGAGTGAGGATGGTGAGGCCCTGGCACAGGCTGCCCAAACAAGCTGTGGATGCCCCATCCCTGGAAGTGACTGAGTGAGATTAAGAGTAGTTTGGTTTTATACCATGAAATTTTGTTACTTATCTTTCTGTAATTCACTCTGTGGCTTTTGAAGCTGAAATCTATTTTGGCCCATTGTTATATGTAATGCTGCTACCAAAGCAAAGGCAAACAGTGCAGACGGGTTCCTATCGATAGCAGCTCGCCCGCAGCGTCCCGAGTGAAGCTGGCGTGTGGCTTCATCCGAAGGGATTTCCAAAGGGATCGTTGCAAGTTTCAGAACTCAACACAAGAGGGCTCCAGCTCCATTTGTCAGGAAAAAAAAATCCCAGCTGGTGAAAAGAGCACAGCAAGGCTGAGAGGAGCAGTGCTGGAGCGCAGTGACAAAGAGCGGCACGGAACCGCTGGCAGAAGATGCCTTGTCTGTGCCTGGCTCATCGCTCCCCGGGGGTTGGGAGCAGAGACACCTGGAACAACCGCAGCGTGAAAGTATCTGTAAGGCTGAATGAAAGCGTGTGGTGTGTGAAAGCCTGAGGTTTTGTGCTCAAACACCGACAGATCAGGGGGAGGTCAAGAGAAGTTCGCCCTGGCTGCTCCAGCTCTTGCGACCTGCAGCCTGACTCGGGCTCCATCTCCTCTCCAGACATCAGCCATGAAACAGGCAGGCCCGTGGCATGTGCTGCCGTCAGCCCTTGTCCATGGGCAGGACTCAGCTCAGGATGACACAGAATCCCTGCGTCAGCCTGGGGGTGCTGGTTGACAGCAGCTGAATATGAGCCAGTGCGTGCCCAGGTGGCCAGGAAGGCCAATGGCACCTGGCCTGGATGAGGAATAGTGTGGCCAGTGAGACCAGGAATAGTGTGGCAGTGACTGTCCCCCTGTGCTGGGCACTGGTGAGGCCACACCTCGAATCTCGTGATCAGTTCTGGGCCCCTCACTCCAAGAAAACATTTTGTTCCTGGAGCATGTGCAGAGAAGGGAACAGAGCTGGGGAAGGGGCTGGAGCACAGGTCTGATGAGGAGCAGCTGAGGGAGCTGGGGGGGACTCAACCTGGAGAAAAGGAAGTCAAGGGGACCTTCTTTCTCTCTCTTCACAACTCCCTGAAAGGAGGTTGTATCCAGGTGGGGGTCAGTCTCTTCTCCCAATAACAAATGACAGACCAAGAGGAAATAGCCTCAAGTTGTGCCAGGGGAGTTTTACTTTGGATATTAGGGAAAATTTCTTCACAGAAAAGGTTGTCGATCACTGAACCACACTGCCCAGGGAAGTAGTGGAGTCACCACCCCTGGAGGGATTTAAAAGATGTGTAGATGTGGCCCTTGGGGACACGGGTTAGTGATGGGCTTGGCAGTGCTGGGGTAGTAGTTGGACTCAATGATCTTAGAGGGCTTTTCCAACCAAAAAGGT
Organism: Cephalopterus ornatus; assembly: GCA_013396775.1. NCBI lineage: Eukaryota > Metazoa > Chordata > Aves > Passeriformes > Cotingidae > Cephalopterus > Cephalopterus ornatus. Next base: position 57,178 of record VZRE01002010.1, read on the forward strand.
TCTATAGTTTTGTAATTCTCTATTTGCTACAGTGGACTTCACAGGAAGAAAGTAGGAAAGACATTGTCAGCCATCTCTGAAAATAGCCCACAACAGAAGGAAGGAAAAGGATGTCAGTCACTTCTGGTGCTCATCTCTCATTTCCCCATGGAAAATTTTATTTCACAATCACTACAAGGTAAATCTGCTTTCTGGAGGAGATATGTAGAGCCTTCCATTGACTTTCTGTGCTATGAGGCATTTGAACTAAATGTTTTCATATATACTAGTAATTAAATTATTTCCCTTGTGATGGGTTTCTTTCTAGCCTGTGTGTCCAGGACAACAGACATCCCATGGAAGTGCTGCATTCCAGACAGGCAACTCAGTGCACCCAGGGTGGGCAAAAAAAGCATTTCTTTCTGTTGTTGCCGATAGCTGGCAAGTACCAGCAAAAGGTTTGGTTGGGCTGAAATCCGTAGTGAGCTCAAATGAAATCATACAGCACTTTATTTACAGACCATGAGAGTATGATCAGGCTGGATGTGAGGAGTATTGGTGATGATAATAACAAAAAAAATTATTACTACTACTACTACAGCTACGATACCTAATATTTGAAATTGAACTATTCAAAGTTTAAGCACTGCATGAAGTATGGCCATGGTGTTCAAAAGGGCTCCTGGCTGGACTCATGCTTACAGGGCATTCGTAACAACACAGATTTTAAATACTTTCTGAGTATTCTCAGCATGAATACTGAGAATACCTGAATACCCGAATACCCTACTTTCTGAATATTCTACACTGGTAGCATCAGGAAAACCCCATTTCTACTTGTATTTGAAGGAGTTCTCTAAGTTGTCTTACTTATCACCCAGCTCTGTTCAGTGGTTTGCCTCATTACAATCCCTATTCTGCACAACCTCAGCACCAGCACTTGTCCCTGGAAAGTGAATTCTCTGCCACCTTCTTCTGTCTCCGCTGCAGGAATCACCTTCCTGCATTTAACAGAGAGGTTCTCAAACTTCTTCCTGCAGCTCTGACCCTTTAGTGTGCAGGCAGACACGGGCAAGTGGTGGGAAGGGAAGGGCTCTTGCAGAAGTAAGGGCACCTCACCCCAGATCGTCCCCCCTGATATGATTCAATGTACGAATGAATGTTGGCACGAGGCAGTGTATATTCTCGGGATTTTAACACGCTTTGTACAAGGAGGTAGCTCTCGTGTCTCTGGTGGGAGGGATTATGTGCACTTAGCAAGTTGCTGGTATTATGACATGGACACGTACACATGAAGCTTGCATGGCTGAGTGTGTTATGTCACGGGCCATCTCCTCAACTGAGTAAAGCAACTGCAGAGCCACTTCACCGTCAGGCCCATTAGCACTTCATTCCTTAAGAGCTTAATCTTGCAATCCCTCCTACCGCTAGTAGCCCTTACTCATGTGAGTAAGCAGATCTTCCACTTCAGCCCTTGCAGCCTGTAAGCTGCTCCCTGTTCCTAGAAAATCCTCAGTGCCAGGAGGCTTTCCAGCCTTGGTGTTGTTGCTGTCATGTTCTTTGCAGCTATAGTATTTATTCCCTAAAAGCTGCCTCACTCACTCTGACCTGGCTCTTCGACGAAGGTGGTGGCACAGAGCCTGCTGGCTTCGGTTCCGCGGACTCAGGGGCCTTATCTAAGGAGCTGCATCCTTAAAGTGCTGAGTGTCATTGTCAGGTCCAGGCAGAGGCTAAAGTGTGGGCCAAAAGGGGAATCACACACACTGGCTCCACTGCCACTTTGAAAATCACTCCCATGCCAAATTCCTGGCACTGTCCAGGCTCTTAGCTCTGGTCATCAATAATTTGCAGGATTTCATAGCACAAGATACGAATCTTCCCAGTTTAAGGGTTCTGTGCAGCCCCACTCCCTTCAGTGGCACCTCTGTATAAACCACGTGTAACAACCCTCTGAAAATGCAGGTTACTGACAAAATTCAGCTTTAAAACATGCAGGTGTTGCAACACCTGTTTTTACTCAATCGACACATCACTGTGCAATTATCTTACTGTATGGGGAGGAACGTGCATGAGAACTCAGGGCACGGCTGTGAGCAACAAGTATCTCTTTTCTTCGTTGTTTGAGAATTAGGGGACAAAAAAGTTCCATGGGTGGTCCACAGGGAAGGGAGAAATCTTTTCCTTTCCTTTTCTTTTCTCTCCTCCACAAACAAGCAGTAAAGAATACACGACTTTCAGCCAGCAGAATGTCCCTATCACTTTTAATTGCACCTTTCAGCAAATTTACCAACTGCTCCTTTGCCATTTATTTGCCAGGGGCTGGAGTGTGAAAGGTGGTTATGCAAAGTGTGCTCTGGGAGGTTGGTGATATCAAACCCTGGGGCTAGTTTGATTACATTCTTACCCTGCCTAAGAGGGATGTTTTAGCCCTGGAATAAAAAATAAAGCCAGGAAGTCAAAAGAGATTTTGTTTTCTTGATTCTTAGGGAAAGCAGCTGCCCACATTTGGTTGGATCTGAAGTGAATTGCGTGTTTTGTGTCACATGTAATACATGGTCACAGGTTCACAGATCTTGATGTTTAACTGATGCCTTCCCACCCGCGTGCCGTGTCCCCAGGAAGGTATCAGCAGTGTCTGACAGATCTCACTAGTTTAATTCCCAGTGCCAATCCCTTTAGCTGTCCCCTGGAGCAGGATCCCCATTGGAACACGCCGCTGTACAACCTGGTGACCGTGGGAAGAGACTCCTCTGCGCTCTGGTGTTTCAGAGTGTTCCCATGAACAGTGAATGTCTGTGTCCAAGCCCAGGAAGATTTTCGTTGCACGTGAGGAGAGGAGCAGCTGGCCCAGTGGTCAACCAGCAATGCTCTATGGTTGGCACAGATGTGGATGGTGAACAGAGATGGAGTTCCAGGAAGCTGGCTCATCCTTGGCTTTGCTACAGGCTCCCTTTGGGGTTTTGCCCGGGGCACATGGGTACCTCCACTGTCTCTGAGCTCCCGGTACCCAGGGCTTTCTCTGGGGCATTTTGTCTAATCACTTCTTCTTCAGAGTTAGATGTGGGCAGATGGGAGAGGTTCCTGCTTCCCCTTCTTGACCTACTTTGATGTTCATCCCATCACAGCAAGCAGAGGGGAATTGGCTCCATCTCCCAGTTCTGTAGCAGAAGCAAATCCAGAGCCCCACGGCTTGTCCTGGGTTTGGGGACAGTGTGACACCCTGGAAAGCCATCATGCTGGCCTTGCTCACAGCCTTCAGACGAAGAAACACTGCTCAGAGCTGGCACAGACATAATATTTAACCCCGTAAAATATTTAACCCTGTAAAAAAACCATTTAACCCTGTAAACCCTCAGAGCTGAGGGTGGGGGTTGGACCTTCAAAGGTCCCTTCCAACCCAAACTGTTCTATGATTATATGAAATCCAACCCTGTGGAAGTGGAACCTGTTCATAGCGGTAGCTCAGGTCTGAAGTTTTTCTACGCGAGGAAGGAAGTTGCCATTAACTTTTTAACACTTTTGAAGGGGAATTTGCTGGAGTGATGGATTAGCCACACCCTCAGGACTTGCACAGCCAGTTTGAATGTGACCTGGACTACATCTAAAGAAGTTATTTAAGAAAATAGAAAAAGGCTTACAGGTTAAATTGACTTTTTTTACCACCAGATCAGTGCTGAGCTCAGATAAAGTCAAGGAGTGCTCTGGCAATCTTCAGTCCTTTTGGAACATCACTACTACCCTTACCTGAGAGACAGCTGCTTAAAAATCCTTCCCTGTCTTCTTTTCACATCCCTCCAATGTTGCAAAATACAGCTTCCCCAGTCAGATTTTTGCATATGCTGCAATTCCTTTTAAAAAATAGCAATTTTATGATATTTAGAAATATATGCTTACATTTTATACAGAGCTACTTTTTAGTAGAGTTGTATTTTCAACACTTTTTTTTCCAATTTCATCTGTCCTGGATGTGTGCTCGAATGTGCCATTTCCTCCTGTGGATTGTAATTTTTGCACTGGGGGTGAAGAAGACCCAAAAGAATAAGGTTTTTCAGGCAAAATATCCAAGGGACAATATCTGCTTTCATAAAGCTCTGGACATGCTGTTTGCCATTTCCTAATCTTATTCCTGGTTGTTTTTTTGGGGATTTTGGTTTGTTTTTTTTTTTTTTTTCCTTATGCTGCTGGAGACTAACTTCTGGTGGCAAAGTCCTTGTACAGAAAAAAGTGAATATTTTAACCAATAGCCTGAAATCACACATTCTTTCATTGAAAACAGTTAATTAGGAATTGAGCTCCGAAGTTAATTTCACCAAGGTCACTCCCTGTTCTATTGGGTCCAGTGACCCTGTCTTAAGTAATCACGGCATTAACATACAAGGTTATAGCTTTCTTTTCTGTTGATGACATAATCTCTTTAATTGGTGTCAGGAGGCCTGCTTATGAAAGGACCATGGAAAACACCTATAGACTATAATTTTACTTTCCCCATTCACAGAGCAAATGAAACAAGCCTTAAGAATGTACTAGAGGCTCATTACATCTCCCAGCCTGTCAACACAAAGCCCCTCCGTTTCAGCCAAGGCATTAGGAATGATCAATTCTGTTTACTTCTAACTTCAGCCCGTGAACTATTAACCTTTTCAGCAAAACTGGTGAATAGTAAATGTCAGATAATCCTCTCTGAGAAAGTTAAGAGGGTAGATAATGCATTTTAATTGATTAAAACTTGCATGAACAAAAGTTTAAAATATCAACAGGAGAATCCCTCACGATTCCTATTTTTGGTGGGACGTGATCCAACTATTCTGGGTTGACCCCCGGTGTCTACTTTAATTTTAGCTTTTCTGAGGGAAAACTTTTCTAAAAGCTATACCTGAAAATTAATATTCTACTTAGAAGAAATAATTCTGCTTTTAGGAGAAAAGGTCCCCTTCACAGCTCGGGGCTACCCAGGGTTTAAGCCAGGGCAGGATTTAGACCAGTTGTTATTGTTGGTAAATTTAAACAAATATCCCTACAAACCCTATTTACAAAGCTCCAGAAATGGGTATAAACAGCGGCTTTTTTTGTATGTTCTTTTTATTAAATAGTACTAGGACTTACTACTTGGTTGTTTTTTTTTCTTTTCTTTCAGGAGTTCGTAATCCTGCATATTCTATGATTGATCCGACTCCTTCACAGGGTATTTTCTCTGTCAGCCCTATGAAATCTGTTGGCACTCTTTGAGTGACGGAGGATCTTAAATTCTGTAGTAACCAACACTACACTGCTTTTGGAGAAAACAAGATGTGTTTCACCCACATTACAATTATTCACATCTTCTCCTTTTTTTTTTTTTTCCCCCCCCGTTGCATTCCTCTAAACCTTCCGTTATTTCTGAGGTTTAGCATCTCTTTTTTGGGGGGGTTCACATAGTTCCCTTTACTACTGTTGCACATTACCTTCTGATCATCCCCAGCTTCAGAAGCTGTCCCTTAAGTTGATATGTTGAAATCATCTCCAAAATTTTTGTACAATTTTTATTTTCCGATTTAAAATAATTTTTGGTTTTGCTTAAGGAGGGGAAGAAAAACTGAAAATTATTTTATTGTTTTCAAAAAACCAAACCTTTTTAAGAGAGACAACTTTAAAAATAAAAGTCTATTTTTTCTTGGTTGTGGGTGCGCCACACACTCGTGTCAGCCCTTCCCAATCCTTTAATTCTCACAGAATCACAGAATATTCTGAGTTGGAAGGGAACCACAAGGATCATCGAGTCCAACTCTTAAGTGAGTGGCCCATAATTTTAACAGGCTGTGTTATATTCTGTGTTATATTATGGCTTACACTAATCCTCCTGATCTTCAGAGCCATAGTTACTAAAATTAAGCCAACAAAGAACACAACTTGTCATTTGTTACAAAAAAACCCAAAGCAAAAGACCGGCAAAAGCACTGATATGGAAGAGAAATTGTTAAACAGGTTTCAGAGAATAAACTCAGCATTATCCATCTCTTATTAGCAAAGCTTTATTCCGCTATTATCCTTATTTTGTGAGGTGTTCCCGAAGGAAAGCCCACTCTGTTTGCCACTGGCTCTGCCGTACCAAGCACAAAAAACCACCCCCAAATCAGCTGAGATATGCCCACTGACAAGTTTTCCCCCAGCTGTCTGTGGCTCAGAGCAGCCTGGTACCACGAGCCCTGGCCTGTCACAGTCTCCAAGCGATGCTGTTCTGTGAGCATCATATTAGAAATCATGCAATCACCTTTCCCATCTTCCCTTATTTGGAGCTCCAAGGTGTTTTTTCAGTGTTTTGTGTAGCTTTCTGGGGGAGAAATCCCACTGCTGCATTTCCGTGTGCGCAGGCACATGTCTGATTTTTGATGCTGTGGAGTGTAAGGTGGGGACAAACTTTTTAGCAGGACCTGTTGTGATAGGACAAGGGGTGGTGGTTTTAAACTGAAGGAGAATCCTCTGAGATTAGATATAAGGAAGAAGTTTTTACAATGAGGCACAGGTTGCCCAGAGAAGCTGTGGCTGCCCCACCCCTGGAAGTGTTCAAGGCCAGCTTGGATGTAGCTCTGAGCAACCTGGGATAGTGGAAGGTGTCCCTGCCTATGGCATGGAGGTTGGCCTTTAAAGGCCCCTTCCAACCCAACCCTTTCTGTGATTCCATGAGGAGAAGGTGGTTCTGACATCCAGGAAGGAAAGTACTGCTCACTTTCCTGCACCCGAAGTGCTTTAGTCAGTAGAGTGATGAGTCTTCTGTCAGTGCAGCCTGCTTCGCTTTCCAGGGCAGCTGGGTTTTCCTGGTGCTCCCTATATGTGCTGTGTTCTGGGACTCACTGGGATCAGACCCCTCTCCTCTGCAGTCTTGGTGTTGGATATAACGATGTGACCCACACCGACCCACACCTCATTAGTCTTATTCCACAAGGAACTCCAGATAATTTTGGGCATTACCTGTGGTTTACCTGGAGTTGCACAGTTGCAAAGTCAACTGGTTGATGTCGATGGAAAAGCTTGTCATGAGTTATTGCCATTATTTGCACTTGTGGAGCTCCCAAGATGCTGATCCTTTACTGCTCTACAAATGGGACAAATAAACCACTTCCATCCCAAAGAGCCGAGTGTGTCACTTGGGCTCAAACTCCTCTTCATAGGGCTTCTTTCCTTCTTCTGAGTTTACTGTGGGCTTTTGTGTGAGCTGGATGAGGCTGTAGTTTCTCTCCTTCTAATACCTTGTGGACTCAAAACCAGACAATAAGTTTCAGGAAGACACCCAGCACTCCTGGTCCAGCAGCCTCAGCTTTCCCCGTGGTAGCAGCAGTGACTCTGTGAGAAGCACTCACCCAAACTTCTGACAATGGACCACTGTAGTCCATGTGTCAAAATTTAGGTCTTTTAAAATTCACTCCATTGTTTATTCTTCATATTTAGATAATCATTACGTCAAAGCACAGTGCAGAGGTAGGGATATGTGTGTCTGGGGGAGCGCTCTGGGGGTCAGAGTAGGTTTGGATTAGATACCACGAAGAAATTCTTGCCTGTGAGGGTGGTGAGACACTGGCCTGAGTTGCCCAGAGAAGCTGTGGATGCCCCATTCCAGGGATTGTTCCAGGCCAGGTTGGATGGGGCTTGGAGCAACCTGATCTAGTGGGTGACATCCCTTCCCATGGCAGGGGGGTTGGAACAAGGTGATCTTTAAAGTCTCTTCAAACCCAGGCCGTTCTATGATCCTGTTATACTTGAACTTGCTTATAACTCATCGCATGGATTTGGTAATAGACCAACTCCTTTTTCTCAGACAAGAGTACTTCTTAGTCAGCCAAATAATTATAAAATATTTTCTGCCCTCCACACCCCAGGCTCCCTTCAGTAGAAACCAGCTTCCCTCCGACACAGAAACACTCCACAATTTTCCTATTTGTCTTGCCTTTTTTCTTCGAACTTGTTTAAGTCTTCAGGAGCCCGTCTTGCCCATTTAGCCACAAAATGCGTGTGCGTGCATGCGTGCGCGTGTGTGCTTCCAGTGAAAAGAAGGGAAAAAACCCACAGGTTTGAGTTTGTACAATGTTTGCCCCTCTTCCCAGCAGGGATGGGTTTTGAGAGCCAGGAGACAAAAAGCATGGCCTCAACAAGCTGAATTTAAAAAAGAACATCATTTTCGTTATGTAGTCAATCTCAATTACAAGCAAATGTTTTCTCTGTTGAGACTTTTCTCTTTTCAGAGCATTATGCAAGGCTCTTTTGTGGGTTGAGAGAAAGGATCAGTGGTCAATAGGGAGCAGAGTGTTGTGTACAGTGGATTTTTGTATCCTTTAGTCTACTACATAATGCGTTTTGTCAGGAGAACAGCCCAACATCCTGAGCAGATTTGCTGAATTAAAGAGCACAGCAGGGATAGGAAACTTGTTGCTAGGTGACTGACAACTGCTGCATGTCACTATCTCTGCGCCGGAGGTTACTCTTCCCTTTTCTTCCACCACTCAGTCTTGCCTTTTAATCTGCATCTATAATTAACTCCCTTAATACCGTGCAGCCATTTCTCTCTCCCTTTTGCTTCACATAGTTCTCTCGCTGTTATTTAACCTCAGATGGAGAGGATAAAACTGTTTAATTTTTGTGCTTCGCTGGGTGGGGAGAAGTTGGGAGGTTTGGGCGGCGCAATGTCTCGTGTCGGCGCTGGGATGAGATGGCCCTTAAAAGACGTTTCAGAAGATATATGCTCTTTGTTCAACTTAATGCTCAGTGAAACATTTCTGTGTTTACCATCCTCTCTAAAGCCTGTTTGTTTCAATTCAGCTTAATTGAAACGCGATTGCTTTTAACTGTTTGGGTTTGGTGACCTTCCAAGCTCTTTCACTTGTGTATTTTGCAAAATAGATTTTCTTTATATGAGGCTCTTTCTTCAATGACTGGAAATCCAGGGCTGCATCTGGCCTAGATTTGTAGTGGCAGAAGTCAAACAAATAGCAGTGTTTACCCTGCTCATTTTTACTCCTATTTTTACCCTTATTTTTCAATTGCTCATCAACCATTAGTCTTATTTGTGAAGCTCCATGTTGTTCCGAGGAAGGATCTGTGTTTGAGAATTACATCCCCAGTTTAGACTCTAGAAATATATTTATTTGAATTTTAGTTTTTATTTCAACAGCAAATCCAAAATACAGGGTATCTGGTGAATGTCCTAATTGCAGGAATGTGATTATTTGCTTGGGGTTTTATTTAAAAAATATTACAAGAAAATGTGTGCCACGGCTTATTCTGGGCACTCTTTAAACAGCCCTTTTTTTTCCTCCCTTCATTTTATGTGCATGTCTTTTTGGGGAAGCTGAATTCAGAAGTTCCAAGGAATTAAAACAACAAAAGCTCTTTTTTCTTCTGGCAGGTTTGTGATAAAGCTGCGATCATGGGAAGCGTGTACCTTAGACACTCTTTATGCTGAAAATTAGACAGCAATTTGAGAAGAATAGCCAAGCAGATGGGAGAAGTGCTCCTGGTGAAAATAGGTGGCAGTTGTTGCTTCTGGGGGACTGTCCCCTCCTTGCTCAGTAGAGCGCTGGACTTGAGCAATTTAAAAGGAAGGGAAAAAAAAAAAACCCAAAGACTGTTAGGTAGCTGTTTCTACACAGAAACTCTTTCCTCACCAGTGTAAAAGGTATTCCTGACACCAAGAGCTGTGGTTTATGTCAGTCTCTATCAGCTTCTGTGAAACAGGTCACTGAGGGCAGCCTCAGCCACTGGGAGCAGGTGGCTTAATGAGCACTACCTGATTAATGTCCACGAGGAAGACAGTTTTACAGGGGCATGGAGTGATAGGACAAGGGAGAATGGCTGTAAACTGACAGAGGGCAGGGTGAGATTGGATATGAGGAAGAAATTCTTGGCTGTGAGGGTGGTGAGGCCCTGGCACAGGTTGCCCAGAGAAGCTGTGGCTGCCCCATCTCTGGAAGTGTTCAAGGCCAGCTTGGATGGGGCTTGGAGCAACCTGGGATAGTGGAAGGTTGCAGGAATAATGTGGCAGGGATCAGGTAGATCCAACCATCCATCTAGATGATCCATTTAGATCATCGAGTTCCAGCCCTCCTGTTGGAACTAGATGATCCCTAAGGTCCCTTCCAACCAAGCGATTCTATGATTTTCTGATTGCATGAGCTTTGACTTCAATTCTGTAGTCTGGGAATGGGAGTGCCATGACTTTTGTCCCTAATTGTGGCGGTGTTTCTTCTTCCCATTAGCCAAGGGCAAAATCCCACCTGAGGAAAATCTGCTTCATGGTAGAGGAGGAGAGGAAAAGAAGGCAATGTGTGGAGGAGCAGCACAGGCAGTGATAGGGAGGACAAAGAATGGGCAAGCAGTGAGAAAACACCAGCGTGGGGCTGTGTTGGCATCCAGGCCTTGAGCTGCAGTGTAGGGGAGAACTGCAGGGGCTGATCAAGAAGTGCCAAACACCCATAAATGATCCACCTGCTCAAAGCAGGCTTTCCATCCCAAACTGGGTATAAATCTAGTCACACTCTTGTTTGCTTCTTGAAGCCAGAAAAAATGAGATAAAGACCTTATCCCTTAAGGCAGAAGTCTGGAACTGCAGCAATTCCATCCTCAGACTTGGTGAGAGGTCCAGTGTGCTGGAACAGGAGTACAAATCTGGGGCTGCAGGATTTGAAGTGCTGGCTCTCACTTGCAGTGTGTGGTGCCAGCAGGGTTTTGTTTAGAGTGGTGTTGCGTGTCCTAACTTCTCCGCACAGTGGTGTGTCACCCACATTGGTGCTGACACATTTTGCAGGGAATTTTGGCCAAGGAGAAGCAAACATCAATCCTTTTGTGTGATGCTGGGAGTCAAGTCCTGCTCAGGTCTTTGCTCAGCTGAAGAGTCTCTTTGAAGCCATCTGGAGAAGAAGAGTTGGACTCGTGCTGCTACCTGGGGGCCTAGCTATGAAATCAAGAGGTTGCATTAGTTAGTCTGAATTGAAATCTTCGCAATCACTGGTTGATACTGAGAAGATGGTAGTTAAATTACATTCTGTAGTGACAGGGCCATGGCACCAACACAGCCTTGGGCTCATGCTCTAAGCACAGAAGCAAGTTCTTGTCTTTCTCTCCCCAGCTCCAAAGGTGATGGACACACAGGTGTTATGGCAAAGCAGATGAAAGTGGGATGTTCCTGTGAAGTAACTAAAAGGCTGTAATTGTCTTGAGTGCAAGCTCTAACACCAGAGAAAGCCACTGCAGCATCACACAACCCATTCCCATTTGCCTTTGCCAACTCCTGCAGGAGTGCATTACTGCAGGAAAACAGCCCCTCCAGCAAGAATAGGTAATACAGACCACCTCCATTCTCATCTGATGCCTTTCCTCCCCCATATCCTTGGCTTCCAAGCTTCCTCTTAGCTTTCTTAGTTTTTGAGGCACTCCTTGTTAGACACAGAATCTGTCTCTGCAAGGCTGAGCCCTTTGCAGGCACCAATCCCTAGGCATAAGAGAGAGAAGGGAAGATGAAAGGAAGACAGTGGGAGAGCAGAAAACATGGACAGGAGGAGGAGATGACAGGCAAATGCCTTGGTCCCTCGTCTGGCACAGTCCAGTCTCTGGACACAAGCTCTGCCTCATGTGGGGTTGTTGTCCCAAGGGTTACACATAAAACTCTGATAATATCTGTGACCCTGCTGGCTGTACCTGTGTTGCCACTGCAGGAGAAATGCATTGCATGGGGCAGGAAGATCATGAGAGAGATGGAAGATGTCTCTCAAGGCCAAGTCTAGTATCTAGTGCCTGGAGAAACTTCCAGGGTTCTTCAGGAAGGTCCTTGCCATTTCATGCCGTGCCTGTCAAGTACAAGGACATCATGAAGAGTAGTAAGACAGACTGTAACATTAACTACTTCAAGGTGACACCTGCTTCCTGCTCTCCTCCCCAGGGAAGATGAGATCCAGTTCCCTTCTCCAGTGAAGGGAATGAATTCCCTATTCATATCCCCCCTCTTTCTTTTCCCACCTTGCCACACAATGGATCTTCTGCTGGGTCATATCTTTATTTGTGCAGTGCTGGTGACAGATCACTTTTCCTTGCTATGGATTTGTTTTCTTACCCAGAAAAATGAGCCAAATGCCCCCATACCATATCTGAGACAAAAAAATTGGGAACTGTGTGGGGAACACGACTGAGCATCAGCCATCATACCTGCTTTGCACAAAAATGCAGGCGTCAGGAAGGGCTTCAAATACACTCCCAGGAGCTCCCTTTGCTAGAGAACACGAAGGAAATGCTACTTATAGAAGAGGATGTTACCCACACACTGCTGGAAAAGGCAGGAATCCTAAGGGTAGAAGGAAAAGCGTGGAGTTGTAGGTCTGGAACAAGCATCCCCTCAGCATGGGGAAGTCCTGCTCAGGGCTGTCCACTCAGTTGCTCTTCCTCAGTGCAGTTTTTTCACAGCTAAGAGAATAAATCTAGACTTCGACACATAAATTGGACAGTACAATACGTGTTTCATATCCCAAACTATCCTTGACCCAGTAAAAGAAGCAGCAGCTCTGCATCTCAAGGATTCTCTCCTGACTCGTCTTGATCTCACTTATTAATAAATCTATGGACTCTGAGATGACTCGGCCAGACTGTATTCTTGTCTAAATTTAGCAGTCAATTTGGTTTATTGCTTCAGGGCTGCACTGAAGAAGAATCAACAAAAAAGCATCCCTTCTTTTTTTTTTTTTTTTTTTTACCACTGGAGTTAAAAGTGCATTTGTGTGAAAATGGATTTGAGCTTGGAAAGAACAGCGCTTAATTATTTATTAAGCGCACACTGGGGACAAGCTTTCAAAAAAACCCCACCACATCACACCTCTTTTCCTCAGAGTCACTTGTTTCTCCTTTGTCTGTTTGTTGTCTGTGTTTTGCACTGGGTTTGCAAACAACATTCCCTGGACCCATCTCCTGTTCTACCGGAGATGGTGGGAAGGAATTGCATGACCCAAGGAAAGGAGGTGCTCCTGGTGATGCTGTAGCTTCTTTGGGGCAGGTTTCTGTCATTTCAGAAGCCTCTAAAGTGTCTCACATATTTCAATCTGCTCTGCTGAGAGATAAAATTAAATCCTGCAGTGAAATCAATAGGACCAAGTAAAACATATCTGGAGCCATCTGCTGCCTAGTTAGAGCACAAAGAGAGACAGTTTCCCAAATTACTCTTTCAATGGAAAATGAGTAGCAGGTTTTATAACAGAATTTCGTCTTGCAGGAAACCAAACAGAAATGCTTTTATATCCAAACTTAGTCACTGGCTGCATCCCTCATAATCTCTTACTGAGGCTCCAGCTCTGGCAACTGTGAAAGACTCTGCTGTTTTGTTTTGTTGAAGGAAAAAACCCAGTGGGAATTAGGTGAGGATTTGCTCCCTTTGCCCCATTTCTCAGTCATGTGAGGAGTTGTTGGTTCAGTGTCTTATTTTAACTCATTTTCAAGGCTGATGTCAGAGTGATGAAAACCCTCTCTGCGTCTTCTCTGCAGTCTCTGATCCCTCTTTTTGAGCAACCAGGTTGCTCAAAGTCCCGTCCAGCCTGGCCCTGAACACTTCCAGGGACGGAGCATCCACAGCTTCTCTGGGCAACCTGGTCCCGTGCCACACTAACCACACAGTCAAGGATTTCTTCATAATTTCTAATCTAAACCTGCCCTCTGTCAGTTTAAAGCCATTTCCCCCTTGTCCTGTCACTCCATGCCCTTGTCAAAAGTCCTTCTCCAGATCTATTGGAGCCCCTTTAGGTACTGGAAGGTGCTCTAAGGTCTTCTCAGAGCCTGGAATGTTCTGCTGAGATCAGGTTTTTCTTACTCTTTATTTCAAAACACTTAAGAATGACAGAAATGCATAAAATTATCAAAACCAGAATTCCCATTCATTATTTTGTGTTCAAACATTAAGTTCTTTAGAAATGTAGCCAAACTTGTGTTTGTTTGTGGAGCAGGGAGCTCTGCTGCCATTAAATTAGTTGTGACATTTTAATGTAATTAGACAACATTAGTGTCAGATAAGATTCATTAATGGACCTTGATCTTTGGTGGTTGTTCAAAATTGATTTTTGCGCTGGAAATCTATGTTGGATGGAGAAAAAAAAAATCATAAATTCACCTTTCTGCTAAAATGCTCAGCTAATTGACATAAGTACATTAATGAGAGCAACACACTAATAGGATTATATCAATATTCCCCCTGCATCAGTTAGGGACCCAGCAGCAGTGGTCATTAATTATTGCTTTACAGTAATCCTTGGCAGGTTTTGTAGGAGTTGGATTGTCCTTCCTTCAGAAGATCTTTCTGCTTTGTTATTTTCCCCAGATTTGGGGCTTTGCTGTTGTTTCTACCAACGTAATCCCATCGCTCAAAACTTCAAGCCTGGGAACCTAAAATTAATCTCCTAAATCTATACTTTGATAGGTCTCCAAAACAGAATTGCATTTTCTCCTCTCAGAACAACTGCAATTTCAAGGCTGCCGGAGAAACATATTTAAAATACAGGATGCTTTTGAAGTCACAACATAACTATGCATTTGAAGGGCATTTGCAAGACCGGGAAATATAGTGGTTCAATTCTCAAAGTCAGGTTTTCTGAAGAAAAATACAGAGATCCTATTTTTCCACCTCTGAGCTGAAAATCTTATTTAAATATTTCAGCAGAATTTCTTCTATTTTCTACTAACATCTTTACATCCCTTGCTTGGCTGCATTAAACCGAAAGAAAATTTCAAAACCAGTGAGTTTTATAAAGCAGGCCAAAAGCGATAAAACAGTTCTGGTCCTTTAGAATGGACTTGGGTTTGTAATGTTAAAAGCCACAGTGATATATAAACAACATGGCTTTAGTGATCCTTGTTTATCTTTTACACCAGGTTTTGTTTATCATCACATTCTATGTGATTTTTACTCCAAATACTGTAAAATAAAGCAGCTCCAAGTCTGATAGCACAGGGAGCTGCTCACAGTGCAGCATTTTAGCTACATTTCTTCCTCTGGGTTTTCCTGAACAGAGAGTATCTGTATTTACATAAAACAGCAGAGATAGGAATAATCCCACTGCTATGCACAAGGATCTGTACATTTATTTCCAATAGTCTGCTCAGGGAAAGGCAGTCTGAAAATAGAGAAGATTTCTTTATTTATAAACCATCTCATCACAGTTAGGTTTAACTCACTGCGTTTGGAAACCTTAGGGAAAAAAATGCCATTAATTCCAGGTAGCTTTGGACCAGGCTCTGCCTGAAGGGAAACATTCCCCCTTGCAGACACAGCTCCACCAGCAATTTTCCTTTCAGAGCCTGACTGCGGCGCACAACAAAACCACTCAGTGCTGAAATTGAGGAGGACAGAGCCGAGTGCAACTCTCAACAGCGGTCTGTGATTGAGAGAGTTGGTTCTCAGTAAATATTTTGAAAGCAAATACTTCAAAATATTGTCTTATTATGAGTTCAGGAGATTGGTGTCAATGAAGGTAAAACCCTACAACAGGTACCAGGTACACCTTTGCACCAGCAAGCAGCTTTCAAACAGAGAGGAATCACTGAGCCCATCCAACAAGATTCACAGATAACCCTCTCCAAGGAGGCAGGACGGAACTGTGTCTTTGCCCCAACCACAAAGAGACAGAAATGTTCAGTTAGTTGCTCCCTGCAACCCTGAAAAGAGGTTGTAGTGAGATGGGTGTTATTTTTTTTCTCCCAGATAACAAGTGATAGGACAAGAGGAAATGGCCTCAAGTCGTGCCAGGGGAGGTTTAGATGGGATATTAGGGAAATTTCTTCACTGAAGGGGTTGTCAAGCCCTGGAACAGGGCAGTGTTGAAGTCACCATCCCTGTATGGATTTAAAAGATGTGTGGATGTGGTGCTTGGGGACATGGTTTAGTGGTGGGCTTGACAGTGCTGGGGGAATGGTTGGACTCAATGATCTTAGAGGGCTTTTCCATCCGAAATGATTCTGTGATTCGCAATTACAGAATTATGCAATGGTTTGCTCATGCAAATGCACAAGCCAATTAAATGCAGATAAAAACGTAAACCAAGGTAATGAAGTAACATTGCAACATGAAGTAGCGATGCCTCAATTGCAGTGCTATGGGATGTTACGTGCTCTTTGTCCCACAGATTTCTGCCCACTGCAGTGCCCCCGCTGCCTTCCCACTCTGAGGCTGGGCTGTGATGCTGCCTGGCCAAATCTGGACATGGGATGACAGCTGTATCCTGCCTCTCCTTCCTCCAGTGAGGGACTAACCTGCCTCTCTTCTGTTTCTTCTCATCAAAACTGCCAGGAAATTGGCTGCCAAATGTGATTGAAAGCAGCTGGTGAGTTCAGAGGTTTGGAAAAACACAGTGTGGTTCCCTCAAAATCAAATCCAATGAAAAGGTGGGATATTTTCCTCAATAAAATGATAGTGAGGGGTTGAACATGCCCAAAGACCAGATTCACTGCTGAGTCCTTTCTTTACATAAAACAACTCAGGTGTTTATTGTGCTGAGCCTTGAACACGGGCTTTGAAAAAGAGGGTGATAACGGCGCGAATTCACACCGGGAGCATGGAAGTCTGCTAAAGAGAGAGCCAGACTGGGAGAGAGGAAGAGGGAAGGCAGACTTTTCTTCATTCCCAGTCTGCAAAAGACTCAGTATGCAACACACTGGCTGGGTAGGCAGGTACACAGCTAGAAAGCCAGGGGCCAAATGTGCTGCTGAGCAGATAGACATTCACTTTCTATTTTGGGTGATGATCCTAGTCAGAGCATCATCCATGCAACATATATAATGGCCAGTGAGATTTCTTTCTGTTGTCTTATAACTTACACAGTATCTTGCATGTGTGCAAAGAAGCATGAGAAGCAGCTGTCTGGCTTTACAACCACTTTAAACTCCCCGTGCGGAGGAGATCTCTGCTCTTTGCTACCTCCAGAGCACATCCTCGCTGCTGAGGGAGGCCCTCAGCTCTCACAAATACCTCTGCTCAGGTAGCTTCAATAATTTGCCTGATCAGGGGAGGCCAACGAGTGAGTGGTAAACACTTTCCCAAAGGTGGTCTGCAGATCCTCAGGGAGTCGTGTGTGATGCTTCAGAGACCCACTGAGGGCAATTAAGAAAAGTCAGACTCTAAAAGGCGTTGTGTATTGGTGCTTGGTCCTGCTGGAAAAAAGACATTTATCAATCAAAACAAGTTAAAAATGTTTTTGCTGAGACAGCTGAGCTTAGGAGAGTGCATTCTGTCTCACCTTACGATCCACATCCCAAAATTCTTCTTGGTCCAGGACTCTCCAGGCATAGATCCTGTCCCATGGAGGTCTGTGAGCAGCTGATAAGACATCAAGGACTTCCAGCCGTGGGCAGAAGACCAGCAACCATCCCAGGCTGATCCAAGAACATAGAACCATGGAATTATAGGATGGTTTAGGTTGGAAGGGACCTCAAAGACCATCTCATTCCACCCCCTGCTATGGGCAGGGACAGCTTTCACTCCTGGAACCTCCAAACCCCATCCAGCCTGGACTTGAACATGTCCAGGGATGACGCACTCGCAGTTTCTCTGGGCAACCTGTGCCTCACAACCCTCACATACTGAATTTCTTCCTGCATCCCAAATCACAGCAACCCTTCATCCTTTCTCAGCCCCACTGCCTTTCACAGATCACTCCCTGCCGCAGGAGCCACAGCTGGAGTCAGAGGCACCCAAATCTCTCTGGGGTTCCTCACGGCACAAGGGGGACCCCACTGCAAGTCGCTGCTCCTGTCCCATGGAGCTCAAAAACCACTTCACAGCAGCCACTGGGATGGATGGGCTGGGGAAGCAGAACCAGCACTGAAGTTACAGGTTTGGAGAGGCTGATGCAGAGGAGGAGCGACAGTCCCTGTTGTCATGTGGTAAGTGGATGGCGGCACCACTTTTATTTATGGTCATGGAAGAGAGGAGTCTTCAAAAAGTACTGAAGGTTGGTGAGCGGATGACTCTGTGAAGCACCTCGGGAGGGCTGTGAAGAGTGGCAGGAGGGGAAGGTGCAGAGAAGTTGATACAGGGGGCACGGAGGATGCGCGGGGGGTGGCAGGAGAAGTGCGGGAGAGCTGGAATTATGCAGGGCACAGAGCCAAGGACAACGAGCTTGAACAACATGCAGTAGAGAAAGGATGAGTTAGCGAGTGGTTGTAAAAGGCTGGGTTGATCTTGGCAAAGGCAGAAAGGGATTTCAACAGCTCTGTTCTGACTGGGTATCAGAGAGGATGGAGAAAAGGAAGTTTTATTTAATAACTAATAAGCAAATAATTACCGTGGGGTTTTAGCAGTGCAATTTGACAGGCAGAATTTAGCCCTTTCCTTTGCTTTCTCCACACACAGAGCCTTTGATTCCTGCCATTGCTGGCAATAGCTCTGGCATTTTATTCAGCTTTGCTGTCATTTGTATTGAATTTTCGTTCCTCAGCCACATGCGTGGTAAATGTTTCCATTTCACTTTGGCTCAGAAATGCTCAGGACCCACTCTGAACTCTTTTACTCCAGCTCTGCATCACTGGAAATCCATCAGTAACGCTGCAGTTGCCTCCAGTTGTTTACAGATGTAAATGCAAGAAGCGTCAAGCCTTGTATTTGGATCAGGAGGGCTGACTGCCTTTTAATAGAAGCATAATGAAACCATCAAGAGTTTTCATTCAATTAGACTTTTTCTCCCTCTGGCAAATGATTATAACACATTTATAGGGTAATGGGCAATTACTTTATACTCCTTGTCTGTTGACATCCTATTAAGTCTACATTTTCTGTCCCTAACAAAGAGATCAGATATAATTGCTGGGAACCACAAGGAATACATAAGAACTACCAGAATACATTTAAGCATAATGAATATGGATCTGCTAGAGAGATGCATGATGTGCAGTGGCAGATTTCTCCACTCCTTTCTGCTCTGAGAAAATCTCAATTACATATTCTTTTATTTCTTCATACATTAACTTTTCCTCTGGTGTCAAGAATGGTCTTTGTGCTGAGTAGGTGTTGATTGTACCTTGAATTCTGTGCTTATGAATATGAGACTGAGGGATGCGATGAAGGCTGCAGAGGGAAGTTTTGCCCCTGGAAGCTTTGAAGATGTGTATCACTGGAGTTTTTTTAAACCTGTAGCTGAGGAGCAGGGAAGGCAGGGCAGGGGAAAGAGCTGATGGAGTCAGCTGTCTTACAAAGGATGATGGGTAGTTGTAATGATGCTGGCTGACGTTTTCTTTAGCTCAATAACATTTCTTATCTGGCCTCTGAAGGTATCTGAACCTTCCCGTGGTACTCTGTCGCCTTGGGATATCCTATGTCAGGCACCAGGCAGATGCATTCAGCTTGCACGGGTGTTGGTGGGAGCTGTGTGTGCATATCCCTGAGATCAGAATGCAGCCTTCAGGTTGGGGTGTTCAGCAAAACCCTTACACAAGGATTTCAACAGTAGAAATCCAGCAGATCACCATTTTGGAACAGCAGTCTGCAGAATCCACTCTGGTCACACACAGGCTGCCGCTGCTCTGGGACTCACCCCTCTCAGTATCAGTCTGGAGATCTCATGTGCATGGCAATAATTCCCTTTTGAGTAACCTTGCTCATCCCGCTCCAGGGCTTCAGTCTCAGGGACACTGTTAGGTGGGTCTCAGGAAGCGTCTCCAAACTGCTCTACCGCTGGATGTGGTCACCACTGCTGAATTACTCTGCTGGTTAATTATATCAGTAAGACACGAGGCCACTGGCTGTGGCAAACTGAGTGAACTTGTGTGGGACATGTACAGGCTTTTAAAGACTGTGGATCTTCAACTAAATGCTTCTCTCCCCATCCCCGTGGTGTTCCAGCTCATTTAGAGTTCGTGGTAACTGCAGTGTGACTGTCTTGTTACTGACACATTAAAGGGTGACAAACAGTACAGACAGAGACCTTCATCACCTGCTTGGTTTTGTGGTTCTTTCATTATCCTCTGGGATGACATCCCCGCGACTGGCAGGATAAGCAAAGCCACATCCTGACACGGTGGCCTAGGAATCTTGAGCACATGCCAGTAATTCCTACCTGGCCCTGCAACAGGATCAGTTTACAGCTCAGGGATCATCTTACAAAGAGGAGATCTCAGAAACAGTGACAGAGTAGTCGCCCAGAAAGAGATATTACCCAGATGCTCCATCCACAGGGTCAGGAGAGTGGAACATATCTTGGCCTGCGGCAATTTCCATGGCAGCAGAGTCCATGCCAGGACCAGGGGAGGTCTGAAGGAGGTGCTGAAACCAGCAAGGAACATAAAACCGCTTAATCTGCAGATCTAAAAGTCCAAACAGACTTTTAAACTGAGCCCCCAAGTCCTTGCTCTTCTTGGTGTGCCTCAAACACCTCCTTGGAGCCTCAGGTAGGGAAGAGTTCCCCAGCAGTGGGCAGGGGCACCTACACTTCTACATAAGATCTTCAGCGTTTGAGTTTTACTATCCTCATCTGAATCCAAAATCCAAATCAAAAAGAATCCAAGGTGCTTCTCTGTTATGAACACTCTTTGAGACTAATTCTTACCATTTACAGTACTTTGAGAGGATTTTTTTCCCACCGATTATCACCAGTTTTGATGTTTGGTGTTGCTTTTCTCCAGCTTCTTCTGAAACATCCACACGTGGATGGATTTTCATGCAAGTTAAGTTGGTGCTTCTGGTGATTCCAGGAAACCTCTCGAGAAGTGGGTGATTTATCACAAAGTCAGGGTTAAACTGATGACAGGCCTGGGGTCAAGAATGAGTTTGTGCCACTGGTTTAGGGCCACAACTTTTAACTTTTCCCCACAGCACAGGGTGAAATGCTCTCCCCAATGTCACCCAAGTTTTCACTGACACGCAATAAAGGTGTTAAACACACTGAGGGTGCAAATTTAACACACTGGAGGTGTTAAAATTGCTATTGATGTCAGAGAGGCAGGCAGGGACATGTCACAATGGCACAAGAGCTGTGCTGGGAGTCTCTCCGAGCCTGATGTCTGTCACCAAACTGCTTGTGATGCCAGGGGTGGACTTGGGTGCAGTGGGGTTCCCTTTCCACACCTTTGTCCCCATGTATCTATGCAATTCTCTATAGAATAAGAATGCAAACATATGTTGGTTCTCATCTCTTCCTCCTGCAGGCTTAAGCATTACCTTTTTTTTTCTTGTAAATCCTCCAAATCATCCGTTTCTCACCCATTTGTCACATATTTAATTTCTAAGGCAATTATCTGGGTTTTCTCAAATCAAATACCTGTATGCCTTCTGTTTTCTGAGTAAATATGAATTTAATTGTATTTTATTATTGTTTAATAGCACCAGGGACACGACGTTTGGAGGCAGCCTGAATTTTGATTCAAAATGTCAGCTCTTTTTCTGAATAGCTCCATCAGCTGGAGACCTTCCCCATCAGCTCTTCCATAAAGCAGAAGGAAACAAATGGGAAAATAAGCTAACTAGGAAAGAAAGAGATATTCCTTCCCTTGACCTAGAAGCCTGGCAGGACTCTTTTTCAATGAAGTGCATTATGTAGTGGTTTTCACTATTTATGCATATATTTAGCAGCAGCCACTCACCAACACGCAAAGGGAATAGGTTGGTGAAAGATGGAATTCAAGGGAGGAAAGAAACACAGGAGATGTTTTGTCTCTGCTTTTATGTTGCAAAGATTGCACTGGAATATACACAAGAATATCTCTGGGATATCTGTGGGACTCTGTAGCTTTTAATACCTTTAGTGTCTCTCCATTAATGAACTTCCTGGTGACACCGCTCAACAACAAAACCCACTTCAAACTCTCAGGACCAATCTGAGAGCAGCTCTAATTACAGCCAAAGGTAAAAAGATGCACCACAGTGCAATGAGGAATGCAGGGGCCTGTTGGAGGACATATACCTAAAAAGTCCTCATCATCCAGCTGGAGAATACTTATCAGTAAAGACTTTGCCCAGAAGCTGGATTTTTGAGCAACTTTTAGGCAGGTAATTTGGTTACTCACCCATTAGTTTTAAAATATTACAAACAGACCGCGAAGGGAGAACTTGGTTCTAATGGAGGACGTGAGAGTAAAGGTCCTGCTGCAGTCATCGTGTCTCTGGGCCTTAATAGGGAAAAAAGCAGAAGACAAGGGAGATTTGCTTCCAGAGGGTGAAATAAACCCCTGAGTCTCAGACCTTGTTAAGCAACAGGGGGGAATGCACATCTGAAAAGCATGGCTAAGCCACAAGAGAGAAGGATATGAAGGCAATTGGAAATGTTATGCAGGCTTATGACATAGGAGAGTTCCTCTGAGTAAAGATACGAGCCAAGAGGAAATCAAGTCAAGAGAAGAGAATTTTCAATGTACAGTGCATTTAATTAGCATGTGGTAAGTGTGGCATCTCGCAGCATGTCTTACTTTATGTGTTCAGGTATTTGATGTTATTTTTTCAAGTTTATTGCAATGATTTTGTTTCAGCTCCCATCTGGTCAAAGGCAGTTCATTGTGGATATTGAGGTTTTGGCATCAGAGAATTATTCACTGGAATAAACTGAACCTTCAGTGAATGTTTGATCAGCAGTCACCATCCCTCACCATTCCTGACCTGCTGGAGTCCCTCTGCAATTGCAGCATGAATTCCCGTGCAAGAGAATTGGAAATACAGTTTCTGGACACAGAGGAGCTGGTACAGAGGGGACGTGTGTGGCCTGAGACCAAGCACAGGAGTCAGCCCTCGACCAAACAAACTCATAGGGTAGAGCCAAGTGAAATGTTGGCATTTATGGTGTCTCTTCACTGCATTCAGCACTGCACGTGCCACAGCAGGTGAACATTCCCATGAAAGTATCCATGAGCAGAATAAACCAAGTGCTTCCCAGGTGCCTACTGGACACCCTTTCTCCAGTCTTGTAATGTTCAGCCCCAGACAGGACAGGAAAGGCCTCCACGTGAGCCCACATCACACCCTTTCGCCGATCAACAGCTCCTACTGACACTGTTTCTTCAGGGGCATTTTTGTTCGTATTACAAGGAAAGCCCGACTCATTTACGAGGTGTTCAGTCTCCTTTAGAGGCTTTTAGAAACAAGATGTGTAGCCCCAGTTAATTCTTTCCTTGGCTCTGCACTAATCCCAGTAATGAGACCATTTCCTTGGTTACCTACCAGCCACTGCAAGGGTTGTTTTCGAGGGGACACTGAAGTGACTGAGAAGTTGTGTAACACCCGAGCATCGCTTGGCAGGTGCAGCATTCAGAGCCCAAATGAATGAAATCCAGCCTTGCAACAAAAAAAAAAAAAAAAAAAATTTAAAAAAAAAAAAATCCAAGTTTATTTTTCTTTGTCAAAGTGATTATTGATTGGCTTAAGGCAAAGCCGGGGACTAACCATATGGGGATGTCTGTTATACGATTGGATTAGTGTTTGCATCTAACCCCGCTCCAGCTCTATCTGTAGGATCAATAGAAGATGCTAGAGAATGATTAGCCTTGTGGCTGCATTGTATGTTGTAATTCTTCAGCCATACAGGAAAAAAAAAAAAGAAATTATAAACTAATCAGGAGATTTAGAAAAATTACTATTGTGTCTAAAAAATACCTTTCTATTACCTCCTAACCTGGGAATATTTAGCAGTAATCAGACACACAGAAATATCAAATATAGATTGTTATTTAGTTCAGCTTGCTGTTCCAGGAGGTGCCTCTACTGCCTAGAAGATGCAAAACCTTGAATGTCTTGGCTGTAATTTTGCCTGTAAAACTTATCAGCGAATTAGATCAGAGTAATTTCTTTCTTTAAGGACAGAGATGCACAGGTTTCACTCAAAACACAAACTCATGAGGACATCATAAAGCTTTCCCTATATTCTTTCAAAAATCTACTACCTTCCCTTTATTCTGCTTTTAGAATGTAGCACAGGGCTTTCTGCTTTGAGGTGAAGGTGGAAAAAATAGGTTTTAGTACAAAAGGACCCCCTGCCTTCTAACACTAGGGATGGCTTGGGTTACTAATCCCTGTTTCTAGGAGCAGATGCTGATTGTCCTATTAATCAAAGCAAATCATTAGGCATTAATTACACTTAGTAACAGAATAATTGCTTGGTTTACCTAAACTGTGGTAGGAATGTTTTTTTTCTTTCTGAGCAGGATAAGCTTATTTAAATGATGTCACAAGCACACACACACAAAACACAATGAAAGTAGAGCAAAATCTGGTTTGTTTTCCACATGCATGAAGTGAGCTGTCTTGGAAACAACATCAGTGGGTCTAAGAAAAGATCAGTCTCAGAGATGTTCTGGCAGAAGGGATGATTGTCAAGATAGGACATAGTCAATAAATCCTGTATCTTGACTGGTGGAAGTACTTGGAACCAGGTATTTTTCAGCTTCCCCAGCTGAGGTTTGAATATTGATTGATCAGCCCTTCACCACAGCAAGAGAAGGTGAGTGGGTCAAATGCACCCCCAGTGTTAGCAAAATACCCTCCTTGATCCAACAAGGTAGGAATAAAAACACAGAGGTGTCTAAGAGCACATTACTGCCTCTCATACATTCTGTGGTTCAAAGTCTATTTGCTGGGGAGAGAGGGGAGCCTTTCTGTCAGCCTGGTGCTCATGTGAGCAGGATCATGCCCACAGCAGCTCCAAGGGCATGGCAGAAGCAGCAGGTGTGCTCAGAAGGGTTGGAGCTCCAGCCTGAGCACACACCTTTGATTAAACAGCCAAGTGAACAGTGTTGGCTTTTCCTGCCAAATACCTTAAGGGAGACCATGTCCTTCCCTAGGAAAGAGAGACTATGCTCCAGGTGAACAAAAAAACCCCAGCAAATATTTTCTCAACCAAAGCTTAAAATCAAAATTCTTGGAGCTAAAAGTTCAGCACACCTTCGCTGCATTTGTTCGCGATAAAAGGTTGTATGAACGTGACATTTCAGTGGTGTCTGGGTCTGTTTTCAGTGGGAATCCTGGGATGAGTCATGCTTATGTATTACTAAGATCATAATTCAGCTTTAGCAGAATCATGACTGCTTGGGCAGAGGCTAAAGCCTCCATGTAAGAGACACTCAGCTCGCTTCCAGGAGGAGATTAATCGCGCCCTGTTCAGTTTGCAGCCTAAACAACCAAAGGATGCACCATCATATCTGAATTTAAGTCCAGTGAGCTAACTTAGATTTATTCTCCGCTTGTTCAGTCTAATAAAAGCACTGGAACCGGCTTTCCAGGGAAGTGGTGCAATCACCATCCCCAGAAATGTTCAAAAACTGTGTGGATGTGGCACTTGAGGACATGGTTTAGTGGTGAACAAGGTGGTGGTGCTGGGTTGATGGTTGGGTTTGAAGATCTTAAGAGGCCTTTCCAACCTTAACAATTTGATGATTCTATGATTGTCTCTTCTTGCAGACTTTGTAGCACATAAAAATTACAATGATGAAGAGAAAGCCATTCTTAACATGTTAATTTTTACATCCATTGAAAACAGAGATACGGGAAGACTAATGCACGTCCAGAGAGAGGCCCAGCTCTCCAGAGGGTACATAAAACAAATAAATTTACAGCTTTGCCATTGACCTAAATAAAATAAGACTGGTCCCAGAAATGGTGACGTGGTATTTATATCTGTTCTAATTAGAAATTTCTTTAATGGCACTAACATACCGGGATGTTGATGCCCCATCCCTAGAAGTGTTCAAGGCCAGGTTGGACAGGGTTTTGAGCCACCTGGTCTAGTGGAAGGTGTCCCTGACCATGACAGGGGGGTCGGAAGCAGAAGATCTTCAAGGTCCCTTCCAATCCAAACTATTCCGTGATTCTACATTAGTGGCTTACATTCATCAGCAGGTAATTTAGACTCTGCACTGATACCACACCTTCATGTACTCACATGTGCTTCGGGAAGCAAGAGGCTGACAGCTGAAGTGGATGTGGAACAGGGACCCTGCTGCTGTCTGAGTGCAGACACCTCTGCTTGCACATATTCAGTTTATGGAGACAAAGCTCCTGCTGATCCTGAAGGCACAAACAGCCAGCACAGGAGTGTGTGAGTGGTGCTTGTACCATCCTTAAGTACCAGCAAGAGGAACAAAGCTGAAAAGCAACACATGCTTTGTCCTTGCACTGCTTCCCTGGGCTCTGGGGTATCAGGAACGCAACCAAACTCAGCTAATACTTGACATGAAACAAACTCCTCATGTGAAACAAATTTACCATATGAAAAATATTGCCACTTGTGGACAAGTCTATCAACAAAGTAATTTGTTGAGTTCAGCTGGTGCCTCTAGGTGACACAAGGATGTGGAGAAGGGAGTGAGCTCCGAGTTCATGGGTTTGGCTGCATCCATCACAAGAATCCCACGCCAGTGACACTGGCATCCTCCATTTGTGGTGCTCCAAGTGCCCTTGCATTCCTGAGAGTATATCCAAGAAGCTGGCCAGCCACAAGTCCTGCTCCAGAAGCGTGCAAGCAGCTCGGCTGCAGCCATCAATTTTCCCGCAGCCTGCGGGGCTGGACCCGTGCCTGGATTAAGTGCAGCCCACTTCACAAACAAGGAGCCTTGGCATGCCCAGGTCAGCACTGCAGAACAACGGGGCGCGTTGTGAGCAAGCACCACATGAACAGATACTTTATGCCGTGGTGAGGCCAGGCCAGTGTGGCAGCGCCCGGTGCCAGGGCTGGCACTTCGCACAGCGGGGCAGTTACGTAAGTGGGAGCACACAGACGCTCGGGCATCTCTGCCCCGGGATTTCCAAATTTCTCTGCTGCTGGCCGTCTCAGCAGTGGTTTTGCTAGCTGTGCCTTTACCTCAGCGTCTCCTCAGATCACTGCCCATCTAAGTTGATGTAATCAGCCATTGAGGCCCTCACAATGAGCTATAAAAGCGGGAAGAAAGCAAAGGTCCCTGCCTGGCAGGAGTCGGCCACGTCCTCAGAGTAGAGCCCAGCGCTTGCTGGAGCCAGCACACAGCAGGGAGGAGACACTGAGGAGATAAAGCATTTGGGTCAAAGAACAGTGACTCAGCTGGAATTAACAGGACCCATTTGGGCATCTATTTTCCCAGACAGTGTTCCTTCTTTACGCTTCATGATCCTGTTCTTTTTCTCCTATCCTGCTTTCTTGCTTATTTTCTGTTTTCCCACTCGTCCTCCCCTGCTTGAACCTCCGTCTCAATGCCCTCCCTTTCACTTTGTGTCTGTCATTCTGCTCCAGATCTTACAACACATGCAGTAACTAAGGTTGCATCTGGCCAAGTGATACTCTCAGCATCTTCAGAGCTCACCAGAGGTGAGACTGGAGGTGGCATCAGTTAGTTTAGTGAGTTACATCTACTTCCCCAAAACTTGTTTTCTCTCACAGGGGATGGAAAAAATGCAACTGGTGGCCCGAAACAGTGGCCCAATCCTGCCTGTCTGCAGGTCCACACTGGCCTTGGTCCCGTTGTTTTGGGAGAGCAGGTGACAGCAACATATGACCCCGTGTTTTCCACAGGGTACTGCACACATCTGTGACACTCCGTGTATAATGTAATACAAACAGAATTACCAGGGATTAAGGTTTTGTTTCTGCTCCTACTAATAAACGCCAAAATCCCCGTTGCCTTTGCTGAAATAAAATCAGGCCTTAAGTGACCCTCTGCTGACA
The DNA here is from genome assembly GCA_013396775.1 of Cephalopterus ornatus. Classification (NCBI taxonomy): domain Eukaryota; kingdom Metazoa; phylum Chordata; class Aves; order Passeriformes; family Cotingidae; genus Cephalopterus; species Cephalopterus ornatus. The sequence continues at coordinate 84,753 of VZRE01002010.1, forward strand.
TCTGTAAGGATCTTCCCAAACGCAGGGCACCTTTGGTAGGATGCGCAGGCACCATATGTTCGGCCTCCTTTCTGCCTCCCACAGCAGCTGCCAGAAGCTGCAATGCTGACTGGAGCAATGACAATAAAAAACAGCCCCAGCAGAGTCAGTATTTAGCACAAGAAAAAAAAGGCCAGTTTCCCAAGCCACTGACCTGGCATCTTGCTGCTGACTGGAGTCCTTTATGCTGAACCGCACTGCCCTGCACGGGGGCTACTGATGCTCCCTGTGATATAAGCGGACATTCCAAAGGCTGGGGATGTTCACCTGTGCTGCAGACCCACCTTACTCTGCTTGAATCCACCTCTGAAACTTGTAGACATTGATTAATCTACCAATAGCCTCACTATGGTCTCAGGGTAAGCAGGAGTAAATGTGTTACCTCTCAGGCACTAATTGTCAGTCGTCTCTTTTTCCCCTGTGACTTTTCCCTTCTTGCCATTTGCCTTTCTATCCCTCATCAAATTCGTTCTTTCATCATCTTTCTAGACTGACAAGCACTTGAGAGGACATTCAACACTTTGAAAGCTGCTGTTTTTCAGATTTTACACGTTTCTCCCAGCTTAAGTTCCTGATGACAATTCTGCTTAGAGCATGGCTTGTCAGGAACATTGATCTAGTGGAAATGGCCTGCTTTGAATCTGGTGCACGATGCCTTCCTGAGATATCCTAACAAAACCTGGCCAAAGAGAGGAATTCCATTATATTTCCAGCTAGCACATTTTCCAAAGGCCTAGCATTTATTTTAAGTCTCTTTCCCTTCTGCGATGGCTATGAAACCAGTGGGAATTGTTTATTCTTTATTATTTTAGTTGATACTTTGTTTTTAATGAGTCCTACAGGCTTGATGGCTCAGACTGACTGGTACTGATAGGTGCTGATCACATTTGGTTTTCAGGCAAGTTGCTTAACACCTCTGGGAAACACTCAGCATTTTATCATCCAGCCCATCATTGTCTGCCCAGTCTTTAAAGTATAAAATCTTCAAGGTCTCTAGTCTTTTACTGTGCATAACCAGTGAGGTCCTAAATGAAGCTGTACCTATGGGCACTGTAATATAAATGATAATTGCTGTGTAGGTCTCCTAGCTGTAACTACGAAGTAATTCAGACACATCCTTGCTTTCACTGATGGGGAATGGGAATGATTGCTCCCAAAACAGTCTTTGAAGTCGTAACAGCAGTGATGTTTTCCCAACTAGGAATATTTATGGAATGGTTTAGGTTGGAAGGGACCTTAAAGATCATCTTGTTCCAACCCTCTGCCATGGGCAAGGACACCTTCCACTGGACCAAGTTGCTCCAAGACCCATGCCACCTGGCCTTGAACACCTCCAAGGATGTGGAGTCCACAGCTGCTCTGGGCAGCCTATGCCAGTGCTAATATCCTGATATCTAATCTAAATTTACCCTCCTTCAGCTTAAGGCCATCCCTCCTTTTCCTATTACTAAATACCCTTGTAATATCCTGGTACGTTAATTAAGCTGTATTCATATTACAACCTTCAATAACAGAACTTTATATGTAAGGACTAGAGTTTCAGCGAGGAAAATTTAATGGAAAAGTTACCTGTGAGATCATTAGGTTATAAAACAACGCTGGTAATAGAGCCACTGTACTGTTACACACGACAAAACCAGATAAGAGTAGCACACACCTGTTCCAATAAAAACTTACACTCAGGAACTTGCAGAGATCTAAATATCTCCATAACACTACAAGCCTTTAAAAGGCACACTCAGCATAGAACTGTTATCTTCCCTGCCTAAAAAAAAAAAAGACCACAACAAAAACTAAAACTAAAACCAAACCAAAAAAACCCACCAAACCCAAAGAAAACCTTATCTGAAGTTGCTCTCCACAACTTAACTAGTACTGAGAATTTTACCTAGTCTGAATATAAGCAGATGACAAATAATCCCACAGAACTAATTTTATAGAAGTGGAGAGATGCATTTGCTGCTCCTTTGTTTTGTAATTTACAAAGACAATATATAAGCGTTGACCATCAACTGTCAGTCTTAATATGATGATATTAAGAAATAACTTAGCTATTTCTGAAGCTCTGGAAGAAATCACTAACCCAGCAGCACTCCCTTGTCAAAAGCATCACCATAGCTGACAGAGTAAGCCATGAAAGACAGAAAACAGAAATTCGAATCATTATTTTACTTTATGCCAATACTTGCAAATGATAAAAGCACTCTGCCCAGCCTTTGACAATCTGCTTTATTCCAGTAGTGTCAGCTCAGATAAAACTCAACAGAGGAAACTGAAACGCATACGGTATCCACTGGAGTGCCCTATTCCTGTTTGGTTTGGTTTGTTCTTGTGATGTTCTCTGTTAAAACATTGACACTGCAATATGTGAGTGAGCTGTGACAAACATGCAGGGTGGCATATGCCGCTGCCAGCCTTACACTGCTGTGAACGTGCCATTGCAGACCAAAAATAGTCTTATGGCTCAGCCCTCTTCTTCTGCTGTGGATCACAGAGCTGCACAAACGCCGAGGAAATTCTGGCAACACAGGAATTCTTCGGCTTTGGATCATCTGTGCCTCCTTCCCAAATCAGCGCAGGGACACGAGCAGACGGCTTGTGTGGGTCTTCCATACCCAGCAAACCCTGGTTAGGATAGTGACAGTGACAATGCATGGACTGCAGGCCAAGCCCACAGAGGCTTTATGTACAAGGGGATTTTATCTATATCTCATCATTCTGATGCAATATTTCTGATTCTTCAGAAAAGAAACCCTTGATGCTACCACAAAAAGCCTCTTGACTACCATTAATACTTTTAACTCTTTTATGTGAATGCACAGATGTTGGAAATGTTGCTACTGACAGTTATGATGATAAATGTGCTTTACATACCTGGAGATGGTTCAGGCAGCAGCAAGAGCTTCAGAAGATCTGAGCTAATATTCCTGCTTGTAGACCTGTGGGAAGTCTGCAATAATCCAATGTCCCTCAGCAATCTGACCCCAAACTCAGTTCCTTGTTACATTACTGAGGACTGTGAGATGCTCAATGACTCCGATAATGTGGCAACACTCACCCAAGGCTGGTCTATAATTCCAATGCAACAAGTGACCCATGTGTCCTCTTGATAAGCAACAGGGCTGTTTAAAACAGCAATCTGCAAAACTGATCTCTTCTGACCGTGAAATTATTTGCTTTAACAATTCTTAAAAAAATTGTCAGTATAATATGCAAGTTTGATGCCTCCTAGGAGAGTAACGCTCTCAAAGCTTTAAGATCTATGAAGTTTTCCTAAAGCAGAAAAATATACCCAACAGTTATTGCCCTGGTTTTGCTATCAGAATGCTTCTCCTGGGCTAGAAAAAAAAAAAAAAGCCCTCTATATTTTGGATACCTGGGAAGAGCACAATCCAAGGTAAAGTGGAAGTTTGCATGAAGTCATGACCTACTTCAAAGAACCAGCTTCTTTTAAGTGCTCTGGCTGGCTGGCCAACCTGGGTTTAAAAGCACCTCTGAAGTTCAGTGTTAGTTTCCACATAATTTATAATTTACATCTGGGTTTTTTTTGTCAGAACTCTACTGCTCTTTGCTCTCTGATGATGAGCAGCAAGTATTAGGTCAAGATGAAAACAAAACAGCAGCAGTGGCAGCAATGGCTGTGCAATGAGCAGAGGTGGTCAGGGCTTTGGTTTAACTTCTCACCACTCAGACCATGTTGGTAACAACTGGCATATTATCCAGGAGCCTCTTCCAGCTGTGAGGGAGAAAAATATACAGGCAGCTGCCAATGATGACTCCTTCAGTGCATGTAACGGTGAGAGACGTGACTGGTGAAGTATTCAGGGAAAGATTCCCAAGGGAAAAAAAAAAATCAGCTTGAATTACTGTGTCCAGTGACACTTGTAAACACACGTGGCAGGATTTAAAACTGTGGTGCACACCAGTGCTGCCTGGGTAACACCTGGAGAGCCTCAGAGGCCTGGCAATTCTGTAACTGTTAAGAAGCATATTTAACCACTTCTGCTACCCTTAAGACATAAGCCCTTTGCGGCTGTGGCAGTGAGCACTATCCCTGACCACGGCATCACGCATTTTGTGGAAACAGCTAAAACGTGCCACACATGTGCCTCGAGAAAAAGAGAAGAGCAGCAAGAGCTTAGCTCAAGGCAGTCCTGCTCCGGCAGAAGGGAGCAGACAAGAACTGCAAGCTCCAAACCCAGTTTCAGTGTGGACTGTCAGCTCCCGAGCTTCCCACCAGTCAGAGCAGCTGGTTCCCCACTAGCAAGAACTTTTTTTCACGTTAGTTCTTCTTTCCCTGATTTTCCCCAGCCCAAGTCTCAAAGGATTATCAAGTACTGTGCTGTGTGAAATAATTTTGTGGCTGCTTTGTGGACTGTGGTATGAGAAAGAAAACTAAGTTCGTGCTATTAAAACATTTGACACTATTTCTTCTGGGGAGTCGTAACACTCCAAGTATTTGCCTTTTGCATACGTGTAAACATTCTATTACGTGGGAATGTCCACCCTTTGGTATTTCCTTCATACCCGGGTGGCAGCATCGCTTGATTTGAAGGAAACAAAACGCAAGCTACCTATTATTCCTGAATTCAGGTGATTCCTGGAAAGAAGAAAATCCGAGATATAGCAAGGTGGGGGGAAAAAAATTACCTTTCCAACAGTAACGTGTTGCAAGTGCTAAAAAGAGCATCATCTTCACATCAAATCAAGCAAGGTACAGGATTCAGGAACCAACGTGCCAAGAGGCAATTTCTCAGCACGATGTTGGCATCAGAACACAAAGTGATGTGTCTGGAAGCAGAACTGCTGAGCTGCAAACAACCTGGGTGTGAGTCAGAGGATATTAGGACAGTGCCTGTCCACCAGGAGTACAGACTTGATTGCATGTGACTTGTGTCAACTCTGGAGACATCAAGAGCAGAACATAAAAGCAAGGCAACAGAGATATTTCTAAATGAGCCATTCAGCCTCTAAGGCAATGAATCTGGCAACAACTCAAGTTTCAGGAGAAAAAAAGTCAACATTCCAGGTTTGTGTTCCATGGTTATATCCCTCATTCATTTTTTTTCAGGCAAAAGGTCACCGAAACATCGTGTTTTAAATCATTAAAAGACACAATCAATCCCCTTTGAAACTAGCCCATAACTTTGAAACCAGAATCCAATTGCCTGTTCAGGCTCATTAGTGTTTTTGGATCCTAATGACCCACTCAGTTGCAGTAAATGAAAAACTAATCCCTGTTTTATGCCATTGGCCGAAAAGGATTAGCCAACTCTTGCTACCCTTGCAATCAGCCTTGCACTGGGGGGATTACAACCATCTAATACTGTAAGTCTACACATTCCAATCTGTTACAATATGTAGCACTTAAAGCTTATTTCCTTGAAATGCTTAAAGGTATTAATGCCATAGTGTAAGGTCATTTTCTTGGGATGCAGGGCTTCTACCCCTGCCCCTCAAGGTCTGCGTGTTACCCACGCACAGGCAGGGATGCCCCTGTACTTCCAACGTGACGTTTGAATCACGTTCATGGTCCTGAAATGAAAAATTAAGTAGATTTTTTTAATTTGCACAGGGCCCAGACTGGGGAGGCACAACGTACAATGAGGTTCAATGAACTAATTATCTTAAACTGTGTGGAAAGGCTGCAACTAAGGCTGTAAACCACCGAAACTTTGGGTTTTTTTATTAAAGTTTTCATTAATGGTTTGATCTTTAAAATACAGGTGATATTTTTTGCATCCTATTAATAATCTGAACATTGAAACAGAGCTGTTACTTACTTTTAACGTTATCTAATCAACCCTGTGGGTTTTTACTCCAGTTTTGTACTACTTTTGTCACTGAGGTTTTTCCAACCCATATTTTTGGTTCCTCTTGCTGTATTACACATAAAATCATTGAGCAATTAGATGAGTCTATAGTGTCATGACATATGCTTTTTTTTCCCCCCAAAGTATTCACACAAAGTATCATTGACAATTTAATATGGTAAAAAGCCAATTTTAACGCTCTCAGATGCCCTACTCGTACTTGAATACTGAGCAGTTTTTCTGACATAAAGTATAAATAACTCTTGTGGGTTTATCACCTTTAATATTACGTATAACAGCACAACAAAATTTGTCCCACAGAGCGTTATGCTGAACATATGCACTTTATACCAATAGACTTGGACTGAAGTTACAGAAAATTTATAAATTGTTCTTAACATGAAATTTGATTTTTGAATGTGAACAGTTTGCTGAAAGTCTAATTTCCTGTCAAAAGTGGCACGTGAAGCCCTAAAACAGCATTCCATGAAAATAAATCTTATATCCCAAAACAGATGGAAGTCGTTACATCAGTCTTTACCTCATAGCTTCTACACGAGTTTTTGAGCATCAAACTTATCCAGCTGTTGCTTGTTTGTTAGCCAAATCCCCCAACTGTTTATAAACATGCTTGACACTTATGCATCGGTAAAACCAACAGTAAAATAGTAGATGGTGCTCCAGTCAAGGTCTTATGTTACTTTACAAATTATAATGTTTTGGTTTTTTTTACTGGAAGACCACTTTGCACAACAAGGCAAATGTGGAGACATGCTGTCTGTGTTATTTCTGATCAGAAAAATGACATCTCCATATACCTATTATTTCTGAGGGAGAAACAAAACTGAGGCATCAGTGTCTGTCTCATCACAGCAGCAGGCAGGAGTGTGAATTTCATTAGTCACTCAAACATTTTACTCTACAAATGTGAAAACTGATTTATTCAAATACCATTATATTTCCTCACAATTTGGCGACATAAAATATTTGTTATAAACATTTGTTTAACCAGCACTGACCTAATGCAGGGTGGTACACTACCTTTTACAAGGAATTTTTCAAGTGAAGTAGTTCTCTGTGAAAAACTTCATGAAAAACTTGAGTGGAACAGTAAATGTATCAGGGCCCTGAATAAACATTTGCCTTCTGAGGAGGATACTCACATAAGACTCCAAGCCAAATCCCTTCTCTGCTTATTTAAGAGAGGTTTTTTGCTGTTAGTACCTTAGGGCTCGGCGGTGACCCTGAGCTCTGTTTCATGAGGTGCAATACAAGGACAGAACAAAAAGGCAACCCCCACTCCAAGGATTCAGAGCACAAGGGCACAGCACAACCCTGTTGCCACCTTGCTGACAGCTGCACCGCTTTTAGGAGATCACAGCTCCCAGCTGCCACGGCCACCGTGCTGCTGGAGGTTCCTGGTCTCCAGCTCAGCTGTAGTCACGTGTGTAATACCTGGAACACCTGGAATTTTGCTCTCAAGCAGCTCTCACCGCACTGACAAGACAATCTCTGTCTATACAACTTTTAGTGGATGCAGTCGGGTGTGTGTGTAAAGGACAAACCAAAATGACGTTGGTCAGTGAGATACGTACCGTGTCAGCAATCCAGCAACGTGACTGCTACTGATTTTATAGGCACAACAAGGGACCATTTTAGGACAGAATTTGATGGATACTAATGAAAAAAAAAATCTCAGTGTGTGTTTATAAACGGTTCATGCTCTTAGACCTCAGTAAAGTATCCCAAATGCTGAGTGGTTGCCTCTTTCAGAGCTCTTTTTCAGCAGCTTTCTCTTTTATGTAACTAATCAGCCTATCCAATTTGTGTCACTAAACATCCACCAAGACCTAGAACTATGGTTTCTGCCACTTCGACCTGCAGCCCTGGCTTCTGGACTTTAATATCAGAGAAATGGGTGACAGAATCCATCAGGAGAGGGGAAAGAAAGCTTCAGCCACAAATAGCACAGCCTCAAACTTGCGTCTCCCTTATGTTTTTCAGATTGCCAGGTGTCTGCAGCAGATTAGAAAAGCTGAGTCTCACTTCTTATTGCCTGGACCTCAGCAGGACTTCACTAAAAATTTCTGATTCTTCTCCATTTATAAAAAAATAATCCAGCTTTCAGAAATCTCTAGGCACTAGTACTTAAGAAAAGCTGGGTGTTACAAAAATAGTCCTGAGGCATTTAGGAGTTCGGCAGAAAAGAAAGAGTGGCATAGATAACCAAGCTTCTGGTCGTTTAGGGATTTGCAGGTGAGCAGGGGGAAAAGGGACTCTCCTCCCCTTTGCACATTGTTGACTTCTTTTTGGCAGACTCTGCAGATTCTATGGGTAGGATGCTTTTTGTCCACTTGTTCCCTCAGTCCATGTACCCTCTTAATTAGTCTGTGCACTTGCAATGTGTTCTGTGAAATCTACTGAGGGATGTGGTCCTCTATTTCGCTTGCCTGCTGTCAGGCAGGGTGTTTGCTTCTTAGTAAATGACTGAGAAACCTAATTCCCTCATAAATTCATAAAGAGCATCAAAAATTAGTAACCTAAGCTTCATATGTAACAGAAAAAAACTAACTCCAGGGTGATCCGGTATTTCCTTCAAAGGCCATGAATGTGAAAGTTGTGGTTCTAGAGAAGGTGGTTCTGAGGGACTCACAGGGCACAGGGCTGTGCTGGCTCAGAACTGTCAGAATTCCTTGCTGAGTAACCCTGATATTGTCTTAAAACACACTCTTTCCATGAGGAAAGGCATTTGTGGAGAGCTGAGGGATACACTTGTACTGACCACAGTTAGATTTTGGGAACTGTCTCTGTCTTTTTTTTTTTTTTTTGAAAGACACTAGATAAAAAGGAAGAAATTTGCTTTCAGTATGTCGAGTGGAAAGACAGAATTTGAAAAGTGAAGTATTACAATTGCAACATTGTTTCACTCCAAATATTAAGAAATGCCTACAAAACTTTACATAAAATTAACAAAAAAGTTTATTTCAAAAACTTTATAAATCAGCTGTTACACACAGAATACTTAAAACGGCATCTTTAACTCAAATTCAGCTTTTACTGCTGCAATAAACAGTCACTCTTACTAACACGAGTAATTTAGTTTGTATCAGAGGCTGAAAGTACTCATCTAGATGTTTAGATGCTCTCACACAGATATTGAATTAACCCAACACACTACTGTAAAATGATATTTCTTCTGCTTCTAAGTGCCAATTTGGCAAGAGCGTATCGTAACATTTTATGAAAAAAACACCTTTAGAAAACAAATAAGAAAAATAAAAGCTGCATCTCAAAGTGCGTGTGGTTGACGAACACACACGTTCTTGCAGCAACTGCAATAATGTATTCATTCTTACATTATTTCTTACAGAAATGAAAGGAGATGAAATGCTTCGTACTTTAACTTCAGAAACTGAAAACATTTGTCAAGGCTAAGTAGGAAAAGAATTTAAAAGAAAGTCAAAGGTATTCAAAAGAGTGTAAATTGCTTTGTATTTTGTGAGGAAGAATGAAAACCTTTCATAGAAGGAGACTGTGATGATCTCTGATCCTGTCCAAATGCAAATGGAAAACTAAAGTCATCTTTTCCATCTCCAAATGCATGAGAAGTCGATTCTGAGGCGAAGGGAAAGGCAAATGCATCCTCACTTTCAGGTTTCCCAAAGAAGCTCCCTATACGGAATACACATTATATTTATTATTAGATTAAACCTTACTGAGAGAATACTGCATTCAGCATGTTTCTTTAATAACATATTATGCCCAACATCCTGCTGAGCATCAGCCTACAGCTGTGTGTTTATTTCTGCACTAGAAATGGTATTTCCAGGAGGTCATTATTAGAATCTACACTGAAGGAAGTGTGAAGTACTCAAATGATTTAGAACAACAAAACACTTGTGCATGATGTATTTTGCAACAGAGCAAGAGGTCTTTGTAAACAGAATCTACAAAAGTGTTTCTTTAGAGAACAGTGTGATCAATCACTGAAATACTTGGAAAAACAAAACTGCTGACAGAAAAACACCAGAATATTTATTTAGTAGCAGAGAATTCACACACTTAACAACAGCTACACGTGCATAAAACCTTATATTCTATATTCATCCAATTTAAAAACAGAAGTCGCTTTGCACTTGCAGCACCTCAAAAGAAAAAGATTAGATTACAGTTCCCTTCAGGGAAGTGCTTGATCAGAAGTTTTGATCCTATTGATACAACAAAAAATTGGCTTTTCCTTTCAGAAAATCTAGGATTTCACGCAGATCATGCAAATGTCTGGGGCTCACTCATACTGAATGAAAAATACTGTTTAAGTTTGATTCTCCTGTCTTGTGCCATTTTTACATTGTGTGCTTTCAACAGTTTACACCGATGAAAGTTAGTTAAATATTGAGATTTCTTTAATCAAATGGAAACTTTATTTTCATTTTAGTTGAGGGAGGAAACAAAACCCAAGCAGATGTACTCTTTCCAACTCTAAGCTGCTATCTTTAAGTTAAAGTAGTATTTACCAAGTGATACAGCTTTTTACATTAAAATAACTGTTCTTTTTATCTGTGAAAAAGCTTTGAGAGTTGAATTTTTCTTCTCCCTTGCAGGTCCTCTCAGTTTGCTTCGAACACACCTGCCACTACTCCTATTTCTTTCTTTCTCATACCACTTTTTTTTCCCATGGTGTCTCAGACGTTTGAAGCCAAACGTGGCAGGAAAGATTTAAGCTCATCTAAACACAAAGGAGCACAATAAACCACTGAGCTACATTATCACACCTGAGTGTCCTTCCAGACAAACAAAGGTGCTCTGCTAAGCAGGATCATGAGCTCTTCAGTCATATAAACACAAGCAGAAGACAGCTGGTCCACACAAGTACATCTGAGTTTCAGACTTACCGATATCTTTGTGTGGGGACAGAGTGTTCAGGTTTCCCACAGGAAAATTTTCTTCTGTCTGAAAATGTGAACAAATATTTTATTTAAGAGAGGAGAAAGGCAACAGATAAGTTCTAACGCAGATATGTAATATGCTCTTTCGCTTTTTGGTGAGAAAGACACTGTTTCAGTGTGAGCAGCCTTCACAAAGTCTGCCTTCAAAGGTGTATATCAATCCCTAAAGTTGCAAGGGAAATTCTTTGATCAGATAGATTTCATTATAGCTGCACACATCTGCAAACACACTCCCTCCATTCTCCTAGGAAAAAAAAAAACACATCAGATTGATAACTGTCCAAAAGCTGATCTTGCTTGCTGCTGTTGCTTAAACTGAAAAAAATATCAAAATTATTTCATTCTGTGACATTTTAGAAAACCTCTAAGCAACAACACGATTAGTTCCCACTGAGTGGGACCTGCCATTGCCAGAAAGAGTAGCAGGGTAATTCCTTGTCACTCTTGAGCAGAGTTCTTAGGCTACATTTAAAATAGATACTGAAGTCCTTCAAAACTCCCATGTAACTTCAGAGAATCCCACCTCTGGTACAGCCTGATCATTCTTTGTTTCTGTCGCTGAACAGACACAAAATAATGTGGGTTCTGACAGCACTACACAACTTAATATCCACCTCATTCCTCAACAGTTCACAAACCACTCACCAGTGTATTCTCTCCTACACACAGCTCCTGCTACAAGACACCAACAACATGTATCTTGCCAAATACAAAATAAAATGGTGCTTTCCCCCACCCCTCTTTCAGCTTCCATCCACTGAAACAGGAGATACCTGAGCTCAAATTCCTTATTTGCAATGGGTTTGGATCTCCATTGCCAAGTGGTACCTAACCCCTGCCCTAGGCACTGACACATCCATCCTGGATCCCCAGTTATCTCCCTGTTAACCCAGGAGAGGAACACTGCAGTTAGGGAATCTGCAAGGAAAAGGATGACCTGGATTCCACTCCCTGTTCCAAATAGTTGCCTACATAGCTCCTCCATTTAAGTACAGCTGTTCCATATGTGCTGTTCAATACCCTTAATAGATTGTGCTTTCTTCCCTTCTCACCGTTCTTCACTTCATCAAGACAAAGCCACACAGGATGTGCATGGGAGCTGGGAATTCTGCTAGAGAACCTAAATTTTGCGCTGCAAGACTGAGCCAGAAGCCTGTTGGTGAATCAAGTCACCTCTACATTTGCACAAGATCCATCTGAGAAAGAATCATACTTGGTCAGAAGTCATCATAGGGGGAATGGCCAGGAAAGGAGTTAAACATTTTCAAAGAACAACAAAGTAAAATTAAGCAAGATATTAAAAAAAGATTAATAAGATAACCAGTCTGAAAAATCTCATTCACTGTCAGTGCTGTTTTCCTCGCTTATTTTGCTTTGTGGAAATTTAGCGCTCACAAGTAATCATTTTTACCTCATCACATGAGTTTTGTGCCCCAAACACAGAAGAACCAAAGAAGTTAAAGCCAGGTGACTTCTGGGAGAAGTTCATGAGAGAAAAGAAGGCAGGAGATTTTGATGTTCCTTCTTCACAACCTAAATTTTGAATGCTGTAAATACAGAAAGGAATAAACTAGATTAATAGTTTTTAAAGTAATGATGGCTTTTTTTGTTCTATTTTTTTCTTTTTCTGAGTTTTTTTCACTTTTTTAGATCCCCATGGCTTCCATCAATAGTTTCTTTTTGCATCACAGAACAGGTAATGCAATTCTTTAAAGCAAAGGTGGTGTTCTTACCAATTCCCTACCTACCCTTTTAACAAAAAGAACCTGTTTAAAGATAGAAATCAGAGGTACAAATATTACTACAGGAAAAGAAAATGTGTCTCATATATCTGATCAGAGACCTGCTCTTTCAAACAGCTTCAAGTGGAAAGGATATTATAAGAAGAAAACTTAATAAATGCCTACAATAACTTGGAAAAAAAAATCTGAATATTTTCAGATGAGTTTTCTAGAAAATTCTTTCTATGGTATCTTCCAAAAACAGTAGCAGCTGTTATACAATAAACATCAATACAACTTTGTGCTCAAGATCAAAATGAAAGCTGAAATCATACAAGTCAAATGGAGGTGTTTCAGAGAACTGCATCTTCTTCCCCTTCAAGTCAGGTGTTTTAGGTGCTCTTAAAAATGGTTCTGCACTTTCTTCTACTATGCCAGGATTATCTTCATTTGGATCAAAACTTGTGTGTACATCCTATTAAAAAAGAAATATACAATAATGTTCATAACATATAAAATTTCCCAAAATATCATTAGTCCATTTACCTATAAATATGTTCATTATATGCTTTAGGTCTAGTTATGTCTCATGAAAAATAAAAGGATTTTAACAGAATGCTTACAGTGACATATTCACCAGCCTTAAAATGTGACCACAATTTACCCAATTTAAAATGGATTTCCTGTGAGATAAAATTTTCATCCAAAAAATAAAGAAACTCGTGAACTAACATTTTCAATAAAAGTTGTAATTCTAAAGTATGTCTTTGCATAATGTTTAAGGTCACAGTGAAATCCTCTTGGTACTCCCTAGTGAGATAAAGGGACATCACCACCAGAATATATTTTGGTTGACTGAGATATTTCAGCTTCCTCAGAAACAGTTAAATGAGAACCTACACTTGGATTCTGTGCAGCAATTTCCACCAGACTCAATATTATTTTAAAGGCTTTCTTCTCCACCAGTTGGTTTCAGGCATCATTCTGTAGTGAATCAACCAGAGGATGAGGAGTATCTCAAACCCGATCTTGTCTCCTGGTTGTGGCTGTGGGTTTGGGCTGGGGTAGAGATCATATTCTCCGCAGTGGATGGCGTAGGGGATACAGTGATAATTGTTCAGGGATGTTTGAGTTACTGCTGAGCAGTGCTCACACAACATTAGGGTCTTTTCTGCTGCTCTCCCAGCGATGAGTGGGCTGGAGGTGCACGAGGAATTGTGAGGGGACACACTCTGACAGCTGACCCCAGCTGACCAAAGAGGTGCTGCACACCATGTAGTGTCATGCTCAGCGATAAAAGTTGTGGGGAATAAAGAGGAAGAGGGGAATGTTTGGAGTCATGACATCTGCCTTCCCAAGCAACTGTTACGAGTGATGAAGCCCTCTGTTCCTGAAAATAACTAAACAACTCCCTGTAGATAGGACACAATGACTGAAGTCCTTATTCTGTTTCACTAGCATGCACAGCTTTTGCTTTACCTATTGAATTGTCTTTATCTCAACCCACAAGGTTTTGCATTTTTACCCTTCTGACTCTGTTCCCCTTCCCACTGAGGGGGAGCAGGGAGCAAGTGGCTGTGTGGTGCTCAGCTGCTGGTGGGTGTTAAACCACATCTTGATACCACCTACATGTACAACACAACTGGCTTGAATATTACTTGAATACTATGTTTGAATATTACATTTGAATATTATATCCAGGCACAGCTGGTAAAAGCAGTGCCAGTGGAGCCAGCACTGAGCCTATTTATTACAGTTCTGTGTGAGAAATAAGCTTCAAATTCAGTCTTTTTTTTTTTTTAATGTTTCATCAGCTCACACTGATGAAAATGTTATGCACCAATCGATACAAAAACTATTATGTGCATGGGGTATTCATCCTAAATGGGCCATTGTTAAGGCAGCAAAAAAAACCCCAGAACACTGATGTGATCAAGAGCAATGATCACTGTATTACCAATCAGAGGGTATTGGTTGGCTCCTCACCTGTTGTGTGCCTTATAATGAGTCACTTTGCCAATCTCTGAGACTCACCTCTTGCCGACCGATTCAAATATGTCAAAATACTTTGACTATTGTAAATAAATTAATTACTTGTGACATAAGAAATGCTTTGCTTACTTGGGGCATGTGCGAAGATTCCTTCGGCTCATCTGCTTCTTTATCACCACGTTTGACCTCTTGGTTTGCTGTACAAAAGAAGACAGCACTGCCTGTCTCACAGCAGCTTTTTCAACAGGTACATAAAAATTACATTGTGGGAAAGAATCCCCGAGGAAGGTTTACTAAGATGGCATTGCTGTTGCTGAGGAAGTGTTCTGACTGTGGTTTTCACAACAACCCACTTTGTGGCTACGTCCATAATAATTGCCTCTCGTTCTGCCACTTACTCACTATTGTCAGAGCATTACTCAGGCTGCTTCATGGTTCGGTGTGTTCTTCAAACCCACCCATTGTTCCCTGAGAGTGCTGTGTTTGCCTAATCCAGCTGTTGCCCTCTGAGAGTGCTAATACCAGTCAATGGAAACCAGGTGGGAACAGTGTAAAAAGCACATCCGTGTGACAGTGGTGAAGTGCTTAAAGGAGGGTGAGAAACGAGAGGGAATGTTATCAGACTTTCTGCTCTAGGCTTTAGGTCATGCAACATCTCAGGCGCTGCGGGTTAAGGACACTGTGTTTCAGGACACAGAAGTAGTGCCCTATTTATAAAAAAATACAGACTATAACCTTTTCCGTGCATCTAAATTGGCAGTATAATTAGAAAAAAAAATTTAGATTGAAGTTCAGTGCCTTGTGATCTCAAAACTGTAGGTGTGTTTCTAACTACTCTGTTTTGTTTCTGTAAACATTCTATATGTTTTTCTCCAGTTAATTTTTGTCACTAATAATCTTAATGTGATGATTCCAGATTCCTAAATGTCTGGGTTTATTATACCCCTTTTCTTTGCAATTTCTCATGCTTCCTGGGCAGATTTTGAGACTGGATTTCATTTTACCTAAGTAATTTGAGACTAGGGTATGAATTTACAGGAGATGTTGGAAGCTTCCTTTCATTGGCAATGGTCAATGCAGAGTGAAACTGCCAGTCTGCTGTACTCAATGTTTGAACTAAATAATCAAGGTGGGAAAGGAATACAAATGGTGGCCCTCTTAATACCAGAATGAAAATTCAGTCAATAGAATTGTATGATTCAGTCTTATAAAAAAAATTGCAGTGGTACCTTACCCATTACTATATTTTCACTCTCAAACTGCTGACTGGAAGTCAACTGCTTTGGAGGATTTGCCAGTCTAAAAGACAAAAAATATTGTTTGTCTAAATATGAATTATTTCCAAAAACCTCAGCCTCAAGAATGAAAACTACTTCATTAAAGTTACCTGAATTTCATTGGGGTTTGTATGCTTGCTATTGATGTAACTTGGGCAATTTGTGGGTTATTATTCCCTGCAGTGTCAATAACCATCTAAAAGACAGAAGAAAAATTCAAATGAGGCAGCAAATAAAATTGTCATGTCAACAGTATCACTTTAATTTCTTCTTAGACTGTGGAAATCCCTTCTTTTAACCAGGAATTAAGGATCAGACAATGTAAAAAAAAAAAAAA
>VZRE01002010.1:100919-132727 GCA_013396775.1 Cephalopterus ornatus
ACTATCTTTTTGCCTATATTTCCATTACCTACATTTTGACAGCATGATACCCAAAAGCACTTTTATAATTTTTTATAAAGTCTTAGTCACAGCACTGGTAACTCGATGTGAATAATTAACTTCTCTGTGACACAAATAATGTCATGTAATTTACAAACTTTATCCAGGTTTGCTGCTGCTGCTGCTGCTTGTCAACACAAAAAGGGCTGGGCCAGGCCTGTCTCTGCCTCTGAAGGCCGATGTGAGCAGGTACATCAGTCTCAGCCAGCACAGATCTCACATGTAGATCGAAAAACTGCAGAAAACATGGAAATACTCCCACTTCACACATTTTCATCAGATCAAAAGCCCTAACTCTTATATCTATGGTGTCTTTGTGCCTTAAGGGCAGAGTGGCACCAGGATTCTATGCCTCTGCATCAGATAACACGTTATTTCACAGGGAGCATCTAGTTCTGGTTTATTTTAAACTTACGAAATGTATCAATCTGAATTCAGTTCAGTATAGGGAACAAAAGGGCTGGTTCTGCATTATCTGTCTGCCACTCAAGTCCTGAAGTTTACAGCACACCTTCTCTAAAGGATAGCAACCTTTCTTCCAATCTTATTTTTCCTCAGACTCCATCTTCTTTTCCTTGTTGTCATCACCCTTTCTTAAAGTTCTCTTAACCTTGACTTACTGCTTCCCAGTATTGTCTAAGTGTGATTCTAGGTCCCAGATTCCCAGCCTCATCTCTAGATTACCCTGGCAACAGCCCCTTCCATCATCCTCATCGCGTCCAACTCCCTCAGCCAGTCACAAATGAGAATTGCTTGAAATTCCTTCTAGCCTCGTTCCACTCAGCCTGGCCACTGCCCTTCATGTTGTCTTATGTTGTGAAGACTTTGTCTTCTCCCACAGGCTCCACTCTACAACATTTAGTGATTCCCTCCCTTAGTCCTTCAATTCCTTTGAAATTTTTAAGAAAATCACAACTGGTTCTGTTTAATTTTAGCTTGATTTTAGTTGTTCAATCAAATTTGGGTTTAAATAGATTCAGTGAGGTCTCTCTTAGAAAGAAGGTTTGGATATGGAAGCTTCTCCAAGCTTCTGCATAGCAAACACAATCACAAACTATTTATTTTGTCTCCTATGGCCTTCCCTTATCCGAGTACTCCTCTAGTACCTTAACAATCTATTGCTCCTATCCATGTCCTTGCTCTCAGTGAGACTATTAGTGGTTTTCACAACTGTGCAAGCTGTGCCTCCAACTTGTTTCTGGATTGGTTTATTGTGTTTGAGTATTTAAGAGGCAAACACACTTCACCATTTCATAAAAGTGCCATATGAAGTATGTGCTTATGAGTGAGAGATAGAAAATGGACTTCTGGACTCTTGCAGTATGCAAAGCGGTGTTTTTCGTGATTTTATTCCTATCAGCCCAGATTTTTGTCTCTGGTTAAACCTCAGAACTGAGCTGTTAACTGCAGGCAGACCTGTACAGCATCCTGCACACTCAGTCCTTTACGAAATCCTTCATTATGGAGCAGATGGCTGACAAGTCATCAGTAAGAGAAGATTATGTTCCTCCTTTAGAGTTCCAAAAATTTGCTATATAAAACCAAGTGAATCTACAAAGGTTATGCCAAATTTTAAAAACTGTTACACAAAACTGGTTGGCAACATAGAGCACCTCAAGTTTGAGATGAGAATGCTTTGCAAGAACACACATATTTTCAGAATGAAGAGGCACCAAAGAAAGATTTTTGTTGTTATTATCAAATAATAGCAGATTATCAAGATTAGGGCCCTGTTTACAGGGTTGGCAGGTTTCACATAAGATATTATAGCACGAGGCATACTTGAAGTGTTTTGAATTTAAGCCACCACATAAACCAGACTATATAATCTCATGTTTTCACCAGTAGGAGAGCTACATACCTCTGACAAATTTTCTGCAAGACTGGAGGAACTGCTAGTGGCAACTGAAAGTTCCATTGGTTTATCTTTTTCTTCTTCTCTCCCTAAATTAACAAATATTGTGTAATATTGTCAATAGGATTAAGTATCCAAAGCATGACATTGTTAAACTGAACTTGGGAACAAAGATTATAAATTTTCCTTTCAAAACAGAGTGAAAAGAAAATCATCACAAACTATGAAACCATCAATCAAGTAATAGTCAGTTAATATTTCCTGTACTAATGCAAACAGTGCTAAAGGTGTGTTTCAGATTTTTCTGGCACCATGCATGAGGTGTATCTGTCATCTTACTTTACTCATTGCATAGGTAAGAGAGGAAACAGACATAGAAGATTTCCAGAACATGAAGAAAGGTAAGCACCCAACTTCCACTGAAAACCTGGCTTCAGCTGTCACGGTAGGAGCAGTTCACTAGATCTGTTGTTGAGCATTATCCATTCATTTACACAAAAATAATCCAAAATCCTCACTGAGAAATCATTAAACACACTGCACCTGTTTCTGGTTGTTGATTTGAGAATCTAATGCTCTGTACAGACTGGACCAATTTCTGAGGAATGTGTAGGACATGTAATGGTTTACACAGCTGATGTTTCTCTTTTGGCAAAGGTGAGCGTTCAGGCTCTTCGAACATCCTAAACAGAATAAAATTTAAAGTCATTAAGTTGCGAAAGAAAAGAAACCATAAAATATAACTGCTTCAATAAGTGTAATTTTCAAGGGAGTTGGATGTTGTCAGCGAGGTTCTACCACTTTCAGCACCGGCAGCTGATAAAAATCAAGGTTTTCTTTAAATAATACCAGACAGAGAATATCACTGAAAAAAAGAAGCCACCAAGTAGTAACAAGCCAATCATAAGAACACTGATGACTTAAATTCTGTCAGTATCAAAGAAAAGAATTAGTAGTTTGGAGTTTTACACCTTGAATAGAGTACATCATTATTGCCGTTCTGAAATCACATTTTCACATTTAGAAACACTTTTTCTCTCTCTTTCTGAGAATGTCTGGAATACTCACACTACACATACACAAAAGAGAAAACTGCAGCAAGTGTTTTCACTTGTGGGGTAATTATCTGTATAGGGTAAATAGCCCTTTACAGTGGAGAAAGGCAGAGGTTAGCAGAACAATGAAGGGTAAAGTGGCTATTTGGCACAGGAACGTTTACCATTTTTTAAAATAATGAGTTCTATTCTATTTTCTCTCTGGCATTCCTGCTTAGTGCCTCTGTGCTTCTAGCTACAACATCTGGTCTGTAACTGACTGAACAACGCTGGTCAGAACAAATGAAGAACTGAGTCCGTCTGTTGGTTCTTCTTGAAATGTTCCATAAACAAAAATAAGATAAAATGTAGGATACACTTTATAAGATAGTGTGGAGTAAAATTATCAGTGCTAATAGAAAATACCAACTAGAAGCACTGGTTAAGATACGTGAGCCTAACAACACATTAAACTCATATCCATACACAACTGTGCTCACTTAAAACTGTGAATGAACCTCAGTCAAGTAACTCTGATGAAAAGGACCATCTTCACATGTAGTCACATATACACCTGGTGCTGTGCTGGACTGAGACCTAACAAACTGTACAAACCATATACCACCTGACATAGCAATCAAAGAAACCTGAATATTAAAGATTTTTTAAAAGATTGTATCTTTTAGTTACATTGATTATAGATAAGCCTGTGTCAAGAATGAATATTACAGGAAATAAGATGCGTATATGGCTGGTGCATTTTTAAATTCAGATGCAGGGAGCACAAAACCAAGGGGAAATCAAAACACAGCTAAGCACAGAACTCGGGCTAAAACTGCCTCACTTTGTTCAAAGTGGATTATTTGGCCACTTTACAACAATCATCATTCAAAGATCAATGGATCAAGGCTGCAGTGGTTGAGGTCATCAGCTAGACTGCCACAGACAGTCTAATAAGGGTGGGGGTTTTTGTTGGTTTGGGGGGGGGCATGTTTTGCTTTGTTTTTCACAGAACTTAGGATGCCAAGTTGTGTTTTTAGAAGTTCTTGCAGGCACTTTCCATGTGCTCCTGTAAAGCCTAGCAGACAACTCTACCTTTCTAAACATTTACTCTCTATATTCTCCATAAAAAATATTATTTTACAATGCATATCTATTCAGAAGAATGTATCAAAGGCAGTTACATACCAGACTCAGAAGCTTTTAAATATGTACTTTTTAAATAACAGAGCCTGCAGTTAAACTTTACGCATATGCAGTACAACTGCTCCCTTCCCTCCCCAAAAACACTATTGAAAAATAAACCGTGGGCATCTTCTCTGACATGATTAGTAACCACTGGAAGAAAAATCAGACTGCAAACTGAAGCTCAAAACAGTCCAAATTGCAGTAACAAGAAAGACCATTTGTCTTCTTTCTCTGCTTCATTGTTAATAGACATCTGAGTAGATAAAAAAATCTTTATCTTGATCCATACCGCAAAACAGGGAACCTTTTTTTAAAGTGTAAAGAAAAAAATAGATATTCTTAAGTCAAAATAAAGTGGCATTTCCTTAGTAATAGTTTCTTCATTGTAGCATAACAAAGCCCAGAGATTAATATTACTTCCTCTTCACTCTAAGAATGAAGTGTACTTGATTAGATATATGAAGAATCACACCTGATTCCTGTGGTATTTGCAGGACTCTCCTGAAGCCATGTTCAGTATTCTCATGAGGAGCATGCCAGCAATTCCTTTGGGAAGCAGGACTTTTAATGACCAGTAACTAATAACTGCCTTTGAGGTTTGGTGAGCACAGGGTTCCCTCTTCATACGTGTTTACATTACAAGTCCTGAAACAACTTTTTAAGTACTTTTTCAAGAATTATATTATAAAGTTTTTTTCTTTGGTCAGTAAAAGTTAATCTCTTGTAATGCAAAGGTACCGAAAGAGCAGCAATAATCTGCCATGGAATATCTTTTATGTGAAGTTTTAGCAAAAAGCTCTCTCTTGGAACATAAGAAGTGGAATTAATACATGACCAAACTGGAAAAAGAATAAATACAGAATTACAGAATAATTGAATTAAAGCTCTCTCAAACAATTTAGAAAAGCAGAGAGAATGGACATAATATATGCTGTAGAACAGTTCAAGATAGCAGCCTTTCTGTATAATAAATATAATCTCTAATGAAGAAATCAAGACCAGGGCTTCAAAAGAGTTGAGTCCTATTTGGTGGCTGACGAGAACTCTTGATTTGCAAATTTTACCTATGATGGTTGTCAGTGTAACTGGTGAACTATGGAAGCCCAGAAATCAGGGGGAACAGCTGGTGTGAGCAGAGGAACCTGTGTTTTGCACTCAGCCTTATCAACAACTGACTGGCCAGCAATAAGTGATTCCAACTAAAATATTCCAGGCCTTTTAAAAGAACATTTACCACTTCCATTCTCCTGCCCAAAGGAGAACATATAAATCAGCATCTATTAATTCACTTGCAAGTTGGTTTCTTGCCTTGTAGCCCTCTAAAGCATTTCATGGGTATTAATTTGTACATTGTTCTGCTCAGTGCTTTCACTGCTCTCTTTAGTTCTTTCCCCTGATGCTGCTGGTTTCATGCTGCTCTCGATCAGTTCATGGAGATTCACAGTACAATTCCCTTTTTTTCTGCTTATTTTGTGGCAGAAGATGAAGATATCTCCTCTGCACAAAGATTTCTTTGCTCAGTAGTGTCTTCATAATGACTGCAGGACAGCTCACAAGAAATTATGGCCTTTGGTACCCACATTTTGCTGTTGTATTTTTGTACATTGCCTTGAGTCTGCAAAGGTTTTATTTCATGTCTCATTTTCTCAATACATTTTCTATTTGTTTTTTTTTTTTTCTCACAGTGTTTATGATCACAGCTTCATAATACACTCATTTTTAACACCAGTAGTTACTTAAACAGTTGCTTCAATGCTTTCTGGTGAAGACTTCTTTTAATAAACTGATGTCAAACAGGGGTTTTAAAAACAGTTTTATGCCATTTTCTGCAGGCCTTTATGTTGTGGATATCTTTGACATAAAAAACCCTCAAACCTCTTTAAAATTTACCCTAGGAAAAACTCATTAATTAATAATCAGGTCCTGGTCTGATAACACTTGCTATATCACATAAGTGCCTACTTGGAGGTTACAAGGCACTGTGACTTGTAGTGTAAAAGGTTCACAACACCTTCTATCCGTGGTGCAGCCCATGGAATTATTGCTTCAGGAAGAGCACCAAAAAGATCTGCTTGTGGGCAGTCAGCTCCAGGTGGAGGTACAAGCACCTGAAGGCTCCATGACAGGGAGATAAATGTAGAAATGGCAGGTCTGGCAGTGCACCCTAGGGATTCCTTTCCACGAGGAGCCTGTCTGAGGGATTCTTACACCTCCATACCCAGAGCACAGATTGCTGCCTCTTATAATAAGTCTCTAATTGGTATTTTTTGTTCTGCAGACTGAACACACGTGGGTTTCTCTGAAAATTCAAAGGGAATGCTTCCCATCTTTGATTTTACCTTGTCTTAAAACTAATGGGATTTCTTGCTTCCCCATGTTTCTGTTCTTGCCAATTACAAAAGCTTACATAAGGAGATAAATTTCTATAGATGTATTCCACTAAATCCCTGCTTAAAGTCCAAAAAAGATTCTTTTTCCAGTGCACCATAATACAAAATCACTTGGGCAAATCTTCTGGATGTATTTTTGCTTTAAAATGGATTTCAGACTAAAAGTGTTGGCTCAATGGGAGATGTTTCGGCATTCACCAGGACTCCAGGTAAGTGCAAGATAGTCCTGGTGGTGATTTTCAGTCATTGTAATTGAGCCCAAATTAAAGTGAGTCCCAGCTGTAAATGATCGCTGACTAATTTACTAAGCCATTAATCCTGTCTATGAAACTTTCACTCATGCTTGTTTTTAAGAACTAAATTAAGAGTTAAATTTCTTAAGTAGTTCAGAGGTGAAGACAACTGACATGTGGAACCCTGACTCTTTTCCCCAAATATGCATTTAGTAGAGTTAATGTATTTTATCTCTGACTGCACAGTCACTGTAGTTGCATTGAAAACTTGTGACCTCATGCACACAGATTTCTCAGCAGTAGCTGAGGAGCAAAGGTTTCTACAAAATACTTTAGAATAGTATTTTTTGGATACACTGAGCTTCCAAGAATCAAAATTTGCCACCATCTTAAACCCCATAAACATAAAACTTTTAAAATTGCATCATTAAATCACATGATCAGAATTAGAGAAGCTTGCCACTCCATTTTTAGCAACAATTTGTGTTTTGTAGTCCTCTTTGTGTAATGCTGAGGTATTACTCTGAATAAAAGCAAGGAAAAAAATCATTTTGAAGTGTACCTTTCTTTAAACTCCTCTGGCTTCTCGAGACTTTTTTGATTTTCTCCTTCAATCATTTCAGAGTCATTTTGCTCTTCTGTAGCCCCTTCAAGTGTCTTAAAAGATAAAGAACAAATAGCATAAAAATTGACAAAATTTTAAATATTATAACCATGTTCTACAAAAGTTTTCTAAACCTGATGCATCACTGCACAGCAGTAGAGTTTTTGCAGCCAAGGCATTGTGAAGAAATAAACAGGACAAGGTTAAAGAGAGGAAATATTTTTTGCTGGAGCAA
The DNA here is from genome assembly GCA_013396775.1 of Cephalopterus ornatus. Taxonomy (NCBI): domain Eukaryota; kingdom Metazoa; phylum Chordata; class Aves; order Passeriformes; family Cotingidae; genus Cephalopterus; species Cephalopterus ornatus. The sequence continues at coordinate 108,519 of VZRE01002010.1, forward strand.
CTGTAAAAACTGGAACAAACATGGAAGTTTTTGAACATGGGCTCTGCACATCTGTTCAGAACCTGGAGCTTCTTACGTGGTCTCCTTCAAAGCTATAAGCAAATTCACCTCGTCCCTTCCTACTGTATGTTTACACAGCACACACCACCTTAGGACCTTTAGTCTATAACTGTGAGTGTCAAACAGGATCACTAAATATTATATAAAAAACCAGAAAACACCACCTGTGCCCAACATGCTTCTACCAGTATGAGGCAGCAAGTGGAGTCCTTGATCAGCTGGTCCAGAAGAGGTAAAAGCACCCAGATGCAATGCTATAAAAAGCTACTAAACCTTTACAAGATTGGCCTACTGGGCTACTCAGGCTTAGAACAGACCTTTTACAGAGGACTGGGTGCAGCTTCTGCACTGATAAGATCCCTTTTAGTTTTTGGAGATCATCCCTTTGAAATCAGTGCTTCTTCTAGTCGGTGGAACTGTACTGATCCCCTGTCTAAAATCAGCTGGTTTTACATCTGAGGGTTGTACAACCACACATATATTTGGGAAAATAAAAAAAGAAAAGAAAAGAAGGAAAGCAGGAATTTCCATTATTCTTATTGCAAAGGGTATTTAGTTAAACACAAACCCTTAAAAACCGGTAGGGCCTGTGAAAGCCGCACACTCAAGCCCCGGGGCTCACTAAGGAGTGTCCCTGCTCTGTTTTCAAGTGTCTTCTCTTGAGATAACACCAAAGCCCTCACGACACGGTGCCTTGGCAGGAACTCTGGCACAGACTGAGGTCAACAGAAAGCAAGCTTTGAGAGCCTTTACATTCATGGGCCCCTCTTCTCTAAGAAAACATATGTGATGCTAAAGAAACGTGAGACTGGAATCATCCTCTTGGACTGTGTGCTTGAAAACACACTACTTTTTTTTTTAGGTTTCAGAAAATATAATGGCAGGATGTGTAACTTCATAACGTGTATTTCTAGAAAATAAAATTAAGATACAGTCACCTTTTTTAAAGAATCAATCTTCGTTTCCAGTTTGTCTGCTTCTTTTTTCAGTTTGATGGATTCTTGCGCGGCAGCTGCAGCAAGATGTAACATTTCCTGTGTTTTTCGCTTCGAAGATGCACTTTCATGTTATGGAATATATATTTCAACAACGTGGGTTTTTTTCAAGCAAAAAGCTACCATCAGATCCCTGACCTCTCTGTGCCACAAGTGCAAATGCCAGAGGTGTAGAAAGCTCTGACAAATCTACATTTCCTTCCCAAATCTTCAAATCTAACTTCAATTAAGCTTCTCCTAAATGAAGAATTTTGATGGATATCTTATTAAATGAAATTTTTTATTCTTTCTCTGGAAAATGCTCCCATAAATTTAAACTGAAGGGTATTATTTGGCCTTCCATTTTCTCACAGAGAAATGCTGATGCTGCCACTCTAAAGATAAATATATATATATAAATAATTGGTCTTTTTTACTAGAAAGTTGTGAAAGGTAAACACAAAATTTTTTGCCTGCTAACTGCATAAACATTACAAATAAAGGATACATGTGTATAGCCCAATCATTTACAGACTTAAAAGGAACAGCCTCTGCAGAAATAAAATTTAATTTCAGAACATTAATTAACAAACCTAATTTTCTTAACAAATACAAAATAAATTAGTAGATCAGGAGCACTTTACTTAGTATAGATAACAGAAATTGCAGTGTAACAGTAATGCCATTAACATGAACTAAAAAGATACTACAGTTAAATTTAAAGTTCTGAGAGCCTCGATCTAAAGGATTCTTAGAACATTTTTACCCCAAGAAGCCCAACGACAAACCTCTCCCCATCACATTTAGGGGTTGCAGGAAGGAATATTACTATAAATACTCTAAATTTTTATTTGCTACAGATTTTTTTTTCCTAAAAATGGTGTAACACGAAGAATATATTTTATTAGCTTAAAGGAAACTGTGGAAAACAAGAGGATTTCTGTATGCCACCTTTAATGTGCAGTGCCCTGCCAATAGGCTTTACTGTGAAAGCGTTGATAAGAGCAGTACCCAGAATATCCAAGCAAGCATCTTCTTTCCATTTGTATTTTTCACGGAGTTTCAAAACTCTCTTCTGGATTTCTTCAACTTCCTCCTTTTTTTTGTAATACTTCTGGGCAAGAGGAGTCTCTGCATATTTTTTGCGGTGTTCCTCCAAAACCTCCTTGTACTGGGTTATGTAATCCTCATACATTTTCCTACAAAAATAAACATGTAATTTAACTTTTTTCACATGAATCCATTGTTCATAAGGAAAAAAACTATCAGTTTCCGGCATAAGCTCTGATGTCCTAGGGACAAAAAAAGTCGGATTGTATTTGATATGCCACTCTTTAGTTTTATTTTTAATTTTCTAGCTATTTTCAAGGAATGCTAGGCTGCGTGTAACAAAGGATACAGTCATAATGTAAAAACCAGTCAAACCTCACTGTTCTGAAAGGAATGCAGACCATACCACATTCAAAGTCAGCCTGGCAGATGACAAACATATTTTTTCCCGTGTAATTATCATGAAACTCACTTCAGGCCGAAGTCTCTGCTGGTGTTTATTGGCACAACTCCATCAGTCGCAGTGGAACTGTATCAAACTCACAGCAAAAGAGAATTTGGCCAAACACCCCGTATTTAGAGCAGCCTAATGCACCACTGGACTAAGAGCTGCCTCCAAGGAGATGCTGAGTAATCTTTGCCTGGCTCAGGGAAGCCTTAAACACACACGAGTCACACTAAAACAATAGGACTATTCATACTTAAGGTTAAGCAAACACTTAAATGTTTAAAAGGCAAAGAGCCAGAATGCTCAGCTTCTGGTAGGGCTGCCCTGTAAATTAATGTTACACTAATATAATTTCACTGGCATCATGTGAGCAGACAGCTATGAGCTACTAAGGGAGGTAACATCAATTAATGTTCATGACATTTTTAAAACTCTCAATCAGCTTCTGAAAAAATTATGCTGTAAAAACTAACAAATACCACAAGTAATAGGATGTAACTCATCACATAGAGCAGAAAAATTTAGGCATGTGCAAAATACATGGTAAGAGTGTGATGGTGAGTGTTTCTGCAGGTGGCAGATGTTAATAAAGAGGTATCACAGCTACAGACTGGATGTAAATTCCTTAGGAAAAATGTTTAAAATAGCAACAATTTCTTACGACAACTGTACTATGGATGGCCATAAATATTGATTTGTGAAAAGGAGATTTTGGGACAAGAATATAAAGTTAGTAAAGAGGTTAATAAATGAGGTATGTTAATAAGGAGGTATCACAGCTACAGACATCCAGCATATACCGTTAACACTAAATAGTCATTTAATTGGTAAAGAAATAATAACAGAGTTCCCTGATATTACAATATGCCAATATAAAATCACAGAAGGTAAAGGAAATGTCATCCTGTAGGAAAAGATTATGTGAGCAATACAGAGAGGCAAATTTAAAAATGTTAAGTTATTATTACACCTGTAGATTAGGAAGAAATTCCTTTATGGCAAAAATTATGGTGCATAAAAGCAACTAAAGCCAGAGAGCCACCTCTTTACCTGCCCCATGAATAAAGGCTGTGTTAAGGAACAGCTCTCTCTGCTTGCAAAGCAGACAGTATTCCTCTCTAAGGAACACATTTGATCTCAAACTGCTATTAATCACTGAATTGCAGCAGGACTGAAAGGCTGCATTTGTCAGTCCTTAGCAACCCCAGACAGTGGAAGAGAGAAAAACTTGTGTCCAAACTCAGCTCTACAAAATTCTTACAGAAGGAAAACGAAAGTCACAGGGCAAAAAAAACCAGGAAGATTTTAATTTTCAAATAAAACTACACTCCAGGCAGTAACTGGCTGAAGTTCAATACATTTTAAGGGAAAGAAGTGGTAGGTCAACACTGTGAAACCTAGGAATTGACACTTGCCAAAATTCACATAGAAAATGACACCAATCTATCTGTTTTTCTACACAGGTGGCTTCAGGAATCTAAGTTTCTTGCTTGACTTGATATTTCTGTATACTGTAGAAAATTTCCCAGGTATGAAAGATGAAAAATAACAAATTCTATCTAATTAAACAGATGATACAAAAATGACTAAGAAGAAAAAAGCAATTTGCTTATATACAATTTAGAATGCCTTACAAATAAATTTAAACAATATAAGTAAGTAAAACAATTTGCTGTAGCAGATACATTTCAAACTTCTGAATATAATCCAAAAACTTTATACTCTTTTCCCAAAATCTATTTTTCTCAGATTACTATTTACAGCCATATATAGTGCAGTAGTCTTAAGAAATTGTCACTGTTTTTAATATTTTTCCTGAGTAATTTACATCCTACAGTTTGTGCAAATAACACAGGGTATTTAGAATTCAGTCATTAGAAAAAGTTTTAATCTAATTGCAACAGGAAAAGGGCAGTGCTCACAAACCCCCTAAACATTATATGGATGGCAATTTGTTCCTCTTTCTTTCTTCATATCACTTTTTTCAGGATAAGCTTCCAGTTCATATGAGCATTCTTATATGTTCTTGAAATCAACAACAATGAAGAAATACGGAACTTTTTTAAAACCTCCGTAAGTGCCCAATTAAACACAAACTGATCTGCCCATCTTTTAAAAACATCTTTCCATCTAAAGCAGCATGTCCTCAGTGCCCGCAAATGCCAGGCTGAAAAGCACATTGAGCTCGTAAAGTTCTAAATACACTGATTTTTCTTCCTAATTTAAATATTTAGAGTTTGCTGAATGCACATCCAGCTGACCTGAGCATATCATCGAATGCTTCAGTGCAGAGGGATTATATTTGAGGCAGAGTTTTGAAAAAATATATGAATTAAATTTATTTCATGATTTATAGTCAGGATGTCTTTTAATTAAGCTTAGGAAAACAGATCAAACACTTTCATGTTGGAACTGAAACTAGTTATCTAAAGAAGCAATTTAAAAGTAATGCTTCTTTGGCTTGTCAGCTCAAATTAGTGAAAGCCAAAATGGCTTAATCATATACTCATACAAAGCCAATTTAGCCTTATTTTTCACCAAATTTAGAGCTCTGAACAGGAAGAAGACAGATAAGCTACTAACTGAGTTAATTAAAGGCTATCAGGCATGCTGTTTCTGCTGTCTTGGACAACTGGCAAAAAGAACACTTACAAAAGACCCAAAGCCAACCTTTTAAATCACCTAAATTTACGACTCCACACCGGTATTTAGATATTTGGAGGGGTCTGCCGTGACTTCTGCACTGCAGGGCTCAGCAGCCTCCTCCCCCTCACAGGCAGATCAGCGAAGGTGAGCAGCCTCTCCAAAACGAAGGTCTGTTTTACTCTTTTAAACGGAACTTTGGAGGGCTACTTTGGCACAGCACATTTGGAACATTTCAGTGAAAATCTTCAGGGACTGCTCTCGATTTCACTGAATGTAGGCAGCTACATTGCACGATTCATAATTGCTTTTAAATGCGGGATCTAATTGATGAAGATGAAACACCTGAGATGACGCTTACTGAACAGAACCACATTTGCATGCTTTGTGTTTATTTCGAAAAACATACAGCAGTATACAAAAACTTGGGTTTGTACATTCTAATAGTCATATACAACTCATATTACAAAATGAAGAAAAGCATGAAACTCTCTGAATGCTTCTAACTGTTAGCTGAAAAAAATTGTCTTTACTTCTTGAGCTTTTCTTGAAACAGTAGGCAATTCAACAATATTCTGAAAAATTTTAATAGGCATTTGGGAAGCAATTGAAGAATCCATATTTTATCCTATTCCACTGGTAACTACAAAATAAGATATGACCTCATAGTAATGTAAGCCAAAAATCCACTTATATTATCCTGTAAAGTTTACAACAAGTTTTGGTGCAAACTGATGGGTTTAGTCAGGTTAATAAGAAACCTCATCTCACGTGACCACAGATACCTCTCATTTTCTGTAGCTTCCTCTAAAGCTTCTAGTTCGTTTTTCAAATATTCTTCATGTTTGCTAAGAATTTCATAAGTGGGCTTCCAGCTGTGGGGAAAGTTCAAAAAAGAAAAAGAAGTATATTGTTGGTCTTTCTTAATAAAAAGCCATTCAGAAAATAAGACATCAAGTTACTTTAGTAGCTTACTAGAACAAATAATCTATTAATGTTTTAAAAGTCAAACATAAATGGGTCCAATACAGAAATCTTTCACATGCACAGATTTATTTTGTTAAGATTTTAAAGCTGCAAATTCATGAAAATAGATATATAAAAATGATGAAGGAAGATTACAAAGCCGTTTTTAAGGAATTAATGGAATGGGCTTCACACATTTTTTTGGAGCCTAATGTTAAGCAATGAGGCATCTAAATCCACTTCTTAGGTACTCAACAGAGCACCATCAGGAAATCCTTTCGGATTGTACAATCCTCTTGTTGGAGATGCCCAGAACTTCATTCTCATCAGTATCACCAGCACTCATCCCATACCTAAATGGCCACAAACAGAATTTCCTCCATTTGCTAAGCAAGTGCTGCTCAGGAAACACCAAAGTGATTTTCCCAGAGTGGGATGCTGTGGATGGTTCTGAAAGCACAGCAGCTTCATGGAATACTTACGACTACTAAACTTTCTCAACACCCAGGTGTTAGAGATACCTCCTCCTTGGATGTGGGAAAGAGAGACAGATAGACTTTATGATTCAAGTGAAATTCAGATGTGAACTTTAGGAGAGGCATATAAAAAAATGTTTTCTAAAAGAAAACATCCTGCCTGGAAAAAAAAAAAAATTAGTTTAAGGAGCATCTGAACAGGCTGGGCTGGAGAGGGACAGAGATCCTACTGCCAACAAAAAAAAATTACATGTTCCCTCCAGTGGAATCTACAATAGAAAAAATTAGCATACCTAGCCAGGACTTCAGGGGATGTATATATTCAGCCTTAGTCCAGAATACAAGCTGCCCTAAGCAGCACTAACACCTACAAAGAAGTTTGAGACAGCTATCTGTCCTAGGAGGTGCACGCTGACCCCCCAATTTTAGGAATACATATGTAGATAGTATCAAAGCTAAATGTTGAAGAAATAGAAGGAAAAATCCATTAGGACTGAAGAGACTAAGTGAATCTGGAGCAGCAGAGATACGGTTACATCAGCGAAGAGGAGGGGAGAAATGGCAATACAGAACAAGGCTGCAACTGAACAAAGCAAATAATTCAGAGAGCAGCTGAGGACATACAGCTCACTTTGCACTGCACAGCCATGAGTAGGGCAAGTAGAGGGCATTTTTGGATATGAATGTGCCCCATGGTTCAAAGCTGGAGGGTTTGTGGCATCCAATCACGCAAAGTGTGAACGTCCATTTGAACAATCACTCCGAAGGCAGAGTAAAATGGAGGCTTCAGTAACAGCTGAGTTACTGCAATTTCCATCAAGAGCAAAGATCTGGCAATTAATTTGCTGAACTGAAGTCAAATAATCTTGAACTCCAGGTGGTGAGACAACACAAAACACAACCAACCTTAATAACAGCTGTAAAGTTTGTCAACAGAACAGCTCATTGAGGAATTACAGCCTCCTTCAGGAAATTTAGCACTGTCAGCACAAATTGGTTGACACCACTGGCGATTAAAAATGTAATTACAAAAATGTTACTTTCACCATATCTACTGCAAATGCAGCAGAAGGCTGAATTTCTAAAGGGCCAGATTTTTTAAAAGGCAGAAAACAACATACTTAAATACTTATGTACTGGCATACCAACACTGTGATCTTCTTCTACTCAAAAACCCCCACAGCTTTTTTTGGAGACAAAAAAAAAATCCAAGAGATATAAAAGTCATAAAGCTTTCATTAATCAGAATACAAATCATGTTTTCATGTCTACTCTGTGGGCATGCAAAAAACACGTAGTGCAAGGACACTGGTTTGTGAGCACAAGGTATGCAGGATTCAAGCAGCTCATCCACCACTTTGCTAAGTGAATCACTGTTTCAGGGATCACATCACATTTAGATGTCCTTCCTTTCATCAGCCAGGGTATTAAAAAAAAAAATCCTTGTCCACACTAATCTGCAAGAAATGAAATTATCCTGTCATTTGGTAGTTTGACTAGCAGGACAAGACAACAATTCCTTTTCCAAACTAGCATCATTCTGGGTTCATCTGGCTTTTTTTCTTATTATCTCTTTCCTATTTCCATGGAAATCTCGCCATCCTTGCACCCAAATTTAAAAATTGTAAGAGAAACAATAAAATTGGAATAGGTTCCACCAGCGGTATTTCACTACTTCTTACTGCTCTGGGATCAACGTTTACAGTTTGAATCATTCAAGAAACTAAATATTGGCAAAATGTCATTTGGCTCATTTTGTGCCAGTTCTTTGTTACATAGACCAAGATGGATTTCTTTAGAAAACACGGTATTATTCCAATACATCTGCCTCATATATCATATTTTCTATAGACTTGTTGAATATAAGAATCCTTTATTTTGTTCACAGTCTTCAAATCTGCTTCAATACACTCATGATCATGTCTAGTAACCCAGACAAAACACTGTTTCTTTGAGAGCTCTATTGAGCATCACTGGCAATTAGTCAGCTGAGAGGGTGATTGTGACTCCAAAACAATATTTGAATTTGCAAAACCAACATTAGAATCATGTCCAGTATAGATGGAGTGTCAACTAGAATAAATTTTAGAAGTTTAGGATGATTCTACCATGTAAGTGCTCTAATTGTCTGATCTTACAACTGGGGCTTGTTTATTGCAGTTTTCTGTGTGTCGTTAAATGACATTTCCAATAATTTTAGACACAAAGTCTCTACTCTTCTGCAAGCATTGTCCTTCTATGAATACATGTATTCATTAATGAGTCACTTCTCATTTTCAGTCTCTTTACACTAATGCCATTAATTATTCTTTGTAGGACTTGAGCCAAAACCCATTGAATTCAACGATTAAAATTTAGATCAGATCCTTAGTTCTACCCTTAATTTTTTAATCCTTTTTTTTTTAAATTTCATGTGCATCATTTAACAGTTTGTGATTTGCAAAAACGATATCAAAGGAAGTGGTGTGAGTAGTTTCATAAACTTACGTAAGTGTTCATTTTATCCTGCTTTGGAGGCAAGAATTTAATGTAATGGAAAAATGGAATTTTCTTGCCAAGGTCAAATTTTTTCCTAACCCTTTTTATGATAAAGCTACAAACTAGTATGGTATGGCTATCGATTCAAACAGCCACCCACTACACCCACTTCATTCACTGATGATTTCATTCTTTCTTCTGTTTTCTAAAGGTTCAAAATAAAACCAAGGACCTGATGCCATCTTTACTTCCCTCTTTATTTTAGAAACTCTCACACTCTCCATTCATATCCCAAAACAAACAAACGAACAAAAAAATCACACGTATGTTATAGATATTTTTATTGAATACTTACCTTTAGATATAGAATTGCAAGAAAATAAAACAGAATTTGCCAAGAAATCATCACTTCAGCTGCTGAGGAACCAGAAATGTTGTGGAGAGATGAACACTGTGATGGATTTTATCACCTGGGCCAAACTCTCTGTAGTGTCAAATACAGATTTGCCTTTTTGGCTACCCCTATAAACATCTGAGATTTCCATTTTTGAAAACAAAACATTACATGTCAGGAAGAAAAAACTCCTTGCAGCCAAATTGCTCCTTGGAAAGCTCCTAGTTACTAAGATCCGAAAGCGATCCGCATCTAAAACTGGCACTAATAATCTGACACAAAAATTTATGTAAAGAAAAGTGTGAACAGCAGCCCATTGCATTCGTCAGAAAGAGTGTGCCTGGAAGAACAATTCTGCAGCCTGGAGCAAAAATTATACTAAAATCTGCTAGTAGAAGCACACACAGATGTGTCCGTAGAGACATAACCCCAACCCTTCTGTGAGAATATGTGCACAACAAAAAGTAACATGAGACACGTTGCGAACAAAGAATAGAAAGATGTTCAATTTCAGGAAGATTTTTTTTGGTTTTTCTAAGAGTATTCTTAGTGTTGCTCAAAGTTAACAGAACTCAGATGCATCCAAATATAGAAAAACTACATTTCTATTACCTTACTACATGAATACTTTAGCATGCTGCAAAGACAGTAACTGTGATCTCTGAAAGCTGTTGATTCCAACAAAAAACTAATCCAAAATTAAATGTAGTCTGATTTTCTACAGTTAACTTTCTCGGGGGATGGGTAATACTGCAAATTTTTCTACTAAAGAAAAAAAAAGGGGAATCCTAAAGTTTTCTTTAACATCACTCCTGTCAGAACACACACACACACACACACACACGATTATTTTTGCATTACTTCCCCACTGACTTCCTTATTGCCAGCCATAACTCAGAGTCCAGCCTAAACTGTACTTACGCATTGCAGTTCTTCTTACTGCTCTCATTTTGCTTTTTCAAATCAGCAATTGCCTCATTGCTCTTATTTATATTTTCCTCCAACCTAGCAATGTTATTCTTTTTTTCTGTGATTTTTGCAGTATACGCTAAAATTAAAAAAAAAAAAAAGTAAACATTCAACAGATCCATGAAATGAAAAGTCTACACTCAGAATTATTAAAAAATTCTTCCAAAATACTTAATCTCCATAGTGAGATGGACAGCCTGCAATTAAGCAAAGCAACAACAAAGTGAGTCGAAACTTAGGGAGTTTCAGCTTCATGGTGAGTACCTTTGTTATCATCTAATATCATGAGATTGACTTTGGAAGAAAAAGTAATTGTTTGTGCTGCTTCTGAATCCCACTCTGTATGAAACTGAAGTAACTATTAGTGGCAGAAAGCAAAGCATTCTCGACAGTTAGAGCTGAGCTCTTGCAGTCCTCAGTGTCTGCAGACACTGTAAGTAGCACACAGGGAAACCAAGGTAAAGCCACTTCGCCCTCATTAAAGTTTCCAACTGGGGAGACTGATTGAAATAAAGAAGTTGCTAAAGATAAATGACTCTTTGCTGTGTTTTAGGGATGGTATTCCCCATTTAGTGTTCCCTCTGCAACAATCCAAATCACCTTCCTCTCCCTAAAGAAAGATATAAAATAACCCCCGAGTCCCGGCCATGTCCCTCCTGACTACAGGAAAAATTAACCCTATCCTGGCTGGAGCCAGGACACTCTTCCAAACATTAGTTTGCTTTTATAGAAGTCCAGAAACCCAAATGTTTTGAATGGGAAAGCTGACTATAAGAAAGGAAAAATAGAAAGATCACTAAAGGCATATAAGCAATTAGTGGAAAACAGAAATAGATAAAAGAAAATAAAAAATTTTACTCAAGGTGGGAATGTGTAATGTATGACAAATTAATACAGGCCACGTGTTAATTAGGGAAAAAAACCTTTGTAATGACAAATTCTCAAGGACTTTGATATTTATGGAGATGCTTCAGGCAAGCTCTTAATTCTGCCTTTTCTGACAGCAGACAGCTGATAACACTTTCTGACTGAGTGGTTAGGAGAGAATCCATGTTGCTGAATGTGATCAGTTCTCTTTCACAAGTAAAAGCTGTGAGAGCCATCGTGCCTGCTCACCTTGCAATGCAACGAGCACAGCTTGCTGCACTTCATTTTTCTCTGGTTTTTATCTCTTTTTTTTTCGTACAAGGTTTCAGATTCGTCAGTGCCATCCCTTCCTATCACTGCCACCCTGAAGCACTAAACGCCAGAGCAGGTGGCCCTACATGGAATTCAATCACACACATGTATGTGGCAGTATCCTGTAGATGACTTCTTGAGATTTACCAAGATGTAACATCACTGTATCAACAAAATACGCACTTAACGTTTCATTTCATATTTTCTAGACAGGAGCACCTCTGTGATAAGTGTGATTTGTTCAAAATTCCCCCTTTGCTTTCACAAGGACCTGGTGGGTGAGATCTTTCTCACCCAACTTTACAGTGCAGGTGCCTCCTTCAGAACTAGACACCCATGGCTGCAGCTACGCTCAGCAGAGACAACCTGACATTTTTAAAGCTTACTTTACTTAACTTACTTTAAACTCTTTCTTCAGGATATGATAGATCACACCTGAAAGTGTCTGTTCCCTCCACTGGTAATAAAGGGACTGTAGCCAAATAGCCTCATGAATCTCACACCAAAAGTCCGAGGTTGAATGCTACAGCTGTTCTTCTGCCAAGTAATACTCACACAGAGACAAAATTACATCAGTGTCACTATTTTTTTGGTAAGTTTTTGGAAGATTTAACCCAAACTGTTAAAAGGCTGAGCACTGGCTGTGAGTTTATAGATATTTAGGCATCTCTGAACTGAACAGAAGCAGCTATGCCATGTTACTACACAGCCTTTGGATTTTCCAGAAGAACACGATCATTTACCCTAAGCCTGCATAAATGTTAAGAAAAACCTCAAGTCTACAGTTCAATTATGTAACTGAAGAGTTAAATCAGACCTCTAGATGTGCCAGATTTAGTGTTACAGGTGTTTTCATGTTTAAGATGCTTCAATGTAATACTGATAATCTTCTTAATGAGTAAGTACTTGCTCGGACATATCAGTGAAGATCATTAGAAATATTATAATCAAAAAGAACACCCATTAGACAGGAATTCTCTCTTGTTCTTTTTTCTTGGTGGTTATGAGCTTCAATATCTACCTATGAAGTACCAGTGGTGAGCACAGATGTCCTCACATTGGTTGTGGTAGAGAAACTATTCCCCAGACACTCCTGTGAGTTAGTACAGAGTAGCATGGCTAACAAAAAAGCCATCGTATAAGTCCTGGGGTGGGGAGGGTGGGTGGAAATTTGATGTGGAGCAAGATTTTCTCTTTGGGTTTACTGTTTTGAATTTCAAATAAAATAACCAGCTGCTTAATTAGGAAAAAAAAAAAAGAAGAAGAAGAAGAACCAGGCTTGATTAGGTAGTAGCAACTGAGAGAACTTTCATTATTTTAAGCAAACAGAGAGAAGAGGCAAGAGAGGCAGAGGTCCAAATCTGGAAAGAACAAAAAGCATGCAGAAAGAAAGCGAGGCAAGTGGCAGATGTATTGAGCAAGCACAGCTGAATCAAAGAGCTGCCAGTGACTGTGAGGAGCTGCAGAGTCGGAGCAGGAAATGGCGCAGCATGAAACTGGCTGTCCATGAGGCAGCTGAACGGCATCAGCTAAAAGTCGTGAGCAAAAGCAAAGTCTGCTGGGGAGAATGAGCAAGTATTGATGGCAAAAGATGAGGCAGGGTGAGAGCAGGACACGGGACGGCTCTCATTGTTCAGCTTGCTTCCGTCCCCGAGACACAGAACATGTCCCAAGACTAGTGAAACAAAATCAGTGTTCAGAACCTAATAAAATGATAATTTGTCACTACTTACAATTTATCTGTTGATTCACGTGTTCCTTAGCAAAAGAAATTTGTTCTACCTGGAAAGCTTAAGAAGAAAATTATATATGTGCATATTTATATATATATTTATATGCATGTATGTACATATATACATATATATGAGTTGAGCTGTGAAACAAACATATGCTGCTCACCATTAATTGCACAAACTCTGATTAACGAGTATTTTAACCAAATATCTAAATAGCAATTTTACTATTAAATAGCTGTTACTATCCCTCTCTGTAACCTCAGAGCTAGTAAAATATTACGCAGACAAAGGTCAAAACCTTAATATTATACATTTATTTGAAGCCAATATAATTGTTTAAAGCAGAAAACATCATTGCATGCACTGTATTAGTAATCATTAATAAAAAATATATGATACAATGACCTACCAAGCTCGACCAGAAGTTTGTCCAAGTTGGTCAAAAGTTTGTCACTCATTGTGTAAACTACAAAAGAAAAATGCAGCTCAGGGATTTACACAGTCAAAAGCTTTATTGATACAATAAACAAGTCAAAATTGCAAAACAAGACCACACATTTTAACGTAAAAGAGAGAAAAAATAGTTTTAACTGTATTTGAATGACTGTCTAAACCATGTTAGTGGAACCAAATTTCTCACTGATAGTGGTAAGGGACTCAAAGTCTAAACCACAGTTAGGAAAAAAGAAGGTTTATAATTTGGGTGAAGCGCTGCTCCTGGAGCAGTTCTACGTTTGAGAGGCTTAATGTTCTTAGAAGGCATGAAGGATGCAGGAAGAGATGCTTGTGTGCAAAACGTGTAGCCTGCACTCCAGCTGGTTACTAAGCCTATGGACTGCAGTGCTGGTGATGGAAAAGCTCCTTAACCCTCCTGCACACTCCTCCCGTATAATCGCAAAGTGTATTTGAATCAGAAGGTGTTAATATGTTCAGTGTGATTACAGACAGAACTCTCATACAACGGAAAGCAGACTGTTTACAAATTCGCAGTTCTGTTTGCATAGCGCTGCTGGGCACAGAAACTCATCGATGGGTTTTTAACCAGACGGGGAATAATGAGTTTTCTTAACAGGATGCAAACACGGTTTGTCAGAGCGCACTGGATACAGCTCGTTAGCTCAGGTACATTAACTTTAGCCAAGTTATCTGATACTTAACTGTCCCACAGAGGCTCCCCCACAGCACAGTGAAAGAAGTAAAGCCACGACAAATCGGTGATGAGGATGAGATCCTAATCCAGGATAAAGTAGAATAGAAAACAACTGCAGAATTTAACTAAAGTGGCATTAAGGCTACATCCTGCAGCACTGAGACTGTGGAAGCGGGAGGGGGCGGGGGAAGTATTTAAAATGCTGGATGTTTGACAGAAATGAATTTGTCTAATAGTTAAGGGAGGATCAGAACACCTAATCCAAGTGACCGGATTAGCACAGGCTGCGATAAAAACTCCGAGAAAGAGATAATAGTTTTACCAAATGTATTTAGAAGATTGAAATCCTAGTTCCTAGTGCCTGGAAACACTTGAAATAACAATTAAAAAAATCTTCTGAAAATACTAAGGAAAATGCTAAGAAATACTACCTCAAGCCACAGGTCAATGCAGAATATTTTTGCTTTTACACGATGTGAAAGAAAATCTGAAGTAATTCCTTTGGATTAAAAAAAAAAAAAATTAGTTTGAAGCACGTATTAAAAATCTGTTCTCTAGAAACAGTTTAACAATATTTGCTAGTTGTTTTTCTGACACTTCCCATAAAAACTGCAAGATATTGGGGCAAAGAAATTCTATTCATTAGTTTATGAACTAAACACAAAGTTCATCAATAGAGCAGACTGTATAGCTGTGTATTATTAAGATAGAGACTATTATATCATCGCTTAGATAATTAAAAAAAATTTTATCTTTTGAATATTTTTGTAGAAGAGAGAAACAGAACTACAGTGATTGTTCAAAATTTTTTACTGCGATTTTATAATACAATTTATGAAAAGTGTTAGAAGTTGAAGAAAATAGTGCTCCTGAAAGCATGGATATGTAAAATACTTCTTATTCTATTATTAACTTGGTACTGTTAAAATGAAGTAATATAACTGCAAATGACAAATGCTACTCTGTGCTGTGAATTAAGAGGATACAGGTAGAAAGGGCTGAAAGATTCAATGGCACTGGTAATACAAACGGTGTTTGCAGGTTTTAAAAACAGTAGTTAACACCAGCCTGAAACAAATTTTGGACAACTGATATCTTCCAGGATTTGACTGGAGGGAAGACTGATCCTTGGACCTACTGCAGAAAAGTAGCGTCAAACCATTACCCAACTCAAGATGACAAATTCAGAGGAAATTTTCGTATATGGCTGATACTTTTGTAGAAGATAAACATGTAACCCACAGGACTGGGCAAAATAGCTTGAAACCGCATCTATTATTTCTGATGGGGCTATTCAGAACGCTGCCAGGTGAAAAATATTATTATGCGTCTCGCATTTTTGCACCGCATTAATGTAATTATAGCGAATTCAATTGCGGCAATAAAGTTTCGTATATTACAAGATTGTATTGGGTGAAGAACCCACAAGCAAAGTGCCTGATGGAGTCTGTAGCCATTACAGCACTAACATTAATGCCACTTCTCAGTAAACCCATCTGGCAACAGCCATTTCTGGGTTTTTCATTAAAAGGTGGAAAATGCCCATAATCTGCGAGGTAAATATCTTCCTTAAAATCCAAGGCTCAGTTCTAGCGGTTGTAGGCTGTGAAACGGTATTAATTCGTGTTGTCTTTATAGAAATAATTTTCATTCCAGCGAGGCTCTTTTGAGAGCGAACCGTATTTCTCCTGTGCCATTCATTACTGTTTATGACTGTAAAGAGACTGGTTATTTGGTTCTCCATGAAATTTAGAGGAGTTCACATTTCTAGAGTAACTTTTCATCTCAGCTGAAAAAAATAAAATTGAAATGTAGTTCATTTTTCTGTACGTGCTCCTCTGCCCCTCTTTTGCCACAGCGTTTTCGCAACCCCGTGAGGAGACCTGAACCAAACATTCACTGGATTGCCACATCTCACTTAGTCCGGCACGTACCAAACAAAAGGCTATTGCTGCAGATTATTCCCAAAAGTCCTGGAATTTAAAAATGAAAACTATTTTTCGTCAAAAAACAAGTGGGGAGAAACCCCCACCCGCTGGGATACCACGGGGGCTGAGGAGCAGCGCCACAAAATGGCGGCGCAAGAAACAGGGAGCGAGTCCCTCACGGCGGATGGGGGGGGACGGGGATGGGGCGGTCAGGGGTCCCCTCTGCATTTTGGGGGCCAACATCACCGGTGGAAGTGACCAGAACGCCGTGACCCCTTCCCTCGCCACAAGGGAAAGGGCGAGGAGCCGTCCAGAGCCTCACCCAAGGCCGCCAGGGGTAGGGGTCGGAGTATTCCCCGCCGCCCCCTTCGGAAAACTGGGGAGGCTTCCCCACGTCTGTGGGGTACCTCAGCCCCGCCAAAGGGTGCGGAGAGGGCGGCAGGTATCACCTTGTCACCTTCCCGCCGCCGCCCTCCGTGCCGGGGGTGGTGGGAGCCGGGGCTGTGGGGCAAGCCCGGAGCAGGTTCAGCCGCCGGCAGAGGGGGCCGAGGCCGTTCACCCAGCGGCGGACGGGCAGCTCCCGGAGGGGCTCGTGGGCCGCAGCGCTGCGCTCCCTCAGGGACACATCAGCGGGGAGCCTGTCCCCCAGAAACCACCCGCTTGCTTTAACAGTCGGAGTTACGAGGGAAAGACCAACATTTCTGAGGGCTCCGGGCGAAAAGCGATGACGATGCTCCATCTACCGGGAGCAGCGCGCAGGAGGGGCGGGAGCCGGGCGGGGAGAGGAGGCAGCGCCGCTGGAACGGGGCATCGCCTGGAAACCTGCTGGGGAGGGTTAATTACACACGTACACCCTCCGGGATGTGGCACAAAAATAAGAAGGTGCAAAATGTAACGTGCTTTATCCGCCTTCCAGGTCCCACTCGTGCTGCTGACCCAGCTGTGGGACATCAGCCCAAATCTTCCTTCCCTCGATCCCTCACGGGCTCGGCCCTCGGACAGTTTAAAAGGGCACTAAAAACCATTAAAAAACCCCAGTTTAAAAAGCACTGAAGGCACCTTCCTTCTCCTCCCCGAGCAGCTTCACATTGAGGACGCTGCGGAACGTCACCCCTCGCCTCAGCAAAAGTTGCGCTCACAAAATTGTGCGCGTTTATTTATTTATCAGTGTGCAGCATTACAAGGCAAAAACGCACAGCCCGGGCACGGAAGAAACTAGAACATGATGCTTCCTTCCACACTGCGGTAGCCACGGGGGTTTTTCGCTCCCCCCCCCCCCCCCCCCCNNCACGGGGGTTTTTCGCCCCCCCCCCCCCGCCCCGTCGAGATTGCTGAGGCAGAGGATGCATTTAAGATTATCAATAAGCGAGGGAAAATAAATTGGAGGGGAGGGTACAAGGCGGAGGGGAAACAATGAAACTGATGAAACAAGGGAGGACAGGAAAATTGAACAGGACTGAAGGGACGAACAGAAAAGTCTTTGCCACCCGCGGCCCCGGTGTCGGTCAGATGCGATGCTGCTTTCAGAACAGTCCATTCAACCAACAAGAAATGCAGCTTCAAAGAAAAATAGCTGACCTACCCGGTTTCAGGGCAGAGATGAGGAGGGGAAAGAAAAAAGTGAGAGAGAGGGAAATGGAAAGAAGCATGTTCTTTTGGAAGCCAGATGTTTGCGGCCTCTGCTCCGCGTACACTGCTAGTCCGAGACTCCGTCCTTTCCAGGACCATCTCCCACCTTATCTCCTTGCCTGTCCCAGAGGGCTAGAGCCATCTCCTTGTCCTGCTCCCCAGAGACACTCTAATTCCCACATGCCCCTTGGGCTCTGCAGCTGCTGCTTTGCAACCGGTCTTCCCAAATCATTGAATGTTCTTCCAAGGAGAAATTGCTTCAACGCTTTGTCCTGCCTTAAAGACTCTTAGAGACACACACCACCCCCTCAGCCTTATTGAAATGGGAATCTAACAGCACAGCAGCAGGTAACTTCATTGATGGTCATTAACACCTCCCGGTGTCCCGGTAATTTAAGTAGCGGTGCCAAGTGAGGCTGAGGTTCCCACAGATCTGGGGACCCCAGTTCACCCGGAAGGTGGTCAGTCGGTTCAACAGGCTTTGGATAAAGCCGGCAGGGACTTCCTGGTTAATTCGCCCTAAAGACTGTCCCCACCGGCACTTGTCAGGGCCCAGGAGCTCCTTTACCCATTTCTTCATTACAAGGACTCCCGTCCGAGGTTATTGCTCTGCACCCACCTGCTTGTGTCCCACTGCTTCTGCCTTGGTTTTGGTTTTTTTTTTTTTTCTTCCCAACAGAAAAAAACCTCAACCAAAGCCACAAACAAACATTTTCATTACCGACGGCAAGCAGGAAGGACTCTTTCATAGTATTATCTCTAATCGATGAATGCGTTGCACTATTCTGAAAAGAGATATGGTCAATTCGGAGCTCAAAAAGGGCTCCCAAACGCACTCACTTTTGCTGACAGACCCCCAGGCCCATCACTTCGCTAGTGGAGGGTCCTGGCACTGCCTCTCGCTGGGCTCCATGCCCCTCTCCTGTGGTTCTGGCTGCTCCTCGCAGTCCTAATTGCCGCTCCTCCAGCTGATGGAGAGGGCAAAGAAACCCCCAGAGAGGACAAGGCACCCCAGTGCACCCAGCGGCACCTGTTATCGAGTTTGGGAAGGTCTCGGGAGACACCCCACCAAATCCCCCCAGAAGAAAGCAGGGAAGCTTCGCTGCCTAATTTGTTGGGATAAGGGGTGGAAAGTTCTTGTCCTCATGAAACTGCTCAGGGATAAACTTGCTCCTCGAAGTAGCCCTGTAATGCCGGAGCCCAGGCAAATGCCCACCTTCAGCCATGGCCCCAATCCTGTTCCCGAGCCCGGGGTGGTGCCCGATTCCCACATGGTACCCAAATCTAAGAAGGAGCTCACTCACAAGAAAAGAGGGGCCCTATTTCCCTAGCAGCCTTCATCCACAGCAAGTCACCTCCAGGAAGGGCTGGAGTCCAGCTCAGTGCCAGCGCTCAGACCAGCCGGGACACGGTATTTGTCTTGGACTCAGCCCCAGGAGCATTTAGACACGACACTATCTCAGGGTATCTGACCCTGGTTCTTCATCTCCCGTAAACATGAGAATTGTCCTCATTTATGCTCTGTGCTAAATAAGTGTTTTTGTGCCAACCCTCGAGCCCATGCTGGGAGAATATGTAGTATTTGAAGGACTTGAATGTAAAAAAGGAAAGGAAAGGAAAAGGAAAGGAAAAGGAAAGAAAAAGGAAAGGAAAAGGAAAGGAAAAGGAAAGGAAAAGGAAAGGAAAGGAAAAGGAAAGGAAAGGGCTTAATGGTGGAGAAAAGCACGATTGGTCAAAAAATTCCAGATTTATTTTAATGCTTTGCGAATTTGTTTGTCTCTTTTGTCGAAACCGTCAGTGAAAACCCGGATAGAAATGGACAGAAGAAGACTGAAGATTTTATGTGAACACGTCAGTGTAAAAGGAGATTTGGTGCCTGCAGGTAAAGGCAGCAGCCAAACATATCCCAATGGATTTCAGACTTTAAAAGCAGGTTCATGGCTACCCCCTAAAGAGAACTAAAGATAAATTTTGGGCGGTAGATCCTTTCCGTCTGCAGCCATGGCCTTGGCCAGAGCCTTGTAAAGGGAACGTCCTTCCTTACCCATCTCAAAATAATTCAAGGTTTTTGAGTTTTCATTGCGTCTTTATTCTAACATCAGGTATACCAGCCATGGCCTGATACTTCATATTAAAACTAACCTAAATAATATGCCTAAGGACAAAGATTTAATGAATATGTGGTGAGGGAGTGGAAAGTGGGTGAACACCTCTGTGTCCGACAGCATTTTAGAGTCTCTTCGGTGCTTTCAACAGGCATCAGTAACTGAAGCGAGGATCCAACCTGCTCACTCTTGCTAATGTGAAGCAGATTACAGCTTTAAACGTAACTTTATTTGTAGGAGGAAAATGAGTGATTGATGGCTGTTATTTCAACAATTATGGCACTCTTAAAAAGAATAAGGTAACTGTGCTAAACACATCGAAACACAGGTCGTTTCCCTGCCAAGCACCCCCCCAGCACAGCATCCTGAGCTTGAGGTCCTCCCTGCACCAAAGCTGCCGTATAACTCGGTGTGAAACGCTCCCGAAAACCCCGTCCCTGCTCCCCGGAGGGGCTGACATTTCCAGGAACCTTTTCTATAGGCGACAGCGGGCACTGTCCTCGGGCTAAGCATCCCTCCCGCCTGCTCCGGGGAAGCGGGATAAGAGCCAGCCGCGGGGAGAGCAGGGATCAGCGCCACTTCCCGGTGTTCACTCCAGCCCTGCCCGTCCCGCAGCGCTCCACGGCACCAAGCCGGGTCCTGCCCAGACCCATCCAACGCCACAAAATCCCAGGTTTTCCAGGTACTCCTCCGAGGGACTGCGTGCGCTCCGGCTCTCCCAGCGAGCATCCCTTAATGAACTCCCAAATCTCCGGCAATCCAACCGAGATTTTAAAGTGGGGCTTCTCCTTCCCGAGGCTATTTTTTAATGCAATACTTAACGCCAATCAAATGTTTTAAAATGTATTCGCACCCCTGCTGCGTTTGGAAGCTCCATCTAGATAAATAATCCCCAGGGACCTAGATTCTTGGACCTAGGATAGCTGATAACTGCTGATATGAAGGTGTATAGATATGTTGCTCAGCATATTTTTGCTTTAAGGAGGGGAGGATATGCCCTGTCCTGAGGCCAGAGAGCACACTGTGTCCACGCAGGTCATCGGGATGCTATGGATGGCTGGCCGTATTTTTAATATATATTTTTTTTCATATGCAGTTCTCTTCCTTGTTCACCAGTGGGTTCATCTACACAGAGTGAACTCTATCTGTAGCAAAGGTCAGAGCTGTGACCTAAATTAAAGCAGTTGTCATTGCCGGCTGTTAATGTCACGAGTGGTGTCTCTATTATATGGGGTGGGGGGGAAGAATGAACTGGGGGGAAAGGGCCGAAACTAAGCGGACACGGCCGAGTGCACCCCCGGGCTCACAGGCAGGCTCTAATAAGACACGGGGGCTGAGCCAGGAGCTTGGGCACCGCAGGAGACTCGGCTTTCCCGGACGCGGCACCGCGTCCGACGGGAATGGGGTCGCTCCTGGGGGTCGCTGCGGGTCGCGCTCCGGAGGGAAACCCCGGCCCGGCCCTGCGGTAGAGCTCCTGCGGAGCAGCGGGGAACCTGCCGAGGTCCCGGCCATGGATAAAATTCCCAGAGGGGTGGGAAGGGAATGGAAAGGCCCCGTTGGAGCTGATCACTCTCTCTGCGCTGGTAGCACAGAGCAAGGAGCCCCCAGGACCTTTCCCAGCCAGGGACAAGCCAGTCCCACTGGACTGTGCTATTTCCCAAATACAGACCCCAGCATTCCCAGCTGGAGAGGGTGCAAAACCGCTGGACCTGGGCTAGCTTCCCTTTTCCCCTTTCAGGTCACTATTTAAGTGGTTAACACAAGGTTCCTGGTTCCATTTCGCTATTGCCTTTTCTTTCTCTCCCTCTCCCCTCCCAGCATCGCCCCATCCGGGCCGGTTTCTGGGGAACAAAGGCTGGGGAACCGGGGGGCAGCCCCTCGCCCCTGCGAGCTGCTCTTAATGAGGATTCATTTCTTTCGCCTACAGTCCTGGCTTTCATTATGGAGCCTGTCTCGCTCTGTTCATGGTCATTAGGCTGCAGCCCAGTAACTCCCTCGCCAGATCATGTGCGTGCTTTAAAAAAAAGAGAGAAAAAAAATAAAGGAAAAAAAAATAAAGACCCCTTCAGTAAATATTAGTAACCATCATCATCATCTGGCCGTTCTAAATAAGCTGTGCATTAACACAGGCTTTCCCCGCTTCCACCTCTCCCATAGCAGAGGTTTTCCTGCGCCATTCCGGTCCCGGGACGCTGGCGGGGGCTCGGCGGGGCGGGCTGGAGGGCAGCGGGGCAGCTCCTGCCAGCGGGGAAGAGCCCGGTGCCGCCGGGGTCTTCTCGTCCGCTCTATGGGGAAGCCCGATGCTCATACCGAGGAAATCTGGGGTGCTTTTAAAATTCCTGTCCTAAAAGGTTATTTGGGATCTTTCATTGAGCTGGTCAAATTCGTGGCTTTCCCTGATGGACTGGACAGTGATGGGACGAAAAGGTGGAAGGGAACTCTATCTAGCAATGTTTATAGACGATATTATCCTGTTCTATATTAAAAAAAAAATTTATTATATTTTTTTCCCCTAAGCAGATGGGCAAATCAAACCTGGGTGAAGGTGAAGCCGAAAAGTATTCCCTTTTATTTATTTTTTTTTTTTAAGTTTCCGTGGAGTGTCTCTGAACTCGTGAGTTTTGTGTGTGCTTTTATGTCTCCCCAGCTCTGTCGGGTTTTATGAAAATGAGCAGTATTGAAAGCTTTTCCATCCCGCTAGCTGTGAGCCTCACATAAATGATGTAAATGGCTCGAAGGGTTTTTTTCAAGTGAACTGTGTAGATCTGTGAAAATAATATCAGGGTTTTCCGTCAGAATGAGCTTAGCACTGTACTGAGGCGTACCATAATCTGACCCGACACCTCCGACCATCTGCGCTATCTATCTGCCTTCTGATTTACCAAATCTTCACAAGCAAAAGACAAATTGTACTTGATACTAAAGAAAAGACGGCGAGCCTCAGTCCAGCTCCATTTCTGCGGAGAAATGATTGGAGAAAATGTAAATCTGTTTAATTTCGGTCTACGGGCAACTAGCAAAGGAGCTTTCTTAAAGAAGGGAAGAAAGGAAAACAAAAACAATAAGGAAAAAGAAGAAGGGGGGAAGAGACAATAACAAGATATCAAATTAAGAAGGGATTTTTTTGACAAGCATTCTAGAAAAAAAAAATGCATTGCAAAGAGCAGAGGGGAGAACATATTGAGCTTAATTCAAATTATATGCTGCCTTTCCGAGCATGGTCCCTAATATTCCCGGGAAGAAATTGCCGCTGAGAAGCTATATTTATAATAAAGTGTGGCTTCTTGATAATCCCCCGATTTTCTATTAAAATAAAACGTATCCTCGCAGCTCAGGCAGTGATTTCATCCCACCCCGAGACGACTGGATCTGGCCCCGCTCCTCCGAAGAGGCGGCCGGGTCTCACCTCGCACCCAGCCCCACAGTCGCTTTCTGGGGACTCGGGGGGAAAAAAAAGCCCGGGGGAATGATTACTATGAGGTGATCAATATTTCAAAAGATTCCCGAAACCTGCTTTAAGTCGCTTTCCTGACCTACAAATGACTTCTCACTCCTCGCGACTATTCTCGGCGTCTATTCAGGACCATTGAGCCGAAAACAATAAGGTTTTAAACGTTAAAAATAAATAAATAAATAAAGCTTTAGTTGAACGGGGAAGGGCACTGGGCTCTCTGCAGATAATTCCTCGTCGTAACAAAGATCGGAAGTCACTTACAGGGAGAAAGGGGAGAGTTTTCCTCTAAATGTTGTCTCTCCCTGCGTTCCTCCCGCTGCATCCATTGTCACTGACACTCCCAGAATCACTATCACTGTTATGCAGCCAGGTTTTTTATCCGATTTCCCCGCTCTGTCTTTATTCCCCTCTCCACCCGCAGGTGCACCGAGCTCTGTGCGAGCATCACCGGGTCGGACCCCGCAGCTTCACCGGGGCGAGTGTCGGGGTTATCCCGGCCGTCCTATCCCTGAACCTGCCGACAGCACCCCGCGGCGGGAGCCCCTTCTCCCGGCCCGCATCCCGCCGCTC
>VZRE01002010.1:133055-174316 GCA_013396775.1 Cephalopterus ornatus
CCTCCGCCTCTCCCCTGCCCACCGCCCCCAGTCTCCAGAGCCGCCGAGCGCTGCCCATCGCCTCTGCGCCCTCCGCCGTCCCTCCCGCGGCAGCTCCGCCGGCGCCGGCGGAGGCAGCAGCGGAGCGAGGGGCGGCCCCGGGGCCGCTGCCCCCTTCCCCGCCGCGGGGGTGTGCGGGCATCGCCGGGGGTGCGCGGAGCGCGGAGCGGAGCCCGGCGCCGCCTCCATGTTCCAGCTGCCCATCCTCAATTTCAGCCCGCAGCAGGTGGCCGGGGTATGCGAGACCCTGGAGGAGAGCGGGGACATCGAGCGCCTGGGGCGCTTCCTCTGGTCCCTGCCCGTGGCCCCCGCGGCCTGCGAGGCGCTCAACAAGAACGAGTCGGTGCTGAGAGCCCGGGCCATCGTGGCCTTCCACACGGGGAACTACCGGGAGCTCTACCACATCCTGGAGAACCACAAGTTCACCAAGGAGTCCCACGCCAAACTGCAAGCCCTCTGGCTGGAAGCGCACTACCAGGAGGCGGAGAAGCTGCGGGGCCGACCCCTGGGGCCGGTGGACAAGTACCGGGTGAGGAAGAAGTTCCCGCTGCCCCGCACCATCTGGGACGGCGAGCAGAAGACACATTGCTTCAAGGAGCGGACGAGGCATTTGCTGCGGGAGTGGTACCTGCAGGACCCTTACCCCAACCCCAGCAAAAAGCGGGAACTGGCTCAGGCCACGGGACTTACTCCCACGCAAGTGGGCAACTGGTTCAAAAACCGCCGGCAAAGGGACAGGGCAGCAGCCGCTAAGAACAGGTAAGGTGCTGTCCGTCCCGTCGGAGCACAGGAACCCCCCTCAGCGAGTCTTCGAGTGGGGGGGCGGTGCGAGACTGCCGGCAGAGGATGGGCGAAACGAGCCCGGGAGGTTTCTCCCCGGGAAATGCAGAGGGATAAAGCAGGAGCAGCGGGAAAACCTTAGGGCTTTTAAATGACCTGGTTTAAAGAGGGGAGAGTCCCAGCCCGGGCTCCCCCTTGGCCGTCCTGGAGGGAGCGGGGCGAGGGAGCAGGAGAGGGGCCACCCGGAGCCGCCGTGACCCCGGCAGGAGCTGGAGTGTTCAAGGCCATATTCAGGGGCTGAGCGGAGAGAAACCCCCTTCAAAGTTTTGCCCGGACATATAGATACCTATTTGAGGTATGTCCATCCTGAGCAGAGCCGGCCATGCCCTCTGCGGGCCCTGCCATAGCCTCCGTGCCCTGTTCCTCCCCTGGAGCCAGTCGGGAACATTCCTCGGGATATTGCTCTTATTTCTACTCTTTTAAAATATATTAAAGAACAAAACGGTAGCTCTAAATGGTCAGTGTTATCCCAATACTAGTGACACAAGCAGACTCCCGGGGAAGCATTGAAGGGAGCAGACTCTCCCCGTTATCTCCTCTCCAGGATGCCTGGGAAACTCCCCTTGTCACCCCTCAGTCGGGCTGCCGCAAGTCAGGGACGTGGCTGCCATCACCTGCAGCCCCTTTTTGTAGGCTGAGGGAAGATGTAAGGCCTGCTGGAGGGGAGCCGCCACCCGGGAGATGCTGCAAGGAATTACCGACCCCTCGGATGAGGCCCGGTCTGGGGACAGGCTGCGGAGGAGGGGGGCAGCCTTCCCCCGGGTGTGCCAGCCGAGGAGCGGGGTTGACCCTGAGGTGGGCACCCAGTTTCTCGGGCAAAGCTGAGCTGAGAAGCTGAGTGTCCGTCCCGCTTCTCCTCTCTCCTATCGCTGGTGTAACTGGTGTGAGCTGGAGGCTGGGGGCAGCGGCGGGGGGGCGCAAGTCGGGGGAGCCCCCAGGGGGGTCGCGGGGGGCTGCCGGCGGGTCCCAGGGGTGTGGAGGGCGGGCGGTGATGCTGTGTGTGCCGGTTCCTTGCAGGCTACAGCAGCAGGTCCTAACGCAGGGCTCGGTGCGCTCGCTGCAAGCGGAGGAGGAGGGCGGCGGGGAGGCGGGGGGGGCCGCCTCCAGCCCCGCAGCCAGCCTCTCCAGCAAAGCGGCCACCTCCGCCATCTCCATCACATCCAGCGACAGTGAATGTGACATCTGACACCACCGCCGTGGCAATCCGGGGGCAGCGGCAGGCCCGGCTCACCGGTGCCTGCCCGCACGGCCGGAGCAGCGGGGCTGGCAGTGCCCGGCCGCGGGAGCCAAACCCGGGGTGCGGGGCGCTCCCCCGCCGCCCGCCCGCACCTCCCTCCCAGTCCCGCAGCAGACTGCATTAAAAAACGTCATTGAAATCGTTGTCGCCTTTCCTTGGAAGGATTTGCAGAATTTATGCCTAAAAAAAAAAAAAAAGTAATTAAAGCCCAGAAAACGTTTAAAAAAAAAAATAACCAACAAAAAACCCGAATGCCAAGTTGGAAAATGTCTGAGCGCCTGCCCTTATCCCGCAGGGGTGTTTCATGTCGAAAAGATGCTGTTCTTTTGGTTGGGTTTTGCTTTACTTTAAAGGGGTTTTTTTTATATATATATATATAATGTTTATTTACTTATTTAAGGGATTGCTATGGTAGATTTTTTCTATTATTATTATTATTAATTATTATTATTTTTGGCTTGTTCTCTGTGTGCACAGGTGACTTGTAGAGCATGTGCAGGACGAAACTGTATGAAGCAGCCTAAAACCATAATAAAATATTTGGTGAACGACCCTCGCATCTGCTTTGAAATGACGGTGTCGGTCTCAAGCCCGCCAGTTTACGCAGAGCAGATCTCCGAGGCCACGCGTATTTCAGCATCAGCTCGGCAGGAACCGAACTAGCGGGTCCCCAGGACCGAGGGTGATGTCTTTGGCAGGCAGGGAGCGCGGGGCAGCTGGGATGAGGCGAGGGGTGAGGGGAAGGGTCTGGCGGGGAATGCGGGTGCCCAGGGAAGGGAAGGAGGAGGCATCGCCGCGGCTTCTCCTCTCGCAAGGGCTGAAGCTTTGCGGATTATCGGCGGCGAATGTTCGGACAGGGACGAGGGAAAAAAAGGAGAAAAAAAAAATTGTAATAGAGAGAGATGGGGCACAGCGCAGCCGGGGAAACTAAGCGTCCTCCCTCACCTGGCAAAGGGAGGGATGGGGAATTAGCCATGCCGAGGAAGGGCCGGATTGGGGGCGAAATAGCTCCAAATCGCGGCCCCTGAGATGTGCCAGGGGTTGTCCCCACCATCCGCCTCCCTCGCTTTGTTTTGCGGCGGTTTTGCTGGAGGAAACCAAACGCCAGGTTCAAGGAGCGTGCTAAGCTTTTTCCCCCAGCAGAAGGATTTCATATTATACAATTTGACATTGATCTTTAAATCGCCTGAGCTGTGCTTTTTTTGTCTTCTCGGTCTCATCGCGTTTACTTCCCTGTCCTCAGAGAGATGCCTCCCCGGTAAGCTGATTGCTCGGCTCGTTTTATTTAGCAGCCGAAGCGTGGCACCGAGCAGCGCTGGGAGAGGGAGATGCCCCGGTTCCCTGCAAGGGCAGCGGCCGGGGAGGCACTGGGGCATTTATTTCATCTCCTTGATAGTTTAATTCAGTCCTGCTGCCTTTTATCGGGAGATATATTTCCGTCTCGGCAGTGGCCTTTCCCCCTTCGCCTAAATTTGAATTTAAAGGCCGGATTCAGGGCGTTTACATGGCCGATGCCTAAATCTGCGTTCCACCACCAAATGCATGTGCCTTGGTTTTCCTTGTAGACTGTTTCAGGGATGGGGCAGGTAGCAGGAATTTATGAGCTGTTTTTCAAGCCGATTTACTGCTATTTCCTTGGTAGGGTGTAATTCAAGGTGTCGGAAGGAGCAGATGAGCTGTATTTTGGGAGTGCGGGAGGAGAGGGTCGCAGGGCGGGGAGCGGGGGCAGTGCGGGGGTTTCCACCTGCCTTTAGGGTACCCACCTGCGGGAGCGCCCGGACCAGCACACCTTGCACCCCAAACACTGAGGGGTTTTTCGCCTCTTAAACGCCACCGGGTTTAAGCCGTGCAAGAGAAGCCCGGCTTTGCTGTTTTAACCTCAAAAAAGGTGCGAGTTTTACCTTGGGTTTGAGGTTCGCTGGCGGGCAGCGCCTCTCACCCACGCGGCTGTTTTGAGAGCGAACTCGGTATTCGCTGTCAAAACGGAATCTGCTGAAGCACGTCGCGTTCTTCCTTTCTTTTCTTCCCCGGGAGTCGGTGAAGCGGATTGCAATTTCTCCATCGGCTTCTGCCGGCAGAGTAGTGGCGCTTATTGTGGGGAATTAAAGCTTTCAAAGAGATATAAGGAGAGTGGAGAATTATATAAGCACAAGCGCTCAGCGTCTGGTAACGTGGAATTTCTCTCCAACTAAAAAAAAAAAAAAAGCTGGGATTTGGACAATAGGCAGCGGGGATAATATTGTCTCTTTCGACAAAGGGTTTAAGTGTCGTGAAGGATGCTCGATCTCCCGCGTGGGCTGTGGAGGGACCTTCCCGCGGATGCTCGTGGCGAGACCACGAACCAACCCCCTTCCCAAACAGTGTCCGGGGTGGGAAGCGGAGCACGGAGCCCACCTGGGAAGAGCAGCCCCGCTTCCAGGCCTTGCTTGTTGTGGGAGATCGGGAGAACCGAGCGTCTCCCGCGCTTATTCCCCGCCGGAGCTCCGCAGGGGCCGGAGTCTTGGGGCTGCACCGGCGCCTTCAGATCGACCCATAAGACTCAAAAAAGAAAAACATTCCTGCCCCCGCCCCGTCCCCTTTTTTTTTTTCTTCTGCCCTTTCCCTTCCCTTATTGAAAGTGCATGCCCTTCCCGTGGCGTTTTCAGCATTTTTTTTTCCCTAAAGATCAGCCCAAACTGTCGCCCTCCTGAGCCTTTGGTTGTTTTAAAAATAATAATAATTATAAACGGGGAAGAGTGGAGGAGCTTGTATTTACATTAAACAAAACGCTCCGAAAAGGGTCACTAAAAAGTCTGCCTTGACCCCTCTCTCTCCGGTTTAACAAAGAAGGAAAATATTGTATCTAAAGTGAACTGAATGGGTAAGGCGGAGAAGAGAAACAGCTTTTCCTCTCTTCAGCTGGGAAGGGGGGGAGAAATGTTTGAATATTTCCGTTTCTTTTGAGAAGCGGGGCAGCCCCGGGCAGGGCTGAATGGGAAAGTCTTGTAAGCGGGCTGGGAGGCTGTCAAACTGCTCAGAGTAATCACTGCTAATGAAGGGGTCTCCAGCCCTCCCTGGGACAAAGGATGCTTACGAGTGCTCGCCGGGGCTTGAATACCTAATAAGTTTGCAAGGGGGAAAAATGAGTGAGCTGTCCGTAAATTGATTTTGCAAGAGCAAAAAAAACCCAAAAAACAAAAAACAAAACAAAACAAAAAATACTCCCAACAACAACAAAAAAGAGAGAGCAAAAGGCTCGTAGGTTGGGGAGAGCCTGGCCCTGGTGCAGCTGGGGACAGAAGGCCCACTTATCCGGGGCTTATTGTCCCAGCCCTACAGAGGAGAGCTGCTGCTCTTTACAGTGGAGACTGGGGTGGAGAGAGGGCCGGGGGTTGCAGGAGCCTTGGAAAAGCCTCTCCAGGCTGGGAGCACTGCCCCAGCTGCTGCCTGGCACATGCGGGTGCTCCCCCCACGCCCATCTTCGCGCTCCAGTTTGCACAAGCCTTGCAGAGTGTTCATCCCATCCTCATCCCGCAGCCCAGTCCCACAGAAGGCACTGTTCCCTGGTCGTTCTGCCTCTGCCTTTTGCCCCTCATCTAACCATGGTGTTTTCTTTGCAGAGCAGAAAAAGGGTGGGTGTCTGCAAAGCTGCCAAATATTGCAACACCACCAGCAGCCCGCTCGCCTGGGAGGGCTCCTGTACAAAGGAGCTCTGGTTCTGGCCTGCTGGCCTGGAGCTGGGTGCTGTCAGAGGTTAGAAAGGGGGCTGGGTCCGTGGGTGAGTGTCCTTGTGTGACAAAAAGAGCGTGCGTGTCATGGCTGTGGGAAGCAGGAGAGTGAGCCGCATTTTGGACCTTTCACGCATCCAATTAAAGGCTTGGGAGGATCAGACTATCGCAGATCCAGTTACCCCTGGCCGGTGCAGGGGTAATACCGTGAGAGAGAGCGTAATACTCCCCAGGGATGTCTGCACCCACCTCTCCGCATTGCCAGGCACTGGCTCTTCCATGTTTGTGTTATTTCTTTTCCAGGAGAAGATCCTAATGTGTTTGCTGGAGGGGAGGATGGAAGTGTGGGAGGCCAAAGGGAAAGGGCACCGTGGAGTGCAGAAGCTGCCAAACTTTGAACTGTCCTCTCCCTTGTCATTTCCCCAAGGCCATCCTGCAGCTCCAGCATCCACAAAGGATCCTGAACCCTGGGCTGACCTTGGTGTGCCCCTCCCGAGGCGGGGCCAGAGGGTGAGACCTAGCTGGGAATACAGGGAAGAAAAATTTCATCTTAGTTCCTCTGAGGCTTAGAGCACTTTGCACTCCATCAACATTTATTCTTGGCATCGGGGTGACAGATAAAACCTTTGGATTTCTACTCCCTTCTGTTTCAGGATAGGCTGCAAGACCCCCCAGTAAAAGGCCAAGAAAAGGCTTCCCTTCCTTTATCACTTCCTACATCCATTCTAGGTCCCCCATCTCTCCCCAAAATGAAGAAATTCCCTAGAAAGCTCATTTTAACCCTGCCACCTTCTGATCTGTGACATAAGCCTCTCTGGCACACACATTCACCTTCAAGAAATACAGTTCGGAGGGAAATTCCCAGCTTCAAACCTTATAAAAGCAAAATTTGTTCACATATTTGTCCCCTCTGCCTCTTCCCAGAGGTGGGGGAGAGGCATTGTCGACCCATAATCCTGTTAATTGCCCCCCTACACTTAACAGAGCTGGTGCCACTCCATCCTACTGGAGACAGCCCTGGAGCATCAGCCCTCACCATTGTTTCCACTATTTCTGTCCCAGAAGTCCTTAAAGTGGTGCCAGTCACCCAGTGCTCTCCTGTCACAGCTCTTCTCCCACTGTATGGAGTAAAAGGCGCTTGTCCTGTATCTTGGGATTGCCCCGTAATGCTGAGCTAAACCCACCCCTGTGGGTGACCCTCCCACGCAGCATGGGTGGGATGGGATCCTCACCCTCCCCACTTGCTGCTGGGGGAAAAGCATCTCCTCTCCAGCAATGCTCAAGGAGGGGCCTGGTGGGACCTGCAGGACTCCAGTGTGTCTATCCCAAGCCAAATAAATGGTGTCAGACAAGACGGGGAGCTTGCTACCCTCAGAGTCTGGATTTGCAGCTCATCTTCAGACAACCCGAACAGACTTGTTGGGAGGGTGTCCCAGTGGAGACAACATGCATGGGGTGGTCTCTTGCTCCCCCAGCATGCCTTCATCCAGCACCCACTCCTGACTGGAAAACACCTGGCAGGGTTTTAGCTCTTTATTGTCACAGTAGAGACCTGCCATGGAGCAGGAAGCTGGCCTGCCATATCTGGGCTATTAAATGACATGTCCTGCCACTGCTGCCCAGCTGATGGGGGGCCCTGCTCCACGCTTCTCAGCCCTCTCACCCTCCAAATAAAGTGGCTGTGCCCATGGGAAAGACTCTATACGCCGTGCTAGCTACTGAGCCATTCCCCAGGGATCATGTGAGACAGCTCTGCCTGGTCTGAGGCAACCCTGAGCCAGGGACTCTTCTAACGTTTTAATAGGATAAGTGATGAACCTCAGTGCCCTCATATGCTTTAATGTACAGATACAGCCAGACTAAATCACTTGAGACATCCCAAACAGCCTAAAGGATTTAGACACATCTCTTTATTTCCATTTAAAGCTGTTCCTCTTGATACCCCTTTTTTTTTTTTTTTAGTTGTCGAATTTAAAGCAAAGATGTGAAAAGAGAGGTTACAACAATCTAGAGAAGCATTCACTCATCCTGAGCACCTACATAGACTCACAAATTTAATCCCTTAGAAAACTCCACACAAGCTGGATGCATGTTTTGGAGTGGAGCCTCCAAGAGATAAATAGCCACTGCGAGATCTGCATCCACAGACACAGGCATTGATCAGCAGAACAAGCTTCTCAGCCTTTATTCAATAACTCCATAGTAACCCACAATTTATCCTAGCACTACCTGCTCTTTTTAAGACCAGTTGAGTTCAACAGAGAGCTGTACAGCAGGAGAGCAGGACATAATATTTTTTTCATGTGAAAGTCTTTTGCTGGATTGAATCTTCTTTTGATGACCATTAGTGGTTCCTTTCAGGACGACACCATCCTGTGCCTCCCAATTTTACCTACTGAAACGCATGTGCTTCTTCAGAAAAGACTGTTGGAATGCTTTCATAACAAGTAGTTGTAATACCAAGGTAGCTGAGGACAGAATGACAGCCCTTCTGGAACTTCATGGGATAGGCTAATTCCCCATTAGTGAAGTACAGTGAAGCCATGCATACACAGGGAGACACAAGCTCATGTTTTTCAGGCACTTCAAAGAAGTACAAGCACACACAGCCATTCTTCAGGGACCAAATTGCCATGTCTATAAGCTTGGAAAAAACCCCTTCTCGTAAACATCCCTATCAGGACATTTGTATTGGAAACTGCTCCTCGGGCCAGGTTGTTTCTTATGTCAGTTTGAAGGCTTTGTAGGTTGTTCTTCAAAATTACCTAGGCTTCAAATCCTTTTGTCATGTGCCTGCTCTCACGCAGGTCCGCAGCCGGTCCCTGGAGCCTCCATGCGGACAGTTGTCCCCAAAGCTGGCATGGGGGAGGTTGATCTCCATAGGCTGCCAGCGCGGTCAGTGGGAGAGAGCAGCTCTCAGGTAGGTGACTCAGGGCACCTAATCCCACTCCAGTTACGCTAGTGCAGTAATCCAGCCCTGTCCATCTGGATCTGTTGTCCAGGGAGACAGTCCCACCCTCCTCCCCCTCCATCCTGAGCAGCAAGGAGATCCAGGCAGTTTTAACCAAGATCAGCTCTCTAATCAAGTTCACCGTCTGCGAGAGCTTGTCTCTGCCCATTGACTGCAGAGGGACAGGAGACTCCTGAGGCCAAAGTTGATTTCTGTGAGTATTGTTCCCACTCAGCCGGTGATCCTTTTTATCCCTTGACAGCCCCGAGAGCTGAAGGAGTGGTGATAACCAATTTGGTTGCTAAGCTTAAACTGCTGGAGTGTTTCCCGGCAGGCTTGTGTGGCAGGTCACTCATGGGTCAGAAGGACTTCGGGGCTCTGGTGGTGGGATGTCTTCTGCAGGGAATTGCTCTTGGAGCAGTCCTAGAGCTTCATTGGTGCTTAAGGGCACAAAGTTCATGGCTTCCTGGTGGATCTGCTCATCCTTTTCCAACTTTTTAAAGCTATTTTTTCTCAGTAATATTTCAAGCATTGCTATTCAATGCTAATAAACATTCCTATTACAGTATTTTAGCCATTTTTTTGGCCTTTGCTTTTGATGGAAAATCACTGTCTCCAGGAGCTGAAAGCTCAACAGATTCATTTCTCTGTTCCAAAAGCTCTTCACTAAAGAGATGAGACACAGGAATTCTGCTAAAAATCTTCCTTGTGGTGGCATCCTTGGTGTGCACTGGACTTGATGGATATGGTTCTTCACCCTGGGCCCCTGTGCCTTTCACCCATCCTTCATCACCTCTTGGCTTTCAAGTGTCTCATCTCAAAACTAAGGGGCTTTAAACAGATGAAATGTGAAAAAATTCAGGTTTGTAATGCAGCCTCAGAGTAAAGTGAATGAGCTGCTTTGCCTGCAGCTTGTTTTTTTAGAGACAAGTATTTGTTCTATTACTTATTGATGTTGCTAATTTTCATCTGAGGGTTTGGAGGGGAGGGGGAGCAGTCTGCATTACTGGATGTGGAGCCCTTCTGAGGTAAATGAGCCCTGAGAAGAAAAGAATTTGCTGTAACAGTTCCAGAATATGTGTTGCATTTTGCAAAGGCACCCAGTGCTCTGCATCTCCTTGCAGAGAGAAAGAGCTGCTGGTGCTCAGCCCTTTTATTTAGGAAGCCACAAAATGCGGTTGCCTCATTTTAAAAACCTGAATTTGAAAATTCTGAGCCAAGAGCTTAGGTTTGGGTCGTGCTTGGATGCTTGCATGGTTGCTTTTCTGAATCAAAGACAAACTCTTCTCCCTCTCTCAAGCCAGCACACATCACATACGTCTACACACACAGAGGGAGGAGAGAGAGGAGGATGTGACAGAGGGAGCTCTTAGTGTTCTGTCAAAACTAAATGTCCATTATGGAAATAAACATCCTCAAGGAAAAAAACCCCTAAACCATTGCATCCACATTAGACATTGAATAGGTTATTTCTTTACATGTACAGTATACATCTTTTCATACGGTAGATCTGTCTTGTGTTGGAGCATGAACATTAACCTCCTACAATTCACCTTGGTTTGCAAACTGTAAGAATCAATTCTCCTAAGATGGATGTTCACATCTAGTTAGCCTCCTGCATTATCTCAGCTGGAGAGGTCACTAAAAATAGTTGTATAGCACTTTAAATTTTCAACAGGGAGACTTTATTATCGTTTAGATCCATCATCGTTGCTTTACCTACCACGGTTCTTCCAGCTGAAATAATGCACAGAGCTGGTAGTGGCTAAGTGTTTTCAGAGTTCATGCACTGATGAGCAGGACAGCTTGGACAATATCTGAATTGCTAGCAACAGCAAACTGAGCAAGATGCATGGGCAGTGTAACACTGGTTCAGTAAATTCCCACTGCTTCAACTATTTCATCAAAAATGCCTTTTTTTTTTCCGCTCTCCTGCACTGCAGAAGCAGGGCTGAGTTGTCACCGTGTGCTACCCTGATCCTCCACACAGTTACCTTCGTGAACTGCAGGCCTCAGCCTCTCCCCAGTCCTGCTGAAGTCAATGGGATATTTGTGGCAGGAAGCACTGAGGGGCTGAGGGGTCACATCCCCATTGTGTGGGACTGGGCGGCAGAAGAAAGGCCGCTCTTAACAGTGCTGCAGCACGATTTTCACTTGTTTTCTTTATTACTGTTAACAATTTCCTGTGCTTTGTTAGGAATAAGTCACCTTGCCAAGGCTCTCACAGCCTTCCAGGCATTACAGCTTGCTGTTCACGTGTCACCTCTGTGTGTCACCACATACATGTGGATGTGGGTGTACATTTTGCCTGTTCAGGTTTGTTTGTGTTACAAGACTGACTCAGCCATTACGAGCTTTCCAAGTTTCACCTTCCAAGTATACTCACATGAGGCCACAGTGCCTTGGCCCAGCCACTCACACTGGCATTGCTGATCTTGTTTGCACTTAGAGAATATTTATTTAGGCAATGAGAGCAAGGCTCAGAGAAGACATGAAATGCCTGGCAGCATTCACAAAGTGTCAGAAGGCACAAAGAGCAATGGAGCAGACTGACTCCTTCATTACATTGCAAAGTAGGTAATTAAGGAATTACTTCTTTCACTTCTTTAATAGAATGGTATTAATTATTTATTGGTAAATAAACAAACAATCTTTCCTTCACTCTTATATGCTTAGCTGTACATTGCATCTCTCTGTCAAGCCAGAACCAAACACTTCTGAAGATCAGCAGACAGGTTCCCATTGGCTTCAGTGGCCATTAGATCAGGTCCTGCTACAGCATCATGAAATTACAACTCTCAGGGCTTTAATTACCTGGACA
The DNA here is from genome assembly GCA_013396775.1 of Cephalopterus ornatus. Lineage (NCBI taxonomy): Eukaryota > Metazoa > Chordata > Aves > Passeriformes > Cotingidae > Cephalopterus > Cephalopterus ornatus. Next base: position 144,650 of record VZRE01002010.1, read on the forward strand.
TGAAAAATAATAAGCCACACAACAGAACTTAAAAGAAATTTCTTTCCAGCCTTGCAATCCTGCATCATAATTCCAGAGGAGGCTGTGCTAACAGGCATTCAGAAAATCCAGAGAGGACCTCACTGCCTTGGAGCTTGGTGAAATGGGCTACAGCTTTCCTATTGGCGCTTGGAGGAAAATCTCTCCTGATGGGTATCGATATGGATACAAACACAGAATCATAGAACGGTTTGGGTTGGAAGGGACCTTAAAGATCATCTCGTCCCACCCCCCTGCCACGGGCAGGAACACCAGCCACTATCCCAGGTTGCTCCAAGCCCCGTCCAATCTGGTGTTGAACACTTCCAGGGTTGAGGCAGCCACAGCTTGTCTGGGCAACCTGTGCCAGGGCCAAACCACCCTCATGGGGAAGAATTTTTCATAACATCTAATACCCAGTCTAACCCTGTCCCCTGTCAGTTTGAAGCCATTCCTCCTTGTCCTGTCACTCCATGCCCTTTTCAAAGTCCGTCTCCAGCTCTCTTGTAGCTTCTTTTGGACTTCAGCTGTGCCAAAATGTGACGATATGGATTCAGATTTCTCAGTCCAAGTACCATGTAAATTAAATGAAAACTACCACCATGTAGAGGGCTGGGAATATTTTCAACTGCCAACATCTCTGTGAGAGGTGGAAGAAGTACACAACTTTGGGTGTTGTGTGGTCTTACTGCTGTCTCTCATTTCCACCTCAAAGAAGTTTCAGGAAGTGGCCTCAGAAAAATGAGCTACCTGTGTTTTTTATCTTGCAAATGCTTGCTCACAAGGAGAGTCCTTCATTGGATGCTGCTCATACAAGTCAGGACTGATCATATCCAGCTGGCATCTGCTAACAACCCAGGATGAAAGCTCTGGCTTCCAAGGAAGTTGGTGGACCTTTAAGTCAGGGATACACCAGATTAACAAAGCTTTTAGTAAAAGTCAGCAGATGCAGAAATCTGTGAACTGGGCTGTGTTGGCATGGTGGGCTGATCAAGGCTCTTACGTCCCACAAAGACAAACCACACAGACATCCTCAGAGTACCCACGCTCACAGAACAACTGTGGCCCTTCCACAGCCCCAGCTCACACCCTGCCACGCTCAAACTGCCGCCCAGCCCAGGGCACTGGGATGCCTGTGGCACTGGGACATTAGAGGTGCCAGACCTCACAGCCCACAGGATCTGGGGCAAGGCTGAGGCAGCTGAAGGAAGCACTTGGGTGTTCTCATGGTGGATCCCCTGCCCCGCAGTGTCTGTTTGCTCATACCATACTCTCCCTTGTCCACGTGCTCTTTGCTTTAGCATAGTTTCAACCCTCGTGGTCTCCTTTTTTCTAACTTGTCCTCTTTCCCAGCCCTCTCCCATCACCTACAGACAGTTCCTCTCCCCATATCTCTCTGGAGTTTACCTAATCCCCACCTAGGCTCACTAAAAGACAGTCTTTTAGTGGTGCTGCCACATGGACACTTCTGCTAATGATACACACCTTCTTCACACCCTCTGCTTTTCCTCATGGTATCGAGCCCGAAGTCAGAATGACCTGACCTAAGAAGGAGATGCCAGGGAAGAGCAGAACACCGTGGTCCTGCAAGGCTCCACTCCAGTAAGGGACTCTCTGAGCCACAAGAGGATTGCTCTCCCACAAACCTCCCTTTGAATGGTGAAAAGTTTTACCACCCACAGCCTCTTGTGTCCCGACACACCCAAACATGGTGCTAATTGTCACAGCATCACCTGTCTGGGAGCGCTGCCGGGATCACCTTTTTTTTGCATCACATGTAAGAAGGGAAACAAGCAAACAAAGCATTGTTTATCTCCTGCTGTAACCAGCGCCCACTTCTTATAACCATAAAAACCCCATGAATTCTTGAGTATTAATTCAAGACTTTCCCCGTTTGATTATTGACCATGAAAGCATTGATTATTTTCAATATGGGTGTCTTCTAGATGCAAAATATACAAGCAGATACAAAGGTCACCACATATGGGAGGGATTGAGTCTTGGTTAAAATGTGTTATCCACAGAGTTTATGGGCACACGGGCACACTCCATGGATAATGCATTTTACTTTTATGGGTTATGGGCTGCAGGTGAAAGTTTTAGCTAGCTGGAGAAGAGCCCAAGAGCCCTGAAAGAAATAGGGAGGATTTCAAAGCAAAGGAGACATTCTCCTAATGGATTTTCAGTCTCTCTCTACCCTCGCTCTACAGAAAGACTCCAATTTGTGTGTCTTATCTCAGAAGAGCATTTCCACATTGAATTTCCAGCAAAGTGGTGGGCAAGTGACCGTGGGACTGCAGATGCCCCAGTCCATGCTGAGTGCAGAGCACAACAGAGCCTTGCTCAAGATAGTCTTGGTGGCAACAGAGGAACAGACGTGATGGTGAGCAAGACTTGGAGGAGCCAGTGCCTGGTGAACAGACCCTGCCGGGCACCGTGACACATTCAGGTGTATTTGCACCCCACTTCTCATCCGTGGTCACCTGGAAGCCCCTGTGAGTGTGTGCAGGAGGAGAGAGGCTGGCACCAACCCCAACGTCTGCACAGCTGATTTCAGAGCCCAAAGCCGAGTGTGCCATTTTTCCATCGGCATGGGCAGGTCCCCTGGTGCTACCTCTGGGGCAAAACCAGGTAAATTCAGGCTGAGGAGAGGAGGTGCTGCCAGAGCACACAAAAAACAGCCACGGGGGACTGTTCCTTTGCCTTTTGGGAAGGGGCAGCAGCCTGGATTAGGGTTAAACGGATTTGTGCTTGCAGGACCCTGGGTCTCTAATTGGGTTTTTTTTTAATTCCTGTAATCCTGGATGATTTGGAGCAGATGCTTTGAGATTACTGCCAGGGCCCAAAGGTGACTGCAGGAAGAAAACAGTCGGTGCCTGGCTGACAGCAGTGCAGTGGGCTGGGGGTGTTGCTGTCCCTGGGGGTCTTCTCCCCTGCTTAGAGAGGCTGCAGCACCAGCAGGGGTTGTCCTGAGCTGGGTTTTGGCCCTACATCAGGATTTGGGGTGACTTGAAGTCACCTTTGCCCTCCCAGCAGCCTGCAGGTGGCAGGGGACAAAGCCCATTTCCCAGGAGAGGGCTGACGGGAAAGACAAAACCATACGGAGTTGCCAGAGAGAGTTTAATTTTCCTGCCTGCTCCTGAGCATGTGTGAAAATCCCCTGGGTGTTGGCAGAAACCCTCACACCTGAAACCCCAATGTGAAGCTGTGAAGGTGCCCCACCAGCCAGCCATGGCCTCAGTGGATCCCCTGAGCGAGATCTTCCTGTAAAACCCATCAAAGGATGAGGCTTCAACTGCTGCTGAATATAATACATCGAATATCGATGGGAACAGACTTTTTAAAAGGCAATAGGACCAGGGGTAATGGTTTTAAACTAAAGGAGGGTATATTCAGTCAGGATATAAGGAAGAAATTTTTTATGACGAGAGTGGTGAGGCACTGGCACAGGTTGCCCTCGAAGGCTTGATCCTGGCTTAGCACCATCCTCCAGCACTTTTCCCAGGCCCTGCTGGAGTTGAGTGGCTCCTGCCTGGCTTTTGCAGGAAAAACCAAGGCAGAGCATTGACCAGAGAGACAGCAAGAAGCATGACAGAGGAGGGCAATGAGTTTGGCCCAGGGGACAAGTGGAGGGGTTGTTCAGCCTGGAGAAAAGAAGGCTCAGGTGGGACTTTATTGCTTTCTACAACTCCCTGAAAGGAGGTTGTAGCCAGGTGGGGGTTTGTCTCTTCTCCCGGGTTACAAGGGGCAGGACAAGAAGAAATGGCCTCAAGTTGCACCAGGGTAGGTTCACATTAGATATTAAGAAAAATTTCTTCACTGAAAGGGTGGTCAGGCATTGGAACAGGCTGCCCAGGGCAGTGGTAGAGTCACCATCCCTGGAAGCGTTCAAAAGGCGTGTGGATGTGGCACTTAGGGACCTGATGCTGGGTTGTTGGTTGGACTTGATGATCTTAGGGGTCTTTTCCAACCTTAACTATGATTCTATGAAAACGAAGTTTCCTCTATACCAGCTCAGGGAGTTCTGAGGGCATTTAAAAAAAAAAAAACAACCCAGCCTACAACCAGCTTCTGCGCAATGTAAAAATTCATTTAAGATGGTGTACAAGAATATTTGAGTTTTCTTGGCCCAACAGGACTCTTTACTGTCCACTCACCAGTTCTTCCTTCCTCTGTCTCTTCACAACTCCAGGCAGGATGAACTGTGACCCGTATTCAATCTATGGGAAGCTACCTAACCTGATACAAAATATTGGGAGGCTGGCTCTGGAAGCAAACCTGTGTTTGTCTGTGGGTTCCAGCAACAATTTTGCAAATCTCTAATGCTGCAACTTCAAGCAGCCATTTAGGCTAAAATCTCTTCCCGGATCTTAAATATTTAACAAATACCATAAAAAGGCGTGTAATATCTGCAATATTCATAGCCTTGGCGGCAGGCTGAAAACACTTGGATTTGCGTGGGGTTATTTGAGGTTTTCCTTTGAAGACCAGTAGATTTCCATTGCTCCTTTCTCACTGAACATTGCCATACAACATTAAAAGCACACAACTGATTATTTATAGGCCATTTGTGACAATATGATGTCTCAGAGGTGGTTGCAGTAAACAAAAGCGTATCTTAAAAAGATTAAACAAGATGTGTGTACAGGCTGACTTGTACGAGGCACAGATTAACTACGATTATTAGTAAATACAAGCCCCAAGCCAGGAAAGCACTTAAGCACAATCTTATGCCCCATCGGCTTCCCAGTGCAGCCTCTCCATCAATGCCTGGGAAACTTCAGTGTGTTCCAATGCTCAGTGTTGGCCCACGGTGTGCAGGAGCTGGGATGTGGTGGCAGGGCTGCAGAGACCCTCTCACATGAAAGCTGTCCTGTAGGTGGATACCAGTGGTGTCTTCCTCATGGAACAGGCGTTGTCTTCCTCCCTCACTGGGAAAGGAAGAGAAGAGTTTATCTGGTAACACTAATATTAAATGTTTGGATAGAAAAGCTTACAGCCAGGCAGTGTTATTGCTGCTTGGCAGAGTCAACTGCTTAGAGAGGCATTGGGTTGGGCTATTTAAAGGTGCCATTGATCCCCAGCCCACTCGCTGCATCCATGAATCTCTATGCCTGGAAAGGACTGAGACCTCAGACCTGCTGAGGGTGGCAAGGAGAAAGGAGGTTCAGGACCCCCCAGTTTGGGAAAGCATGAACATGTGAGTGAAGATGGCAGAAGTGGGTGGTGGTGGTGGTGGCCCCAAAAAGTAGACACAGATGAGCAGAGCTGCGTCTGTGTTCCCACGTGCAGTGTCCGGGTCCAGAGCTGTCTCAGGGTCGAGGCAAGGCTCACCAATCATCACTGCACGGATCAGCCATGGAGACACCCTTCTCACCCATCCTGAGCCACACCAGGGCTGGGCCAGGAGAGGTGGCAGCAGGGACAGGCAGCAGGAGCAGGGGGTCGCTGTGCTCAGGCAGGGGGGGACCATGGCCAGGGCAACCACCAGTGGAGGAACTGGAACCGTTTGGGTTTTTCAAATTTTCTTTCCCCCTAGACAGGTATAGAAGTATCACAGAATGGCAGAAGGGTTTGGGTTGGAAGGTACCTCAATGAGCATCTTGTGCCAACCCTCTGCCATGGGCAGGGACACCTTCTGCTAGCCCAGGTTGCTCCAAGCCCCGTCCAGCCTGGCCTTGAACACTTCCAGGGATGAGGCAGCCACAGCCTGTCTGGGCACTCCGTTCCAGTGTTTCACCACCCTCACAGTGAAGAATTCCTTCCTAATATCTAATCTAAACTTGTCCTCTGACGGTTTAAAGCCATTCCTCCTTGTCCTGTCACTCCAGGCCCTTGTCAAAAGCCCCTCTCCAGCTCTCCTGTAGCCCCTTTAGGTGCTAGAAGGTCCTCTAAAATCTCCCCAGAGCCTTGTCTTCTGCAGGCTGAACAACCCCAGGTCTCTCAGCCTGTCTTCACAGGAGAGGTGTTCCAGCTCTCTAAGCATCTTCGTGGCTTCCTTTGGACACACTCCAACAGCTCCACATATACCTGGAGTAAAGTTCTGGGTAAGCACCTGGCCTCCAGTTCCCACTTCAGCCTGCCTCTGTCTAATTAAAGCTGCTCCCCTTCACTCAGGCCCTGGCTCCTGGCCCCAATCGGGAGAAAAAAAGCCCTGAAATTTGGGTGAGGGGTTGGGTGTACCCGTGCTTGGTGCCGTGTCCCTCCCGGCCACCACTCAGCCAAAACCCAAGGCTTTGGGGGAAAAGTAAATTCCTGTCTGTCCGGGGCCAGTTCGGCCGCTGCTGCGGAGCAACAGCTCCACCGTGTGAGAGCCGGGAACCACCGGCCCTCGGAACGGGGGAGCCGCGGGCACCGACGGGCTCAGCTCCCGGCAGCCACAGCTATGACTTTTTTTTACTATTTGATTATTATTACTTCCTTTTTTCTTTTTTTTCTTTTCTTTTTTTTTTTAAGGTTTAAAAACATCTATACAAAACAAACCAAGACCCCCTGCTGATCCACAGGGCAGCTTCTTCCCGGATCTCACGGAAGAACACGGTCATTATGGCGGGGCTGGACAACCCACTGTTTGATATTGCCCTGTTTTGCATCTCGTCAGAGCCCGCAGTAATTCCGCGTGGGCTCCGCAAATTGCTTTACCCCAGGTCTGACCGCTGGCTGTGGGACACAGATTCCCGCTGATTCCCCTTTCCTGCTTCTTCCGAAAGGACAGGGTCACCAGTTCGTCATTCTTTTGGTTTGACTTGTAATTTCTCCAAGGGCTACAATCGTTTATCAGTCCCACTGGAGTTCGCCTCTTGCCAAAACAGCCCAAACGCAACAAACCACAAAGCCGCGTTCAGTTTTGTGCTCACTCAAATTTGATTCCTCAGGGTCCCATCCCATCCTTCTGATGGACTTCTCAGCTCAGTGCCAGGCATGGCCAGGTCAGGGCTCTCCCAGGGCAGCTTCAGAGCAGTGTAGGACTGGGTGTCACATCCACAAATCTTAGCAGGAACTCAGACAGACAGTCCAGCCAAAGCATGACCCTATGATGCCAGGATATTGCTCTCTTGGAGGGGCAGCATTTGATGCTACGGCTCCTGCTAGGGTGGGACTTGCTCCAGGCATACCCCAGGGATGATATCTGTGGAATAAGGGCTGGCAAACCTCATCTTCCAGCCTGGTGAATCAAACCATGGGGCTGTGCTGGAGCTATATAAGAAGAAGGACCTTCGGAGCCACATGGGTTGTGTTCAGTTTTCCCCACTCCCCGAGGTTTTCTCACTGTCTGTCTGTCTGTAAAAGAAAAACCTGCCTCATTGGGGTACATCAGTTCTGCTTCAAGCTAGGAGGTTTTTTTGGCACCTACTGCCGTTCCTCACTGCCCACACTCCCTCCCTGCCCTTTGCTGCTGTTGCTTGCATGGAAAGGAGCACATTTATTCCCTTAGTGACCCCCACAAGTGTTTGCTGTCCATGTCTGCCCTTCTCTGATGAGACTTGATGCCCAAACACCCCTGCAGCCCCCAGGAAGGCAGTGGTGGGTGCCAGGGTTGCCTAACCCCTCCAGGACAAATCCCTGACAAAAATCTCACCACACAGTCTCCCATCCTCCCTCCCATCCTCAGAGACAGAGATGTCTCTGGCTGCAGCAAATGCCGAACCATTCTGCAAAAGCCCTAAATCCTGTGGGATCTGAGCTCCAGGAGAGGAAGTCCAGGTCTTTTGATGCCACCTTGTGGAAACCTTGCTATCCTGCCGTCACCAGTGCCAGTGCCACCTCAGGGACAGGGTTGTGGGAGGCCAGGTTGGAGTGCTGGTGGCTGGGGAATATTCGGGGATGAAAAACAGATCAGCTGTTGGGCATGTAAGTGTGTGCTCAGGCTTGTACCCCTTGTACCCCTCGATCCTCCTGTGGCAAGAGATGTGGCAAGAAAAGCAGCTGTTCCCAAAAGGATGGAGAGAGCTGGAGTGAGCCTCGGACAAGCTTTAGGCATGTAAATCCAAAACTGCAGTGCAAGCCCGTGTAAGCTCAGCAGCCTTCCAGTGAGGTCCAATTTCCTGTCCACCTTGCTTGGAACAGAAATATCTCCATGCTTTCACTGCTGTCCACATCTGCCTTGGCCAAGTCCTCTCCCGTGGGGAAGGGCAACCAGGCAATTCACGTGTCTCCAGGTGTGCCCTTGGCATTTTAATATCTGGACAGGATCAAGATCTTCATTAAATGCAATTGCAGGACTTTTACATTCATAAAAGCCCACCCAAAAAAAGAGAGGAGCTGTGCATACCCACATCCACTGCAGCCTTAAGAACTTCAAATGCATCCCTCCCAGGAAAGGATCCTTGCTAGCAGTCTACAAGCTGTAGGGCAATGGATTTCTTGGAGGAGAGGAAGGGAATATCTTCCCTCCTGTTGAACCTGGACAACAGCAAAGTCAGGAATTTTTCTCTATTCTTGGTTTACCAGGCTCATTCTTTACTGTTTCCAGCAGGAAAGGGTTTTGGCTAACCTGATAGATAAGTCATTGCCTGAGTGGCACTTCTCTGAAACACAGGCTGAGCTCTTCCCAACCATCACATAGCATCAGACATCCTCCAGACTACAAATCTTTACACAATCTGTGCCTTAAATCTTTCTGAGTGTCTTGCTTTGAGCCCATATATCCCATGCAGCTCAGTATTTCAGCCCCTACTAGTATCTTATGATATCAAATACAAGCATCTGTGTGGGGTTTTCTTGTAATTTGGCAAGTATGGGCAATGAACAAGTATCTTGAAATCTGAACATAAATAGGAAGATGAAGTATTTTTGTGTGTTTTCCTGTATTTAACTTTGTCTTCCTATTACACTGGCATGGTCTGTCTTACAGTTTAGAAGCCACAATAATTCAGTAACAGTAAAAGCTGCAAATCAAATGACCATAAATCAGGTCACATCAAACGCCCCACAGTCAGTGGGGTTTGGCTGATTTACATCCAAGTTGTGCTTCAGGGTATTGGCATTTTCAAGGTGCTCTTGCAAACTTGTGTTGCCACCTGAGGTATGTTGGAGGAGTCAAACCCGCATAAGAGGTCAGAAGAAAAGTAGTCCTTGTTTTCCAGCTGCAAAACTGGAAAACTCACAGCACCATCACTGCTTTGGGAGGGGAGTCCTGGGGATGCTGCTCTGCCACTTTACATGGTTGGAAAAGGGGGATTTATTGAGCGAATGACGAAATATTTGCTAAATTCTGTCCTGTACCATGAAACTGCCGTTGAAACTACAGATATGAACAAGTGTGAGATTCCAGGGCAGAAGTCATAACCAATATCAAGCCAAAAACTGTGAAAATGTGACCTTCTGAAATACCAGGTTAGGAATCCTTTCTTAGCAGCAGTTTTCAGCTTGATATAAATGTTATCACTTGAACATTGGGATTGCCTTTGCAAAGGCACGACATGTTCTCATGTTTTCTTTTCCTTTAAAAACCTTTAGGATTGAACCACAAATGGTGTTTTCACGTGAAATCCAGCTCCTCTGCCCGAGAGACCACAGAGATGGGCAGCAATATAACATTCCTTCCCAGATCTGACGGAAATGTGTCTGCATCCATGAATTTAAACATCTGGCTCCACTGCAAAGTAGGTCAGAGCTCATCTGTCAAAGAAGGATTTGTCAGAGATACAGGGAATTGCGTTTTCTCCCTCCTGTGTCATTTATACGGCTGCGAAATCAGAGCAACCATTCCCTCCATGGGTGCTGGGAGGAGGTGGCTGTGCCCCCAGGGTGTAAAATATTCCGCTGCAGTGGAATTGAACTGTGACTGATTCCTCTCCTCTGTCTCCTGTACAGTTCTCTTTCAGATGAAGCTCCTCAGACTGGTCTGTGATGCCACACCAGTCTGCACCACTCTGACCCAGCACACGGACCTGCTGCCCTCAGCCTTGGCAGGCCAACAGGAAGGAGAGAATGTGGGATAAAGTTTGTGTCTTGGCTGGTGCTGCGGCTGCTGCTGGGTGTTTGCAAATGTGCTGCAGGCAAAGCTGTCACCCCATGGTTTAGGTGCCATCAGGTGTGAGTGTGGCCAGCTCTGCGCTGACTGCCTCTGGGACTCCCCTCTCTTTAATCTGAGCATCATTCCAGCATGGAAAAAAACAGGCTTTCCCAAACAGTGTATATCTACTGAAAATTACAAGAGAACGGTTTCTTGAAACAGCAGAAAGTCTCTCTGTCAGCCTGTTCTGAGGGCAAAACCCCCAGGTGTGGGTGTCACCTCCTCAGTGTGGTCCCCGGCACCCGGTCAGCACCGTGACATCAGCCCGGCCACATCCAGCCCCGACAGCAAGTGCCCTTCCTGCTGCTGTCAGCGGAACCCCGCCTCTCCAGGACTCTGCCCTCGGGCTCTCCTGCCCAGGGAGCTGCAGAGGGAGCATTTCGGGCCTGTCATGGGGTGTCTCATCCCCGCCGCACTGCCCACCCCGGGCAGCCTCCAGCCGCTGGTCCTGCCCTGCACATTTCCACCCGTGCCCTGTGCTGGGAACGGGTCCCAGAAACCCTCCAGGCACGTCGCAGCCTAAGGAAATGCCCGAAGCACATGCTCCAGCCCGGAGGTAGCACAGCGGGGCCGCTGTTGTCTCCCAGGCTTGCCAAAACCCCCGGTAATTAAAATCATTTCCCTGCAGTCAGCAAAGGACGCTTTCGCTTCCCGGCACCAGCAGCGGGGGCTGACTCAGGGTTAGGTGAGTGCATCGGGCTGAGCCCCCCGGGAGGCGGGGGCTGCTGACGGAACACGGCAGGAAAACAGCCCGGACTCCCCCAGGGGTGACCACGCCGACTGGCAGCTGCTTCCCTGCAGAAACAGCCGGTCAGGGAAGGGATAATCCCCGTCCCCTTCTGGGAAAGCCGGGGCCGTACCCACGAGGCTCTCCCAAGATAAGGGTCAATCCAGCTTTTCATCCCTGGGCTGGAGCTGGTGCTGAGCTCGGGCAGGGTGGGCAGTGGGGTTAGTGCTGATTTGGACCCGGAACAAAGCCTGAGCCAGCGGTTTGGCCTTAATTTGCTGCAGAGTTACAGAAAATTGGCAGGAATCAGTTCCAGTGCCAGCTTTCCAGGAAGGGTTATCCAGGTAAAACTGGAGCAACGGGGTGTGAACTATCCTGGGAAATCTCAGCAAAAAGTTACTGATGGAAGAAGGAATGGGGGAATGTTGAAAGGGGCAGGGAAAGCATCAGCCTTTAGATGGAAGGGGCTGATAAGAAGCAATTTTCCTTTCTCTATATAATTAAGAGGGGTCAAAATGAAAGTGTGGAGCTGAGCCTGGGTGTGACAGCATCCGTCTCACCCTCAGCACAAACGGGATGGGCTATCAGGCCCCCTTTAAGCACGTCACTCCTTCTAGAAACTTTATTTGCGTTTTTCCAAGGAGTTTGGCACTGCTTCCATGCTCCTTGTCAGAGCAGAGCCCCACTGTGCCTGCAGGAAGAGACAGTCCCTGCCCCATTGCTTCCCCAGCCTCCACAAACAAGGCTGGCACAGGGCTCCAGGAGTCGCTTCCTTTGGTTTATTTCCATTCCGTGAAACAGCCTAGGAGGAGAACAGCTGGCTCTGCTCTTGGCCCTGTGCTGTCTCACTCTCTCCTGTGCAGGACAGAGCAGGCAGGACATGAAAAATCCATGGAGCATCTGTAAGGCGTGTGCAGGTCTTGCTTATGGATGGGAAATGGCCATGGAGGGGGCTCTGCTGGAGGATTGGAGTGGTGCGGAGAGAGGGAAGGCTGCTGCCTCCCCCCACCAGTGCCAGCCTGTCCTGGAAAACTTCCCTTGAAATATTTTAACATAAGCAGTAAAAAGTAACAGAGGGGACCAGGGGACCAGGTATCCTTGCTGTGTCCAGGAGCACAGATGCTGCTGGGTCTGTGGGTGCAGAGAGGCACCAAGGCACAGGTGGGCACCAGCTCCAGGAGAACAGTGATCCCTGGGCATGGACATCTCCTAAGCTTGTGGAGCAGCTCGTGGACCACTCAGGACACCATCAGCTTTCTACAGAAAACCAAAATTTGCTTGAGCTTGGTCTTCAGCCTGTTGGGAGCAAAGAGAGCTGTGTCCATGGACGTGCCATGCAGGGATGCCCTTTTAGGAGCTGAACCCCACAGTGGTGGGTTGGAAGTCAGATGATGAAAAGGTGAGGCCCAAAAACATAAGAAGACTTTGAGAGATGCTCCTGTGCAGGTGTGGCTGTGTCTTTGCAGCCCTCAGCCACTGTAAATTATGGCAATCAACATCTCCATTGCACATGTGCCCATGTGCCAGGGAGTCAAAAGGGATGGCAGAGAAACCAGGGAATCAGACAAATGAGCCTTTTTTTGTCCTGAGAAAGGGCAGGGAAGGATGTCTGCGAGTCCATTGGAGACGTCCTGCAGTGCATGTGATTTTCTGAAGTAGGCTGAGCCCTATTTCTGAATGCAAAAGCTCCAAATTTCCCCACATTAAAACGTGAATGAAATTTTTCCCATGGTTTTCCGACGCTTGCTTTCACCCCAAGAACCCAGCAAACTACAAAATATCAGCTCTGCCCGCAAAATAAAAAAATCCAGGAAAAAATAGGCACACTGGAAGCTCAGATTTATTGCCAAGTTTTGACGCAGGAAGGAAGCGACTTAGTGCCTGTGAAGTGAAACATTTACATTTCTTCTGCTGAATCAAATTTAGACTGGAGTGCGACCCTCGGGAGCCCCGGCCCCTGGGGGCAGACCCACTGTGGGTCACCCACCCTGGCCCTGCCACTCCTTGGATGGGGCTCCCATGGCTGCGCCTGACCCGAGAGCAGCTGCCGTGTGCAGACAGGTGGGGCCTGGTGTTGGGCCCAACTCGTGTGAGGACCTGATGTCCACAGAACCTGGACCCCGGATCTCACAAAGCCCTGCAGGCAGCTGAACTTTGGCCTCAAGCTGACCAAAAACTGACATATTTTGGTTCCTTTCAGCAAAGTTTTTTTTTTTTTCATTGCTCCCCATGCAAAGCTAAAGGATTCTGATGGCTCAGGCTATTGTGTCAGCTGACTTTTCCATCCAAAAATAACACTATTTTTGATGCAGAATCCTCAGCCTGCTCTGTTTTAACTCTCTCCAGAGCCCTGTAACTCTGTGTGTGCAGGGATGCCTGTGTGTCCTCTGGCACGCTTTTGCACATGGAAAGAAAAAACTTTTCCCTACCTGAATGCTCGTTCCTGTTATTGAGCCTCTTTGAAGTCAAGCAATAAAAAGCCCCTGTGCCCATGTGCAGAGCTCCAGACCAGCCCTTTAAAGTCTCAAACGCAAATTTCACTGTAACCATAACAAAAAATGTGGGGGTTTTGGCTGCTGCAGACTACTGCATTGGTCTCATGAACTGAGTGGTTCTTCAAATAAATACCTACAGATCAGAGAATGTCCTCATTCCATCCACAAGGTGTGAGCATTTCCTTGCTGGGATATCCTTGCCCCTCCATGAGGCCAGAGTGCTAGGCAGCTCAACATGAAAAAGGCTGTAGGATGGGAAAAGGAACATGGATGATCACCAAAAGGATAAAAAAACCCCAAAAATCTGTGCCCTTGCACTGGAATAAATAATTTAACAAGAGAAGCTGGACATTTCTGGCAGCAAACGTGGCATGTGCTTGTGTTTATCTGCAATTCACCAGCCATGATGGGGCTGGGAGGTGCGTAGCGGTGCACCCAGAGAGACCACAGCTCTCTGGCGTGAGATACTGCAGTGCCTTTTTCATACTACTTCATTTTTCCTCGCAGTTAGACCGAAAATGGAGCAGTAGCCGGGAGTAGAGGTGGGTATTTTAACCCTGGTGGCAGCAGGTGACAGTAAAGCCTCATTCCCACATGGAGTGCACAGTTAGCACCCACCTCTCTGCCCAAATGCAACCTCCAGTCCAACCCTCCAAAACAGAGAGCAGTGATAAACCTCAGTCATGGATGTGTTCTGAGCCTGTAGACCCAGGCTCTTCCCACCTGGTCTGTGGGGATGTGTCTTAGCTGGAGCTCCAAAAAAGCTTGAGAATCATTTTTGGATGTGTGGGGAGAAGATGCACAGAGACATCCAGGCAAAGGATGAACACGGAAGGAACAGAGACAGATTTGGTTATATTTATGCTAAAATGAGGCAAAAAGAAAACTTTTTAAGTTTTAGTAGGCAGAAGCACTGACTGGCCAAGCCTCATTTTCACGATAACCTAAGGCACAACCATGCTGGTAACCAGGTCACATGGAGACATGGATAAAGCAGCTCCCAGGGCTGGTGGAGATCCTCTGTGTGACCTTGGGTGCATCATCGTGTTTGTCCCTTTGAGTTCCTCAGAGATGGGCTAAATCCTTTTTCCCCCACCTTCTTCACCCTGTTCCAGCCCTTCTGCTGAAGGAGCTGCCACATTTGCATCTCAACCACATTCCTATACGCAGCAAGGACAGTGCCCAAGTCTTCTCCTCTCCTGGACCAACTTGGTTTCTCCAGGTGATGGTCTGGTCCCACCCCAGCTACGTGAGAGAGCCTGCCCAGTCCAAACACAAACTCTGCCCAGCGACAATCAGGAGGCACCTTGGGAAAGTATAAAAACAAGCAGTGAGAATAAACATCCGGATGAGGGCTGAGGAGGGAAACCAAAACACTGAGGGAAGCCAGGAATAATAAGAACGAAAAACAAATAGAAAAGAGCTAACGGGAGCAACAGATCTAAAAATAAAATGAAAGAACAGCAGCAGGGTGGAGGGGCTGAGATATTTTGGGGTCTGGCAAAGCATGTAGGACTTGTGGGGCTCAGTTTTGCAGTTGTGGGGCTCAGCCCTGGGGCTCTCAGAACCAGCCTCTCCCCTCATTGCCTTCTCTCCCAGATGTGGGGAAGGATGGAGAGTGTAGGCTGGGACTCCCAGGAGCTGTTTGGGTGGTGGTGATGACAGCAGCCTGCTGCCCACCCTGCTCCACCTCCCTTGGGGGAAAATGGGTTTGCTACCCAAGACCAGGCTGCCCATCCAAAACCCTTCTCAGCCCCCAGCAGAAGTTGCTCATCCCTCCAACCTGCCTCCCTCCTGGCCCATGTGAGGTAGCGACCACATCTGCTCAACCCAGGATGGGGGGAAGAGATGTGTCTCTTGTGTATCCCAAATCAGTGATGTCCTTCCTGGCAGGAACCGAACCCTGGTTATCCTGGGAACCACGCCAATATAGCTCTGCAAATCCTGCCAATCCAGAGCCATTCACCTGCACCAACATTTATATCCAGAAATGACACCACTGAAAATCAAAACGCTGAAAGCCCACTTTCACATTCACTGAAGCCCTTCAGCCCCTCAGGCCCAGGTCATACGGAATCAGTAGGGGAAAATAAATAATCTCTTTATTCTTTTTTTCCCCAAGGAGTTGGCTCGCAGAGGGAAAGCTGTTACAGGAGAGACTCTGCACCTGGCTGGCCCACATGAACAGGGAGCACGGGGTGCACAAACCCTCAGTGATTTGGAGATGGGTATGGGGCCATTCAGAGATGGGTTTAAAACTCCTCCTGGGAAGCCACAGCCAGGCAGGGAACGGCCTCCATTTTCTCCAAGCTGACCATGGGGCTTCTCTGCATAAGCACCTTCTTTCTAAGGAGAGTTCAAACTCCTCCAGGACAGAGGCCCTACACGGGACATTCAGACATTGGCTTTTTCTTTGGGGTCCCACACATTTTTCCTGTTGCTCAGGGCAGGGAACTTGCCCCCATGACCTTTCTCTAGCAACGTCCCCTTCGCTCTGGCACCAGCACTGGTTCCTCAAGGTGGCACTTCCATGGTGGGACCCAGGAGCTGCAAGGAGTCTGGGAGCATGCTGGAATAAGAGAAAACATTTTGGCCACCTCTTGGCCCCTGACTCAGAGCAGTTCTCCTCTCTCAAGAGCAAGATGAGCAGGGTCACCACACACTGAGTTGAGGCATTGCTGCCACCACACCAGAACTCTCCTTTCCTGCTCTTGTAAGCCCAAGGGCTGCAAGTCCATGGCCACCTAATCAAAAACGATGGTGAATTTTAAAGATGGGGAAAAATAAAACCATAAAAATAAAAGAAATCGGTCTGGATGGAAAGCCAAGGAGGCCACGTGCCAGGAAATTGAGCTGCCTGCCAGTTTGGCATGGAGTGAATGCTTCGCCTGTTGAAATGAAACGCCGGAGCCGGGCACGCTGAAGAGGCACTTACTGTCTTCAGGGGGAAAGGAGAGGCAGAGAAGAGGAGAGAGACAAGGACCAGACGAGACTGAATGACAGATGAGCCCCAAACACACACTTGAGCACGAAGGTGGGTGTAGGGGAGGGTGAAGGCACGTCCTCACCAGGGACTTGGCTGCTGTTTGCTAGCACAGCCTCATAAATTACACTAGTGCAGCTGCTGTGGACAGGCTCCCACTGAAACCAGAGCTGAAGATGCACAGAGCAAGGGACAGTCCTCACCATGCACATCAGGAGATCTGGGCTGTGGAGCAGCTGGAAAGGGCTTCCAGTGAGATGGGGAGCACATGGTGATGGGGCAAGGAGGAGAGGGATGCGGCTAAGAGCAGCACGTGATGCACCAACCCTATGAGTCAGAAGTTCAAGGGGTGGCGAAGGCCCCAAACTGCTTTTCCTGTGCAGGAACGAGACATCCAGATCAGCACTGAGTGCTGAAATGGGGGTGCAAAGCACGCCCTGGCAAGGCAACAGCCCACAGGCTCCTCCCAGCTGCCCCACAGCAGCGGTGGAGGAGATGGGGAGGCCATGCATGACTTTCCCTGCTTCCCACCTCTGGCAGCATGCGCTGGCAGAGGGGCACGGGCTGCTTTCCAGGATCCGGTCTCTCCTTGGCTCCTTTCCCTGGCTCCCCAGGACACGGCACAGCTGACAGCAAACCAGTCCGTCTCCGTGGGCTGATTTCTTATGACCCAACGCAAGAAGCCTGTGAAAGGAGCAGCCGTGGCCAAGTTTCCCCTTGTTTTTACTTTCCCCGTTTCATTTTGTCTGCGTCCAAGTGGTGGGTTTCGAATCCAGCCTCTCCCTTTTGCGGCTCTGCCCCGCCGGTCCCAGCGGCGCTGTAAGAAAACGAGGAGCCGGAGGCAGTCGGCACCTCCCTGGCTCCGAAAGCTGCACCCGGCGGCGTCCCGGCTGGATCCTGAGATGGGCTGGCTGAGGGCTGGTGGAAATGCGGTGCTACTTTGCGTTTTTGCTGGGGAAAAAAAAAAAAAAAAAGAAAAAAAAAATTGGTTGATTCGAGTGTGAATCGAACCTTTCAAAGACGGGGTTTTTTTCCTCCCGAAAGTCACACGGTCCCGTCCACACACTTCTGGACCTGTGGCCACGCCAAGGCTGGTGACCTTTTCCAACACGTTTCTCCTAAGAACCGCAGCAGGCTCCTCCAGTGGCCCCTGTGCATCCCAATCCTCAGTCATACCCTGCTGCAGCCACACCCTTCACCCCACAGCCTGCTCAGGATCAGGCCATTGCAGACCCCCTTCCCAAAAGGAGGTTGCCCATGAGAAATTAATGCATTTCATACCCTAGCCCACACAGGTAGGAGATAAAAAGGCAAACATGATCCCCTCACCTCCTCTCCTCTGGCCATTGCCTGCCCAGCTGCACAGCATCCCGGCTCAGGAGCTGGGAGGACAAGTGACGGGTAAACACAGCTTTTCCATGGAAACGCTTGTTCAACATAGAATTGCAAATTTTCACGGAGAGTATCTGGTTTCCTCCAAGCTTATTTCATGTAGTTTCTGAAAGCTGCCCAGCCAGTCTGGATCTGGCTTTCATGAGCAATTTTTTTCCCCCTAAGGCTTAATTTTCAGAAGCTAGGATCTCCCTGCTCTTTTTTTAGTTTGTTTGTTTGGGTTTTTTTGTTTTGTTTTGTTTTGCTACTTTTTCTTTGGGTTTCTTTTTTCAGCATAAATGGAGGCAATGACATCTCTTTTGGGTTTTTCTACAGAGCACACCTCTCCTCTCTGAGAGGTTAATGGTAATGATCATAGAATCACAGAAGGGTTTGGACTGGAAGACCTAAAAGCCCATCCAGTTCCAACCCCCCTGCCATGGGCAGGGACACCTTTCACTATCCCAGGTTGCTCAGAGCCCCATCCCACCTGGCCTTGAACACTTGCAGGGGTGGGACATCCACAGCTTCTGTGGGCAACCTGTGCCAGTGCCTCACCACCACCAGAGTCAAGAATTTCCTCCTAAGATCTAATCTAAATCTCCTCCCCTTTGATGATGCGTGACCCAGGAAGGGACACAGATTTTTAGGCTGAGAAGAGCTTGAATTGGAGAGATGGGACTGGGCAGCTGCTCTGGGCCACATCAGCACATGGGCACGGGGAAAATCCAGGCTTTGTGCAGAGCCAGTGAGGAGTGGTGATAGTTTGGAGTAACGCTGGCTGAAGTTCCTAAAGGACACCCTTAGGCACAGAAGGAAGCAAGAGACCACGTCCGACTGTTCAGAAGGAGGTAAGAGACGTTTCCTGCCGAGTGCTTTAGTCCACCTGGGATGCTGTGACAGCGTGATGATGTCCCTGTGTCCAAGGAGCCTCGTGGGCGCATCTCACTGCATCCTTGTGACCCAGCTCTGCCTTTCTCCCGCTGGCTTTTTCTTGCTTTATTTTTTCAAGCAGTGGGGAGGCAGAGACACGGCGTGTCCGTGGCGTGTCCCTCCCTGCCCGGGATGTGCCCAAGGAGCCGGCGGGGTCCCCGGCACACGGCGGCGGTGACAGCAGGTGGCACTGCAGCCCCAGAAACGAGCTGCGGCCACTCCGGGAGCGGCCGCCCTGCACAGACACACTCCCACTGCCAGTCCCACTCCCACTCCCGTTTCTGTACTCACGCTCCTACACTCCAGCTTCTACACTTCCACTTCACGCTCCCGCTCATAGTCCCATTCCCACACCCCAATCCCACTCCAGATTCCTCACTACGACTCCGATGCTCCCACTTCCACGCTCCCACTCTCACTCCCACTCTACACTCCCACTTCCACACTCCCAGCTCAGGGCTCAGGCACAGTACCCCTCCTAGACCCCAGGACACGTCTCCCACCTGGGACCCCACCAACACTCGTGATTTCATGCACCAACAAGCAGTAGAGTTTGGGATATTATTCCTAACCCATGCCAGAGCAGGGTGTCCGAGGGAAATCCTGTGCACAGTGAGGGTTTGGTGCAGGGATAAGACCCGGAGCAGAGAAGCCTTGTCCTCACTCTGGCAGCAATGGGGCTTGTCATTGGCTTTTTTGGGTGCAGAAGGCCGAATATGCCTGTTGCTTGAGAACAGGGAAAGCAGGAGGTAGGAAGCAGTCTAAGAAATCGAGGTAGCCTTGGTGTGCAATCACAAGCCACTGAAAACATGGGGGAATTAGGGAAGAAACACGAGTTGCTGTAAAAGCATGAATGTGAACACAGAACTTCAAAACACAGAACTTCAAGAGAACACAGCATCCTTCCATGAACTGTACTGATTTATGCCCGTAAATTTATACCATCTCTCCAGTTGTGCCTGCTAGGAATAAAACCAGGGATGCACCACAGCCTCTGTTCCCATCCTATAACCCCTCTGTGAGCTCAGGCTTTATTTTTAGCCCAGCTTCCTCTGTCTGATCTGATTTCTCTGGAGAGACTTTTTTCTGCTCAGTGCCACCCTCCTGATAGAAACTCCCATTTTCCCTGGCAGTGTGGGAGGGGTTGACATTTTCAAGCAAATTTGAAAGATAATTGGGTCGAATTTGGAAAAAAGCTGGTGGTCCAACAGAGAAGAGTGAGATTAAAAGAGGATCCTGGAGTGAGACAGAGAAGTGGGTAGACATCGGAGTAGCTGGTCAGTGGCTCCAGGAAAGGCAGGATTACTGCAGGAGGAAGAAAAATAGGATATTTTCCTTCTTTCTTTCTTTCTTTGATTTGGTTAGTGTATCAGTGCCAAGCTCTTGGTGACTCGCTCTCAGGCAGTTTGCTGCGAGTGCTCACTGTTGGTTCCTGGTGCTTGGTCCTGTGATGTTGTTTCTGGCCAGCAGTGGGTTGAGCTCATGTCTTGTAATTAGTGGGTGGGCTTGAGGAGACCACTGCGGCTTCCGATCTCTCAGGGAAAGAGAGAAAACAAGCAGGATTAAGGAATTTTAGAAAATTACAGGCATTTTCATTTCACATAAGCTTTGCCAGGAACACCAAGCCCTGGAGAAGGACGGCCACTGCAGGACACGTTGGCCATGGGCACGACTAAAGGACTTTGTTTCTCATCATAGTCACCCAAAAAGCCCTGTGTGTGTGTGTGTCTGTGTGTGTGTGCACACATACAGCCCTGCCTGGGCTGGCCGTGGCCCTGGGAACACGGCACCTCTGCGAAGTCAGAGGGATATATTCCATCTGCAAACACAGTTTTACGCAGATTTCTCTTTTAGAGCAGGATTGCTATGACTGGAGGGACCCAAGGGATGCAGAGGGATGTTAGAGCAAGAGAAGCACTGGCTCTTGTTCGTTTTAAGCCAAGCCTATCTGCTGAGGTGATAACACTGCGTGTGTCCAGACCAGCCCGCCCCTGCCATTGGACCCCACCTGAGCTAATCCCCTCCTCGTTCACGTGGGTTTTTTTCCCTGCAGCAGGGAGAGACAGAAAACCAGCCACAAATTCCCAGGAAAATGCCAATTGTGAAGCTGCAACAACTGAGGAAGAGCTTTAGGAGCGCACATAGCACTTGAAACTGCTTTTCACTGGGATGTGCCTTTGTCCTTGGTGTAGGGGCCTGGCAGGGGGTTGGGAGCCCGATCCCTAGCCTGTCTCATCCACCACCCCAGTGGATATTTCCTCCCTACATATTCACTCAGCAGCATTTAAAACTCATGAACAGCTGGTACTTGCTGCTAAATGCACAAAATGAACATAAATTCTGTTTCAGGTAGGCATTTATCATCCTGCTTCTGCTTCAAGGTGCAGGATACAAGCATCCCATTCCTATCTGAGTGAGAGGAGATTCCATCTCCAGCATCACCAAGCAATCCCTTGCTGCTATTTTTCCTGCCAGGATTTGATAGCAAGTTTTGTCTTGAGAGAAGGACTGATCTAGTGTTCAAAAGGAAGGGGATCTGACTAGCCAGGCAATGAGGCAGATGCCCCAAAACACGGCTTTGAACTACAGTAGACACTAAAAAGCCCCAATATCTACTTTATAACTGCAAACACAGATCTAATCCTACACGTCTTGCTCCCGGGAATGGCTTATCAGGCGAGTTGTTCTACACAGTGGCTCTATCAGGTGCATTTATCTCTCTATGTACGTGTATATGTATAGGATATGTTTATGTATTCTGTCTCCCCCTCAGTGTAGACATTAATCACATGCTGCTCCACCCAAAAACCCTTAAAAGTGACCTATATCTCATTAGAAACGACTGCTTCCGCCATCACTCATGTGATCCTTGTTTGAGGGCTTATTGCACCACATCTGCCACCCTTAAAAAAAAGCAGTTCTCCCTAAAAACCAGTGAGGTTTGGACAAGAGCCCATTGCTTTTTCTATTATTGCTTTAGGCAACAATTGTCATCCCATGGGGACATCTCGCCCTTGGGATGATGCCCTTTGCTGGCAGCCCTGCCACGCTGCACAGATCCAGTGCTGGGGCTGTACCCACCTCCGAAGCAGCCAACAGCCTCTCTCCCCCCCTCTCCTTATTTCAGCAAAATAACCCTGCGATTATTTTTCCACATGAAAGTGCCCCGGTGTTCAGGTGGACAATCTGACTCCGGCTGAGCCGCCTGGAATCCCTGTGGTTTTGATTTTCAGCAGGGAACAATCTTATCAGCCCAGATTGTACACAGAGATAGGGAGCCCTCGGGTAGGGTTGCATAAGCACAGATTGCCTCAGCTGGGATGGGGAGGGCTCCACTCCTGTATTTATTTGTTTTCCCCACCATGGGTTTCAGGTTCTCCTGGTGACCATCATTTCAGCTTTCTTTGCCTGCTCATTGTTTGAGCAGCCGAGCCTTCCTCATGGATCACTGGGCAGGAGCTTCAATTTAAGTCTGGCCTCAGCCTCCGGCCACTTCCATGTTGCCTTGAGAGGTTTCCTGCAAATAGGGCTTTTTTTCTCCCCATCCTCACGATGGTTCTTCTCTTTGCAAGGATGGGATGGGGCCCAATCTGGGATGGATGTGATTCCCCCCTTCCCTTGGCACACCCGTTTTGGCCTCTTCCCCTCCTGCCAGCTCCTCTTTCAAATCTAACAACTGCGTGGGCACCTGGTCTCGGGTTGCAAAGGCAGGATATACGGTTTCCGTGGAGGCCATCAGCAAATAGCTGTGGCTACGTAACCCTGGCAGGAGAGAGGGATGAGGACAGAGAGGCATCCTGAGCAAAGCAAAGCCCCCAAAACGTCATCCGGAGGAGCATGGAGGGGGCGGTGCAGACTGAGACACTCGGGCACCCGAGGACAGCCCATACTGCAGCTGGCACAGACATGGGGGGCCCATCGCATGCCATACAATGCTCTGCTGCCAGGACAGTCCCCTCGTGTGCTGCCCAAGGGCATGGGGTGGCAGGGGCTGAATGCACCCATGAGACCTCCGTGCTGGTGATCTGGGGTGTCACTGGGACGTGGCTTGACGCATCACCATGCAAGTCAGAGTTTGTCTTTTAGAAAACATTTTAGGTTTGAAGTTAACCCTGCAGCTGCAAGGGAGCCATTGTGTGCACATTGAGCTCCCCTTTGCTGTGGGAAGACCTCATGTCTTGGTTCTATTTGCAGCTTTTTCCTCTTGTACTAGTGCCTTCAGATCATGTAACATTGCCTTTTTTCTTTCTCTAGGGTAGATTATCAAATCTGACATATCCGTAAAACAGAAGGGACCACTGTGATGATCTGGTGTGCTGTGATCTGTGAGCCCAGATCAAGCCTGCTGAACATCTCCCAGAAAGTCATCACTGTGTAGGGTGTTGGTTGTCTTCCATGCTAAAACCTTCCTTTTAAGCTTGAATTTGGCCATGAGTGGGTGCAGACCAGAGTGAGGTGGGGGAGTGGCGAACTGCTGATCATCTCAGGTTTGCTGTCACAGGCTTTGGCCGCACCACTGATCCCTACCACCCCAGATCCAAGTTCCCATGAGGTGATGGAAGTCCCACAGGCCAGCAGCAGAGCCCCAAAGGCCCCTCTCCTCCAGCCTAAACCCTGATTCCTGGGGAGATCAGAAATAGAGCGGACAGGGATCCTGCAGCTTCCTGTCCTCATGCCCTGCTTTTCCTTTGCCCTCCCGAGGGCTCTTTGAACCCAGTCCAAGTCACCCTTGGGACCTGGAGAGCTCAGAATCAGATCCTGCACACAAAAGTAGTAGGTGGGTCTGGTGCAGCCCCATGTGGCATCAGCCTCTTGGCCAACTTGTTACACTCAGTATGTCTGTCCACTTCATTAGGCACCGTGTCTCCTGGGGACAGCACAGCTCCAGCATCCCCACTGCATCCTTTGCCTGCACTCTTCCTTCCAAAAAATAATCCCACCTCCCTGTCAAGCACCTTCCCTGACCTTTGGGGATGTTGTCTCAAGGGACACTTCTGCCAACACATATTCATAGAATCATATAATCATGGGTTCATAAAATCACAGACTTGTAGAATCATAGAATGGTTTGAATTGAAAGAGACCTTAAAGATCATCTAGTTCCAAGCCCCTGCCATGGGTAGGGACACCTTCCACTACACCAAGTTGCACCAAGCCTCATCCAGCCTGGCCTTGAACACTTCCAGGGATGGGGGGTTTCTCCTGGCTCAAGCTTCAGCATCTCCCCCTCCCACAGGGTGGCAGTGATGTGTATCCCAGCCTGAACTGTCCCAGCAATGTAAAACCAGGGTGTGCTTCCCTCACCATGCACCCAAAAGATGCCAAACACCCAGGAAAGGATGAAATATGTCAGGGCATCCCCTCCTCAGCCCAGGCGCAAAGGGCACATGGCATAAACCACCAGTGGTCCCATGTGCCGACAGGGTTGGAAACCACCATGACAGGGGACAGAAGTGTCCCCTGCAGCTGCTCATTGCTGAGCCTGAACAGCACTCGCAGCTGCTGCTCACTTTGGTCCTGCTCCTGCAGAGAAGGGATGCAGCGGGTGGCAGAAGGCAGTCACTGGCTATGGAGAGACAAGCAGCCCCTGGCTGGGTGCTTGAGCAAGTTCTGCAGTTCCTTCATGCCAGTGCCTCTGCCCAGCCCTGGAGGGCTCCCAGAAAGAGAACAGCAGTTTATTAGCTGGATGCTCCTTCCCTCTTGCACTCTTTCTTTCTGTGGTTCCCTGCCAGCTCGGGGAGATTAGGCATACAAGATCGTAATTGCCTAAATACATCTCTGATTTGCTCCAGCACGACACTGTCCTTCTGTTGAGTGAAGCACGTACCGAGGCTGTGCCCATCCCCAGCCCACATGGACAGGGCTACAGATCCCTGTGACACACACCACCCTGCACAGGGCAGCGGGAGCAGTGGAGGGCAGGACAGGCACCCTTCAGGGCTCAGGAGAAGCGCCCTGATGGTTTGCAGATGTGATTTCATTTTTCAATTGTTCCTAATTTTCTTGGCTTTGGTTTATTTTTTTTTTTTTCCCAATTCTAGCAAAGAGACAATTTCTTCAGGGAATGTTAGCCTCAAGTCTCATTTGGCATTGTTTTCTAGTCAATTGGTTTTGTCTTGCATTATTAGGAATATTGTATTACATAATGATAAGCCACTGTGACTTATTCTGGGGACTATAAAGGGAGGCAGCGTGGGCAGCACCAGCCGCCCTCCCCACTTTGTCATCTGCCCTTGCTCTGACCTTCAGCAGGTCTGTCATCTCCCTGGGTCTCAGTTTCTCCTCCATTAAAACAGGGCTGATCCCCGCTTCAGCTATTAGCTTAAAAGTTTTTCTGTCCTTAAGTGATAAAAAGAAGAGTTTTTCTCCTTTTTTTCCACCCTGAGGCGCAGGCATGAGGATCTTCCGTACCTTTTCTATCACGACTGAAAGCCATTGGAGTCTGAGCGAGTACAACACTGCACCAAAGCATCCCTGATCTCTGCAGATCTAAGCTGGGGATGAGAAGCTAAGACGGAGATGGGAAGGAGTCACTCTGCCCACAGAGGCATTTTCCGAAAGCACTGGACATGTGAAAACAGGAAACCGTAATTGAACTAAATCTGCCTCTTTAACCTCATTATTAGGATTGGGATTATATGCTTCGGAGAAAGTTCAGACTCTGTTTAAAATTTGGAGAGGTGGAGCTGAATGCTAGAAACCACAGGAGTGAGAGGGAATGTTCCTGTGCTTGGTGAAAAGTCCAGCTGGAAGGAAAGACAGAGTGGCACAGGATGGGGGTTCAGCCTGGTGCCCTTTCCAGACAGCACCAAGCTGCTGCTGGGGGGAGCGCTGATAATCTCTGGGGAGCCTGGTAATTTGCTCTCTCTGCCTGAAGATTAAAGCAAATTTTCCTTCATTTCCATATTTAAAACTGTGTCCACATCCAGCTGGGAAAGATGACAGTGTCTCAGGTTACTTTGCACACTTGAGCTGCACCAAAGCTCCCATAGATCCGGCCTCCGCCACCTCTGCTCTCCCCACACAGCACCTGGTGCCCTCAGAGAACCTGACAGCTTTGGCCACAACAGGAATAGCAAAATCCATCCTTGGAGATGAGTTACCACAGACAGGATGTCCAAGCACTGTGTTCTGCTCCTCCTAATGACATCCACACACCTCGGGCAGGTTACAGCACTCGACCCTGCAGGCAGTTTGTACGGAGAGCAGCCTCCAGCGGTGTCACCCCGACACCGAGCTCTTCCTCAGATGCAAAATTACTGACAGCAAAGCACATTGGGCAGGCAGACAGAGAGATATTCCACCTGTGCAGAGCCCATGAGCTGCTCTCCAGAGAAAAGGAGGAGGAAGGGAGAAGCTCAGAGGTGAAGTGTTATCTCGGGGCATGTGCTGTTTCCTTTACAGGATCTGCAGAGTCTGAAGCACTTCAAGAACAGTTAAACAATTGTTAAATAGTACTTTATCTTCAGGCTGGATAACAGTGCAAGCAGCTGATGGCTGCCTAGTGACAGGCAGCTCCATAAAACCAACTACCCGGGAAAGAGGGGGTTGGGATGCCTTGGCGCAATCCTGCCTATCCTGCACACCCAAC
The DNA here is from genome assembly GCA_013396775.1 of Cephalopterus ornatus. Taxonomy (NCBI): domain Eukaryota; kingdom Metazoa; phylum Chordata; class Aves; order Passeriformes; family Cotingidae; genus Cephalopterus; species Cephalopterus ornatus. The sequence goes on from VZRE01002010.1 coordinate 170,786, forward strand.
CTCATTCCAGCTGCTGACATTCTCAAACCTGTGTGATCAAAATGAAACTCCAACGTCTGGCTGTTCAGGCCTCATTTGCAAAGACACAGAGTACAAATGCGCCACATCTCGGCTCTGGGCTTCTGGAGTTGCAGCTGGGGATGTGAGAGCTTTGGGGAGTCAGTCCTGGAAATGTTGCACATGGGCTGAGCAAGCATCCAGTCCTCATGGTGGGCCTCCGTGGAGGATTTGTCAGCACGTGGCCCAGGGTTGTGGGGCCAAGAGTTGGGACCCTACCTGCCCCTCTGGGGGGCTGGTGGCCGGCAGGGAAGGGGAGTGGGCAGGGGCAGAGCAGGCGTGTGGCTTGTGCACGGGACAGCGCTGGCTCAACATGCCATAGGAAATTAACTGAGGAGAGAGAGAGAGAGGAGGGGGCTGGCTTTCTCCTTGGGTGTTTGTTTTTATACACTGAATTTCCTGCTTAGGGAATCCAAGCACACCCCCCACAGCCCCCCAGGCTGCCCCGAAGGTGGAAGAAGGCTGGGGAGCAACAGGCTGCCCGTCTAACTCTGATGGAGGAAGAAGCATTTACGGTAGAGGTGACCTTTCTAAATCCCTGCTTTGGACAGACATTTCCAATAAGTGCTGAAGAAAAGCCTGCCAGTTCCAGCTTTCTCAGCCTGCTCTCCATTTTCCTTCCATCCTCTCCAGCCTGAATTTAATCCGAGAAGGTTCCTTTGAGCTTTTGTGTGTTGCTGGGGGAGATGTGGGCGCACAAAGGATCGCGTTACAACTTTCATTTCCTGAAATGTTTGAGGGAACATCCAGGGTTTTATCCACACATCAGGCAAAGTTGAGGGCTCGGATTTCAGGTCTTGTCACTCAGCTGTCACCAAACAAATGAGCCTCTCAGAGCTGGAGACGGAGAGAGCTACCTGCTATTCATGACCCCCAAAGCAGGTGATCACTCATGGGAAAAGCAGGTAGAATTAATCATTCCGCTGTTCTCCATTTCCTCCCCTTTTTGGGATGACCTGGACACAGTGCGAAATGTGTCCTGGGGGGTGAGCGGGAGTGGGGGGGATGTGAATTAACTCCTTCCTGCCGGTGGAAACACAGAGCAGAGCTAGGTGAGAAAGAGCCCCAGGCTGCCTCCCCAGGCTGGCTCTGCTGTGAAAAGCTTGCTGCGAGGTCAAGCCTAATCGAGGAGAGCTCAGCAACCTGCGCCTGGCTCAGGTCCAGGGCCTCCCTGCTCCTACCTTCCTGTCGGCCGGGGGGTTGTTTCCAGGGGGTGCCCTCAGCACCCTCCATCCCTCACTGCCACCGTCCGCCCATTGGCAGCCTTGTCCCTCTCCTTTTTGGGGAAATGGAGGGTCCCGGAGTGGGTAGGGCTCTCCGGCCGGGGGACGGTGGGGCACGGCGTGAGCTGTCCTGCTTCGCTGCCGTGGGGCCTGAGAGCACCCCCGGCCCGGAGGTGTGAACTGGAAAAGGGGACTCGGTCAAGGGAGACATCCTCTGGCAGCTCCCCCCCATCCTCCGGCAGTCAGTCCTGCCGCTGCCTGCGCGCAGGAAGCGCCTCTGCGCTGTTTGCTTTGAAAATAACCCCTGGCTTGTGAGTCCCTGCTTGGCTTTCCCGCCGCGCAGGGCTGGAGCCCCCGGCAATATTTATCCTTCCTCTTCAATGAGCCCGTGGTTTGGGAAAAAAAAACACAGAACTGGGGCACAGAGCCCACAGCTGCTCACCCTGAAAACCTCCTTCATTTCCGTGGGGGTTCCCCCCTTTCTGCCCGAGGGGCTGGGAGCGGCTGCCCTGCTTTGTGACGGATCACGGCGGGGCTGGACGAGTCCCTCGGGAAGAGTGATGAGGGTCCCCGGCAAGGGTGAAGAGGACGAGCCTGGACCAGGGGCACGGACCCACCTGTCCCGTCCTCTAAGGTCCAGCCTGGATGCGGAACGAGATTCGCACCCGCTCCCCCTCCCAAGCCAGGCACCCGGAGTCGGGGGCGCTGCACGCGAAGAGGGGGGTCCATGCTCCCCCCACAACGTTTGTTCTTGCCCCAGCTCCGCCCGCGGCCGCAGATGCACGCAGACAAGCAGCTGCGCGCCCACCCGCGCGGTTTGCGCGTCCCTGCGCGGGATTTGCGCCCTCCGAGCTGCTCCCACGGAGCCACGCTGTGTCCCGCCCGGGCGGGTGATTCCCCACTGCCCCGGCCATGCCCCCCGCCAAAGGGTCGTGGGCGCAGGAAGCTCAGCGGGATCTGGGCCAGGTTCCCCGAGGGGGCGGCTGGTACTCGTCCGGAGGGAGGAGGGAAACCATCCCAGCAGCCCGGGCACCGCGCCCCGGCTCCCCCGCAGGGTGAGGGATGGGCACGGATCCGCCGGCTCGTCCGGCCGCAGGTGGGGGCTCCACGGGGGCCTCTGAAGCGTGTCCTTGTGCCGGGGCCGGCGGGCCCGCTGGGGATTGGGCGGGAGAGGCGCGGAACGCTCCAGCTGGGCAAGACCCTCCTGCAGAGGGTGACATTTCTCCATGGCCCAAGACCCCGAGCACAAACACGGCAGCGACTTAAATAAACACGCACTTAATGATGCAAAACGCTAACAGGGGGGACCGGCACCAGCGGGGCCCCGACGGGGCGGGCGCTGGGGGACAGCCGCTCCCTCCTGGCAGGGAGTCCGGCTCCCCCGGGATGATCCCAGGCAAGGCGGGTCCCCTCTCCCCGTCCCTCCTCGGTTAGGAAGGCACCGGCTTCCCCGCAGCCCCGAAGCACCTCCGCTGCAGCCCGTGGAGAGGAGGGTAAGGGTGGGCAGAGGGGCACGAGCAAAGAAACTCTGCAAAGAAAAGCGCAGCCTGGGTGTTCTGCCATCAGCATTGTTTAATTTAGACTGTTTAGGTACAATAGAAAATAAACCTGAAAGCACATGCGATTTTTGGTAACAAATACTCGAGACAGGCAGCGTCATCCGCGGGCTCTCTGCAAGCCGGAGGAGGGAGGCGGCGAGCAGGGACAGACGGGAGAAGGCAACGAGGAGCTGGCGGAGCAGCCCGGGGCATATTCGTTTAGGAGGAAACGGCCGTCGACTTTTATTATTACTATAATTATCCTAATTTTTAGCCACATCGATGCATTTCACCACCGAGAAGGAGGAAGCTGGGGGACGCGGGCCCACAAGAGCCCGCTCAGTAACTGCATCGCACGGCCGCACTCAGACACAGGCACTTGGTAAAACTCTAATACTGAAGCTTTTGACTTTTTTTCACTCCTTTTTTTTTTTTTTTAATTTAAACTACATCGAAATCTTCCTGGTAAGGCTAAATATGAAAAATGTAAACGTAACTTCCCCTCCCTCCTCCCACTCCGACACAGGGCTCAGTACAGCGGTTCGCTCCCTCTGTCCCCGTCCCAGCTCCTCGGGGATCCGGTCGGGCAGCAGCAGGGATGTGCTGCCCCACCGCGCCCTCGGCGCTGGGATTTGTTTGGGTGGAATCGGATCCAGCTGGGGTTAGGATTTTTATTTTTTTTCTTTTTTCTTTTTTTCCTTTTCTTTTTTTTT
>VZRE01002010.1:180944-207981 GCA_013396775.1 Cephalopterus ornatus
TTTTTTTTTTTTTTTTTTTTTTGAGAAGTCTGATATTAATAATCCCCGTATGCCCCGCTTTCCGGGTCATTACGGTACTGCTGGTCTCTAATCAATCCTAATGCGATGGCAATTGGAGTCTCTGATGAATGCATCTCAGGTTTCTTGTAATGGCTCTACCACATTTTCCTGGACCTCCTTCTTTAACCTGAGATGCCAGGGGGACGTCTCCGTTCTCAGCTGCTGATTACTTCAAGATGTTTGGGCTGGTGTGGGGAGAGAGGGAGCGAGCGAGGCAGCCTGCCCCTGAATAATCTGGAACTGAATTGGATGAGCCATTTCCTAAATCAAAGGACAACGGCGGGGGTTAACTCCTTTTCTGCACGGAAGCCTGCCGGCTCGCCTTCCAGCCGGCACTGGCTGGGCTGCCTTTCCCCCTCGTGTCCGTGTCCGTGACACGACCCTCGGGTGCCCACACGCCCCCGGAGTGCGCAGCTCCCCCTGCTAGTTGCAGTCCCCCCACGGAGAGGGGGGAGACCCCCACCCGCTGCATCCCCGGCTGCTCACAACCTCCCCAAAGCCCTCCAGCGCGGCCTGGAGGGTGTGCACCACCCACGGGGTGTGGAAATCCCACGGAGGGAGGTGGGATTCCCACTCCAGGGGGAACTGGGAGCCTCCCACGGGCGCGCAGGGACCCGCGCGGTATCAGCGCGGGGATTCGCGTTGTCGCGGCATTGTTTTCCTCTCGTTTCTCGGCGTAATGGCATCTGCCGGTACCCGAGACAATGGTAATTGCAACTTCTGCAGCTTTATTTCATTTCTTCAACAAATTTTTTTTTTTTTTTTTAAGTAAGATAATGCAGCTGGAATTAGGCTGCGGCCAAACTAGGCGCGGGGCTGCCGCGGGTTCGAGCGCTGCTTCCCCGCAACCGGCAGGATGTTCCCCCGAGATGCGCCTCCTCCGTGGGAGAAAAACACGTCCCGGCGGCCACTCCGCTGCGGGCAGTAGGATATGTCCCAGCGCAACCCGACACGAGTGGGCACCTTAGTCTGCCCCGCTGTGAGAGGAGGGTGTGTTGGATGGTGGGGGGGCGGAATAAGTATTTGAAACGAATAATTTAATTTCTCAGCGCCGGATGCGATGTAAAAATGAATCCCAGGCAGAAAATAAGTGAGGGGTAAAACCAGCCCCTTTCCCGCGGGGTTTGGCCCTGCGTGGGGAGGCAGGAGCACGGTCGCGGGGGGGTGGAATATGAGTACTGAGTGCGTGGGTGGGTCCTCGCTGCACCTCAGCGGTGCCACATCTGCCAGGAATGAGTCACTCGCGAAAGCGAAACAAACCACGGGCGCCTTCTCCGCTCCCGGAGGGGCAGCCGCAGCCCGCTCCCGCCGGGGTCCCGGGGCTGGAATGGGGGTGCGGAGCCACCCACGCCAAGCCCGCGCTGTAACACCCACCCGTGTGCACCCAGTCACCCCGCGGGCAGCGCCCCAGCGCCCACAAAGACCCGTGTGTACTCACCACCGACGCGCACATACACACCTGTGCTCCCCCTCCCTGAGTCCTGACACCCCAAAATCCACCTGTGTGCACTCCCCCACCCACGTGGGCTGACACTCCCCTCTGAACGTACACCCTCCTGTGTGAACAGCTCCTCATGTGGCAGACATCCCTGCCTGAACTCACCTGTGGGCAGACACCAGTGTGAGCACACACCGAGCCATGTGAATGCTCCCACAGCCCTGTGTCCACCCCCCCACACACGCGTGAACCCCACACCCGTGACACCCACAAAGGAGCACATGGACCATCCCCACGTGTGTCCGGGGCAGGAAGCCGGGTGCTCAGGAGTAGAGTGTGGGCGGGTCTCATCTGTCCCTTTTTTAGATGATGGCTGGGGCAGGGGGGCGCTGGACACCGGGAAAACTGCAAAAAGAACCCAAAACCCCTTATTAAAAAAGAAAGAAAAAAAAAAAGCTTGTCGGGGAAAGTGCACTGGTTTATTTTTTTTCTGCAAGACACTGCAACAGGTTCAGTGCAAAATGCTGGAAAAGAAAATAAATTAAATTTCAGGCCCATCCTGGCTTGAGGAGGGCAGCCCAAGGGCCCCTTCCTTTCACATCATCCTCAAGCCCAAATCCATCTCCCCACCCAGTCAATGCCCACACACCATCGATGCTTGGAGCAAGGTGCTGCCCTGCCCAGCGACTAGTAGGGTGGCAGCTGGACCGGGGACAGGATTTACATCCAGGGCTCTATTTGCCTTCGTGCTTTGCATTTGGGTACTGAACAAATATTTCCGTTGCTGGGGGACTGTGCCAGTTTCGCCTGGGCCAAGGGAAGAGGCACTGTCAACCCCTTGGAGGAGTGCGTATGCCTGTGGTGGATCAGTGGGCACCTGCCCGCAGGGATATGGGGTTGGGGGGCAGCAGGCCCCTGCCTGCAGGGATACGGGGTCAGGGGGACAGTGAGTGTCTGCCTGTGGGGTTACAGGGTTGGGGGGCCCGTCCCACACCCGCCGCCTCGGTGGGTTTCCGAGTGAGCTGCGAGGAGGGGACCTTTCACCTCTCATTAGTGATGCCATCAGTGGCTTGGCAGAGCAGAGCTGAGGTCATGTTACATATGGCACACAGTCTGTTCAGCGCCGGCAACGCCAGCTTTGAAATTTTAGAGAGGGGAAAGGTCACCTTGCGTAAGCCGAGGTCTGGGGGTCCTCCGCTCTGTCTGCGCCCTGGGTGGGTCTCCATATGCCTCCGTCGTCGCCAGCCTTGCTCTGTCTGGCCCTGAGAGATGCTCAGCCCATCATCTCTTCCACCTCCTGAATTTGCAGGGAATCACTGAACCGATGGGAATACTTTCACACTGCCTTTCCTTTTGCCTTACAGAAAGTCTCTCCCAGCACTGCTTTTTTTTTTTTTTTGTTCCTTTCCCTTCCCAGCATAAACCTGTCTCTAACAGCTGATTGTTTTTTCAAATAGCATAAAATGCAGCTTTCCAGGTGAAAATGAGTTGTCTCTGTTTATCAGCAGATCTGCCCAGACGGATAAGTTTACCCTTTCTTCAGACCCGGGTGTATAATTTCATAGACCTTCAAAAGTGTTGTGCTTCCGTGGTGATTAAAACTTCTCAATCCTGAAACTTGCTGGGGCATTTCAAGTTTCATGCCACTGGATCTTAGAAAAGCACATCTGTACAGCCGTATTTCTTTCATCTGAAGAGCCAAAAAAAAAAAAAAAAGGCAAACCCATTGTATTTTGTGTTTGGGAAAAAATATGACACATTGTAATAAATTAATTCCCGGTTTAATTCACTACGTTGAATTTTGCTAGGATCCTGTTGGACCTTCCTCCGTAATGATTACAGAGGTGATGGCTGCGGGGAAGAAGTTACCAGTTTCTCACGTATGATGGCTGACAGGTAAGTTCATGCCCCTTCTCAGCCCTGCTGCAGAATCTTGTTTTGCACTTTATTTTTTAAATACTTGGGACCTGATCCTTAAGCCCTTCAAGTAACTTGGCCGGGAGTCTCTGGCATGCAGCTGTTGCAGGGAGATCTTCAAAAGGACATTTGCTTCTTCACAGGTCATAACTAAAAAGGCTTTAAATGAAATAGATGCTTATCTTGAGAATCCGGGAGAAGCTGGAGCTGAACCAACATGCGGTGTGGATTCAGGATACACCTTTCTGCCTGCTCCAGTGAGGCATCCAAACAGCCACATTGAAGGGAGCTCAGCCTGATTTCCTAATAGGGCTACTTGCATGGATTTTAATTTTTAAACAGGAATACTCTTCTGCTGCCTGTCAAAGAGGGAGTTTGAGAGCAGAGGTATGAGACAGCTTATTTTCAGAAATGGAAACAGATCTGCTTATGGTTTTTGTCACAAACGATGCTCTCCCATCATGGGGTTAAACTGTGCCCTTGGTTATTGAATTCAAATCTGTCGATTTAAATGGAGTTCATTGCAAGTGGGAACAGGATTTAGCTGTCATTTTCCCCTGCTGCCTAATCACCGTGGTCTGAAGAAAAGCAACATATGTATAATGGTAGCTGAGATGCAGGAGGGGTGGAAGCTTTCCACCAATGAGAACCACATTAAATAATTAATTCCCAATTGCCTTTCTACATTAGTGCTTTCAGCTAAAAAAGCCAGTCAGCTTTGTAAGGCCCCAGGCAATGAAACATTTGGTGCATTGTCAGTCCAAAAGTGGAGGTAATAGATATCCAGCGTGGCTGGGAAAGTGCTGCTCTCCATCGTGCCATTTACATATTCCAGCTGCGCAGCCTCATTCCTCATCCCCTCCTTTGCCTTACTTAAGTTTGACAGGACAGCATCTCTTCTGAGGTGGCTGCTGAGGAAGCCAGAAGTGCATTTATTTTATCCAAAAAACAGAGGAACTTATTGTTTGAGCCTAAAAATGGAGCATACAAAGTTGGTCCCTCTTTTATCAGCAGACAAATCTGATGGGTTAATATGACAAGGACTGAATTTCCCCCTCCTTTCCCATTTGCCCCTCCCTAACCCATCTGCTGGTCCCCCAAGCTCAGCCTGTCACCTCAGGTCACGATGGGATCTTTTGGGCTCGTACGTCATTCGCAAGAAAGATCTTGCCATGAGAAATGAGTTAACAAGCCTTTTGATGTGCAAGTCATCAGAGGCTGCTCTGCTCACCTTCTGAGACAAATATATGTGTGCGTGTGCGGAGAAAGCTGAAGAAGAAAAGGAAGCGTTGGAATAAATTGCCCGGGGAGGTGGGAGATTCTCTGTTAAAAACAGGTCTAGACAAACATCTGTCAGAAAACACCGAGGTCTATTTGATCTTGTCTTGGATCTGGGGAAAAGACTGAATGGTGTTGTCAAGTCCTTTTCAGCCCTGGGAGAGCACAGTCGTACACATATATACGCTCAAGTGTATGTGTGTGTAGGTGTGTATATATATATATATATTTATTTATATATGTGTGTGTATAAATGTATATATTTCCCCACTTTTGGTGACAGGCTCTTGGCCTCCATGATACTCTGTGGCAGTGAATCTTGTGAGCTAATTACACACAGGTTTGTGTCTCTCAGCTTCATTAAATTTGAGTTTCAATTCCGTTTATTGTCCTTTGTGCCTTGAGTGGATCAGATGACAGTGTCTAATCTACTGACTGTGTTTCTCTCCCCTCCCCTTTTTCTCATCTCTTTAAATATCAAGTGAAGTCATTTCAATTCTGGGAGATTTCCAGCAATTCCACTTATGGAAGAGCTCCCAAAGCACATCTGTGAACGCACATGGGGTTACACTTAGTGAGGTAAGGTCATGATAGCAGAAACTTATCTTTATTATTAATTGTAATAGACGGGTGCTTGGAGAAGCTGTTTGGCTGAGCATGAGGACAGCATGAAATATTTGGGGGGTTTTTATGATTATTTTCATATGCATTCACTTTCCAAAGCTTTCCTCTGCTTTAAAGTCATCATGGTCATGGCCACTACTGGCAGCCGTATATCTTCTTCCCAAGCACACAGACCTCAGCGGGACCAAGGAGCTGCAGAATGCAGCTTTCAGGAGTGTTGGCAGCTTACTTGTGTTTGTACACGGAGGACAGGGAGATACCAAGGGCCAGGACATTGGTCCTTTACACAGGAGCCAATATTAAATACAAATACATCTATCAAAATTCATTTGAAAGGGAGTTTTATCACAGTGACACATGGACGCTTCCCTAAAGGTGGAGTCCTGTGCAACTCAGCATTGGAGATAGAGGAGAGGCTGCTCCGTGATAGAAGACTTACTCTCCAGGTAGGTGTAAAAGAAGTTTGAAGGGCTGTTGTAGAGAAAATTATATAGTAAATCCTCTGTCACTGCCACCAGAGCACATTGACAACAGGCGATGCAGATATTCCCTTGACACCCTGGTGAGCGCTGGGTGGAAGCAGGGGATGCTGCAGTTGAGTTCCAGGAGTCAACACCAAACTTTGTGGCAGAAATTGAACCCTGAATTTCTGAAGCCAAATCTAGGATGAGCCAGGCTGAAAAGTTCTCTGTGATCCAGGCTTTTAGCCCCACTACTAGCCTTGTCCAGCTTACCTTTCCAAAAGATCTCTGTTCCCCCACAGCTAAAGCATGAGCAACCACTTGACATTCCAGCTGAAGCCACCTGCTGCTGCAGAGGACATTAGGGCAGTAGGTTGCACTCTGAGATGACCATGGAGGGGACACACCATTGCTTCTGCCAAGACCACAGCGAGGCAGCAGCCTCCCTCCTGGGGACAGTCAGGGACAGAAAGTCCTGATGCTGCCCGAGAATGAGCAGCTGGAGCTGGTGAGTCCATAGCTGGGCAGGGTTTGAAGAGCAGCTGTGAGTTAAGTTCACCTTTTGAACGAACCCTCCTGGCAGATGGCGAACTGAGCTCTCCCACGTGTTCATACAAGGACTATGAGCAACAGGGAGGAGAAGGTGACTTGTGACCTCCTCGGGTGTACGAAACCAGCACAGCTCTTCCAGAGTGTGCTGTGTCTCAGCTGATCATGGCATGTGACACAGGTTTTGACATCAGGACAAGGAGCTCTCTGCAAGCCAACTTGCAGCACAGCTTGGTTAGGCTGTGCAGTAAAGGCAGAGGTGAGAGAAGGGAGTGTGACTGTCCCCTATAACTATGCCCAAGGGGAAAGAGCTATTTAAGGGGAAGGACAAAACGGGTATGGGATGGATGGGCACAGGCTGGCTGTGAGCACAGGCGAGCTGGAAGTCGGATCAAGGTCTGCAGCCATCGGTACGTGACACTCTGCAGCAAAGGTGATAGAAATCATGCCAACTTTACAAAGGAGCTCAGTGAATGTACAAAGGGTTGAGATGGGCTGTTTCCCTGCTCTCATCTCATCCTCAGTATTTTAAGCATCACTTTTCCTGAGGTTTGCTTGCACAGGGTTGGGCAGGCACAACACCAGAGTCAAAATTCCTGGCCAGTAAGCGAGTCCCCGTTTGCCTTTCCCAAGTGGCATCATTTGCATGCACCGCAGATATCAGCCACATCAGATAGTCTTTTGGGGGTACAGCAGAGGAGGAAGCGGGGGGATCTTCACCCCATTTTGTTTTCTACATTCCTTTTGCTGGTGAACCATCACCGTTGTGGCTGAGGCGGTTTGTCTGATGCCTCTTGGGTTTGTACTGCAGCCAGTGCTTCTGATTCTGTCTGGCCACATATTGTATTTGGCTGGTTGGCTCTCTCTAAAAATTCCTCTATTTTTTCATGTTTGGGTTTTTTCTTTCTCTGTGGCATTTTAATATTTCCCAACAGGCACCTTTACCAAGAGATTAAAGGTCTGTAAACAAATGGCTGTTTCGCAGGCAAGCTTTAACACAGGTATCCTTTGCAAGTAAGAACCCTTTGCAAAAGAGAATTTGGGGAGAATTTCTTGAGTGTAGGTAATGCTTTTAAAACATTTCTTCCACGATACTGAGGAATTACAAACAATTCCTGAGTCAATATTCATGTAAACCACCAGGAATTATTCAGGTTATAAAAAAATATTAAAGCCATTTTAGGGAAAACTAGGTGAGAGGGAAGCTGTATTGACCTTGAAAACTCTCTACAGTGATGAGAGAAAATCCATATGCTTTTGGATGGGGAGTAGATGCAGTTCAGCTACAGGGAAGAAAAGAGAAGAGCCACAAACCCTTTGTGCTAATAATTCTTTTAACCCTCTGGTTGAAAAACCATTGGAAATGTATTCAGGGCTGTGATGTAACTGGCTTGCCACTGCAGGTCCAGCCTTTTTATTGATGTTACTGAAGACACTTCAGAGCCTTGCTTGGCCCTGGGATTTGTGGAGAGCTGGATGACGGTGACCACACAGACAACAGACTCATGCAAGGAGCAGGGATCCCTTGGCAGGGAGATTAGGAGTGGGTTTGTCCTGCTGTGAACTTGTGTAAATGGAGTTTTAACTCAAACCCCTCCCTTTCCATGATCTAGAGAAGATCTTTTCCCTTCATCACCTGAGAGTTCCCGTGTTCTCCTGTTCTCTGTTAAAACTTCCCAGCTGGTAAGTCTGGAGAGCATTTTGCCTGGCAGGTTTTCTTCTCCCACATCCATCCTCTCCTGCCTGGCACATGGGATGAACCAGCAGGCGCTGGAAGGCTGCAAGGGCACAGGTCAGGAGTGACAGCAGCTCAGAGTCCTTCCCAAGGACTGGTTTTGGCAAATTCCAGCCTGGCTCAAGGTCATGGCGGACTCTTCACCCCAAGGGAACAGCATGGTCCTGGCTCAGCATGGAGCTGGTGTCCTGTGGGATGGGCTGAGGCTGTGGCCATGATGGAAGGTGCTCAGTTACAAGGACTATGGGATGGTGGTGAAATGAAGTGCAGGGGACAGCAGTGTGGAGGTGGATTAGCTAATTAATGCATAGCTTGATTAGGAAGCTGGAGCCAGGCATGCAAGACCCACACTGCTCCTCTGCCACTCCTGGTGCTGACCCCTCTCACCATGACTGCAACATAGGGAGCCACTGGAGTCCACTATAGGTAAAGTAAATTTTGTTGTTTCAGCTAGAGAATGGTTCATTCTATAGCAGAACACAGGGTGCCTTCTCTTTGAGAGGCCTCACTGAGCTCGGAGGGGACTGCAGCCACCCAGCTGCCAGCAAGGCTGCTCTTTCTGACAGTCATAAGCCCTGGTGCTGGGTGTGCCACCTGAAACCCAGAGGTGAGAAGCGGATGTGCCTGGAGCTGGTGTGAACACATCCAGTGTCTCCAGAGACTGCCCATCACCTCCTTCCTTCAAGCAGGTCCTTTGCTGGTGTTTGAGCCTAGTTTTGGGCAAGGTGCCCAGGGCAGGATGGAGTCCCTGTGGTGCCAGTGGGAGCTGTGTGGGGCATGGAGCAGTGGGAGCAGAGGCAGAAGCCAGCGATGCTGGGGGAAAGGAGGGGCTGTGCCCTTCCCCACTGAAGCTGTGCAATCCTTTGTATAATCCCTTTAGCTTCGATGGCACCATGGTGATTTACAGCACTAATGCTTTGATCCAGAACATGATGGACCATGGGACACAAATTAAAATATGAGGGATGACCGTAAAGCACAAGTTTCCATTTGTGGCCAGCTATTTTGTGAAGACGTGACCACAACCAGGTGTGAAGATCTTGCAGGAGATGAGGGAAAACCAAGCCAGCCCAAACAGATTTGTTAGAATGTGAATGGGAGCGCAGCAGCGTAAGTGCTATTAATAGGATTTACACAGATTAGTAAACTAATCTGTGCATTTCAGATTGGATTTCATATTATGGAAAAGAAAATTAAGCCACATACCATGCAGACTTTCCAGGCAGTGATTTGAGAGTGTGATCTATTTGCTGGTAGAAGTGGCTGCTCAGGAAAGTTGTGGCAGCTCCATTGGGTGGGTCAGTGACACCCACTGTGAGCCCTGGAGGTGACAAGGAGTGCAGAGCTGTGCTGGTGGATTTGGCAGAGAGACAATGAAAGGAGCAGCACTGCAGTCCGTTTAAGGAATGGCTCTTAAAATGCACTACTAGGAGGTAAAGCAGTGTCCAGCCTTGACTCCATCACCACTGGTGCAGAGCTGTCCTCCTGACTTGACTGAAATGAAAAGGGAGGAGAGGTGTGAAGAAGAAAGGCTCATAAACCAACTGTGTCCTGGGATGCATCAAAGGCAAAGTGGGCAGCAGGTCCAGGGAGGGAATTCTCCCCCTCTACTCTGCTCTGGAGAGACCCCACTTGGAGTCCTGAGTCCAGCTCTGGGGTCTCCAACATAAGAAGGATGTGAAGCTGCTGGAGCAAGTCCAAAGGAAGCCACAAAGATCTCAGAGAGCTGGAGCACCATTTCTGCGGGGAAAGGCTGAGAGTTGGGGTTGTTCAGCCTGGAGAAGAGAAGGCTTCATGGAGATCTCAGAGCTCCTTCCAGTACCTGAAGGGGCTACATGAGAGTTGGAGAGGGACCTTTCACAAGGGCCTGGAGTGATAGGACAAGGGGGAATGGCTTCAAACTGAAAGTGAGTAGGTTTAAACTAGATATAAGGAAGGAATTCTTTACTGTGAAGGTGGTGAGGCACTGCAACAGGTTGCTCAGGGAAGCTGTGGCTGTCCCATCCCTGGAAATGTTCAAGGCCAGGTTGGATGGGCCTCTGAGCAACCTGGTCTAGTGGAAGTTGTCCCTGCCCACGACAGGGAGGTTGGAATGAGATGACCTTTAAAGACCTCTTCCAACTCAAACCAATCTATGATTCTGTGATAAATGACTTTCCCTTCTCTGTATGTGAACTGAAGAGGAGTAGAATTGGCCAAATGTAATTGAAATGGGAAGGAAAAGGCCCGCTCAAAGGTGAACGGGAGAGTGCTCTTGCTGTGCTCTTCTCAAGCTCCTCCTGGTGTACAGGAGGTGGATGGTGGGCAGGAATAGGGAGGTGGGAGGCATTAGCATAGCTTTGAGAGAGACCGAGCACTCAGGCCAGTTCTGAACACTTGTCTGTGTAAGGGGTAAGTTTAATAGTATCCTAACCATGCACTATATATATATATATAAAAATATGATATATAATATGTAATACATAATTTATGTTACATATGAAAATATACTAAATAATATATTTCAATATATTTTTAAATATATGTATTTTCTGTTTCATCAGCAGGGTCTAGCCTCAGTATTTTGACTGTGCCATCCCAAGCTGCCTCTGCGTAGGGCTTGAAAAATAAAGTATAACCCATCTTTCTCTTTGTGCTCCCTGTTATTTTGCAAAAATACAAGTATTTGGAACATTTCAATGCTCGTTATCGTCAGGACAGAAGGAAGAATGCCATTACCCTTTTAGGGTTTTAGGCCAAAGCTTTAAAACTCAGAGTGAGCCGAGCAGTCCAATGATTTCTCTTCTTGCAGCATCTTGTTATGTTGCAGCAAATAAAAGACTCTAAGTTGATCTGGTTGATCTGGGAGAAGAAACACTTCAGAGTTTTCCTGGACCAGGGCTGAGGGTGGTAGTTAATATAAGACACATCAGGAAGGTTTCTCTCCCTTTTCTGGCTCCTTTTCCATAACCCTTGAGGTTTGTCTTGTCTTTGCTATGGGTGATAATTCAGCTGAAGATCATTTGTTACAACTGGGAGCCATTTGCTTGTGATAATTATGGATACACGGATATGCAGTTCGTATGCAGACAAGTATTTAGGTTTGGTGTTGAGCTGCGGCCTTGAGTAACCTGGCATGGGATGGCTTGTGCTGCCAGTCTTGCTGGGAGCTGCCAGGCAGAGGATGCTCTGAAAATCCTGCCTGTGTCATATAGGGATGTAGAATAAATTTGCTTGAATTCCTGGAAAACAGAACTTCTTTTAGAGGTGCTGATTTTAAATGATGTATTTGTATGCTATTCTTTTTAGGGGGGTTGTTTTTAGGTCGGTGAAATGGGGGTTGTTTTTAGGCCAGTGAAATGTTTCTTCATCTTGAGTTATACTGAGGTTTAAAAAACCAGCTTTACTGATTAGGCTACAATAGTCTAGTAAACTAACTCAGAAGTCTAATTTTAAGTACAGGGAAATTTGGATCCAAAAGCGTCTTTGACAAATATTCTCCTGAATTTGTAGACCATCTATTAATTTTATTTCTAGAATGGCACCTTTTTGATACCCTGATTTATCCTCCTGAAGTGCCTTGTTGCACACAGTGCTATCAGACCCAAAGGCTTGGAGAGCAAGAGGCAACACCAGCTTTGAGATAAAATCGATAAATGCGATATACCCAAGCTTATATGTATTCTGGTTTGGAGACCTTCAACCACCTCCATATTTATTTGTATTTTTTAAAACAAGGAACTTAAGAATGAAGTTGATAAGGAAGCTGTGGCCGTAACCCCCCTGCCTACTTCCGCTCTCTCACCAGCTACTGAACATTGCAAAGCTCATAAATTGTGAAAGTTGGCAAATTAGAGCATTGCTTAAGTATAAGACCGAGACTTGGGGCCAGGAGATTTCAATCCTGTATTACCTGGAATATATCATTACTGACAGACCTGTTGGGATTCGGTTTCTACCAGCTATAAAGTGAGATTCTCAAATTATGTCATGCCAGCCTAGTTGCCTTTGATGACATGATACGCTGTTTGGAAAGGGAAGAGCCATTAGAAGTGACACAACTTGGCATCAGTCAGCCTTTTGATGCTGTTCCATGCCCCGATGAACTGAGGAAATGCGATCTGGGAAAAGTCCCTGTAGGATGGGTGGGAAATTGTTCTGAAACAGTGATTATCTTGTGGTTCCAGGTCAAAATACCATGATGTCTTGATCAAGGGTTTCTACTCGGCACGGTGTTAGTCAGTGTTTTCAGGAACATCTTGGATGCTGGAAGAGGGTGTGCTTATTAAATACAGATAAGCCGGTCATCCTGCACAAGTTTCACAGGGTGGAGACCTGGATCCTGAAACACTGGCTGTGGTGCCTCTAATGGAACTAGAGCTTGCAGGGCAGGAGGCTCTGCTTCCACTGGACTTGGCTCTGGCAAAACCCAAGTGGGAGTGTTGTCTAGTTTTGGGCTTGGATATGGCTCTCCAATTGCCTTCCAGTGTTGTATGTTAATACCAGCTGCTTATTTCACAGGGATATTTAATTTATTATGGCTTCTAAAAAGATCCTCAGAGTTGAGAATAGTCAAGCAATGAATAGGAATAGGCTCTACCCTGTACTTTAATCTGAGGCGCTGGTCCTCAGTCCAGCAGCAAATGACTAATCCTTGATTGCTGTGAATGTCATTCACCTGAACAAGTCTTGCTTTCGTAACCCCAATTGTAAAAACTCAGGCCTTTGCAGGGAAATCTGGAAGGAACAGGAGCACTTCTCACCATGTACACGTGAGCAATACTTGCTGCCATTACTGGTTAACAAAGACAAACCAAGAGCAACTGGTCCAGTAGCCTCATTTGCTGGGACTGACTTTTCCAGAGGAGTGGGATGAAGCTTTCCTGACTTTAAGCTCAGGTTAACTCTGCCTTCAATTTGCACAAAAGCCCTCCCACAGGAGCTATAGGAAGCTATTCCTAGAAGCTGAGGCCAGAAGGGGTTCACTGAGACCTGCTGTGTGTAGCAGGAGGTGCCAAATGTCCTCCTGGCGCTGCTCTACTGGGCCAGTAAATTGTTGTGGAGACACAGAGGGCTGCCTGGCGTGGTCTGATCTGGGACCAGGCATCCTGCAGTGCTGCTGACCAGTGCAAGGCGACCCTGCCTGGTATGTGCAGCATTCCCTGTGCTCTGGGAGCGCTTCCAGGCTCTTCCTGATAAAGCAATACCTCGAAATAGGCTGCTGTCAGCAGCCTGCTTCCAGGTACTGGTGTTTTTGGAAGTCCTGGGTTCCACCTCCCTCCTATGGCAGAGGTCTGGGGGCTGAGGGGAAGATGGCAAATGATAGCAGCCGCTAAACATCCCCCTTGGAATTTATCTGTGGGATCCTGAGAGGTCCCCATCCAAAGGTGCTGTGGGGAAGACACTGTGGGGGCTCAGCTGAAGCACCTCAGTGCTTGCTGACCAAGAGGATGGATCTGCTGTGGTCTTGCATCCAGCCCTTGTCCTTGTGGGCAGATGTGTAAAAGTGACTTACTTTTCTGGCCTGGTGGCAAATCTCGGGGACACCCAATCCTGCAGGTGATGTAACAAGTAAAAACAGCTCAATATTTTGAAGCTCTGGGGAGAACACCACTACATGTATAGGGAAGAGGAAGAGGAGGGCTATAGCAGCCTTCAGGAGCTAATGTGACTCCTCACAAAGGGGCATGACGTGCCTAAATCCCTCCATGTGCAGATGACATCACACCCTTAGAGGTTTCAGCTTTTTCTCTTACTGATACTGCTTGAGCCTGCTTCTCCTTCAAGAATAGCACTAACAGGGCACTCAGCCCCTGCTGCCTCTGCTGCTCTTCTGTCACAGGCTCTGAGCAAGGGGACAACACATTTAGCAGTAGCAGGTCAGGAATCTGCACCTGTCTGAGGGTGTTGAGCCTCAGCCCAGTTCCCTCACGGAGTTTTGGGACCTGGTTATATTATACATTGCCTGCAAGAGGGAGCAGAGGTTGCTCCTCTTACACAAATTCATAGTGAACCTCAAAATAAAGAATTTTTTTTTAGACTTAGTCTGGTCAGTGCTCACTTCTGCCTGCATGCATACAGCACAACAGATACTGTTTTTTAACACAAACAACCTTTATATTTTTATGTGCATTGTAAATGTACTTGGGTTGGTACAGAGTGCTGTGTTCCAGACCTGCCTTCTGATCCTGCCTGCCTTGGTTTGCTTAAGCAGCAGTGAGTAGCAAAATCCCCAGCATTTTGCTAGGACATGGGTAAGCTGTAAATTCTCATTTGTTGTTAATTTATTGTTTTAGGAAACGACTGGTTTAGGACATACACAGCTCAAGCTCTGAACTAACCCTTCCTCACTTTCCCGAGCATCCCTTCCCCTTGGCTCTTTGGACTTGGTGGGAGATGAGTCAAACGTTTCTCAGATTGTCTTGATGTGGAAGTGGGTGGCTTGGAGTCAGTCCTTCAGGGCCTGTGTGTGTAGGAGCAGTTTCCCTGGAGCCTGAGTGCTTTCAGGCTCAGGGATGCTCGTCCAGGGCCGCTCTGGTTATCGACAGGGCTACGGGTCGGCACCAGGAGGTGGCTGTAGACACAGCAAATAAATGAAAGAAGCAAACTCAGCTTTGGTGTCAGCAGCAAGTCCTTCTGCTGCTGGCGGGGAACATCACATCCAAGTGGGATTGGGCTCTCGGGGAGGCGGCGTGAGCCAGTGGGCAAAGCAACAGGGGGAGTCAGAGACCTGGCTTTGCAACCTGGCTCTGCCACCCACTGCCGGCATCGCCCTGAGCACATCACCTCCCCTCACTGCCCTCCTCCCCTCTCCCATTCCAGCCTGGGTTGCTTTGATTTCTGTATACTCTAAGTGCCTCAGGGGAGGGGCTGCATTTTACAGCTGCAGGCAGTGTAAGGGATACCACCAACACCGAAATCGTGGGCTGTCAGCTTGCAGACTGGGAAACAAAATGATGTGTAACGTTCCGGGAGTCCTTTTGGGTAATGTAAGATCTATCACGAAGCACTTTGGCTGCAACAGCAAAGCTTATTGATCAGCCCCAAGTATTACAGGCTGCATCTTTCTGCCCGAGAAGTAGCAGGATGAAGAACTGAAGTACTTACACAGGAGAATATTGTACATGAGTTATGGAGTAACCATCAGCTCTGCTCTAGGGCTGCTCTGTTCTTCTGGACTGCATGCAACTTCTGAGCATTTTATCTCTTTCCTTCAGCTTTTGGGGGCGTGTGCCAGCTTCTGTAGCATATAAACTAGGTGCTATTTTTATTGAATCTGGCTTTAATGCAGTAGATTTTTCACACGTGTGTTGGTTTTTTATTGTTGGTCTCATTCCTGAACTTTCTGGCACTTCTAAGCATATAGGCGGTTATGTGCACATTGTTTGGCAGATGAATTCCCATTTCTGGGAATCATTTTCCTTCTAAAATGTATTTTTATATTAAAAATGTGATCTGTATCCATATACTGGACTAAGGCTCCAACACAGAGATTTCTGCAGCCAAAGATCACCACAACAGGGGGATGTAGCCCTGTGAGGAGACCTCTGCTTTCCAAGCCTTGAGTATTTATATTAAAATCCTGTTTTACTGACCCAACCTCTGCCTCTTGGAGCAGCAAAATTCCCTTCTATTCAAGCCAGAAACAGAGGATAATAAGTGCTGTCTTCCAACATTGTCTCCCTTCTCAGCTTGTCTCCCTGCTAGATCAAGAGCAACCACTCATCTCCCTGAGACTCACGACAATCAGCTCTATCCCAGCTACTGCCTTGGCAGCCCCGCATCCTTTCTCCAGCATCCCCAGGCCTCGTGTGAAAGGCGGGGGCTCAGGGATCCAGCTGCCCATCCTTCCAAAGGTGCTGTCACCCCTCTACAGACTGTCAGGGAAGAAGGAACTGTGGCTGTGTGTGGTTTTCTCGCCCAGGGTGACCTGGAACACATCTGCAAAGCCCTCCAAAGTAGCAGGAATGCGTTCAGTTAGGACATGATTCATCCTGCATACCACATGGGTGGCTGCTCAGGGAGAATTCTGACATTTGCATACACTGAGACTTTCCACTTCCCTTGCTCTGCAACCCCTGCACTTTGTCTGGTCGAGAGCATGGGGGCTGCAGAGCCAGAAAAGCCTTCCCAGAGGGGATTCCCCCCAGCTGGAGCCAAGCCAGCAGTGGTGGTCCTGGAGGTCCTTCCCCTCCCCGGCTGCGTCACGAGGCAGAAACGAGAGAAGCTGCTCCCAGCCAGGTTGAAGGATGGCTTTAGCTCCTCAGCTCCTGCTCCAAGCAAAGCTGGGACAGAGCTGCTGCCCAGGGATCAGCTAGGAACTTGGTATCTGCAGGGCAGGAAAGCATTACCACAGACCTACTGCTCAGGCAAACCCAAAGCATGGCACAGGGAAGTGCTACGAACAGGACTGAGCCAAGCGCGTTGCTTCTGGGGAGGAAACAGGAATTGGGCAACAAGGCAATTGGCTCTCTCTACCTTAGGGCTGCTCCCCCTGGATAATTGGATTTACTTTGGCAGCTGCAGAGTGTGGGTCGGATAGCCTCAAGCAGAGAGGCGAGATGTTCCTGGGATTGGGGGCGACTCCCTGTGCCTTGCCACCATCACCGGAGCGGCGTGGAGCAAGTGAGACATGGCTGTGATGAATGGGAAAGGTGGAGGAACAGTGAGTAACAGTAGGGAAAGGTAATGTCTTAGTGACTAAGAACATAATGGGTATTATGTTTTTAACTGGAGCTATTAAAAAAAAAAAATCTCTCACACCTCACCTTGCTTCCTATGGCCTAAATACAATTTAAGAGGCATGTCCAGGCTGTTATTTACCTCCAATGAATATACAGCTTCAGCAAGTGGAACTATTTCACCTGTACAGATTAGTCTATTTGAACTTACTGTCGTTCGTTTTGGCATCAAAATCTTAACTAGGAAATCCCTGGTACTTGGAACACAGATCTAAAGTAATATAGTAATGTGTTTAAATCCTGTAATATCAAGGGAACATAACATTTCAAGCTGCTCTCAAAAGGTTGCCAAAACCGAGTCTGACACTATGGGAAGCATTTTAAAGAAAAATTTCAACCATCACAAATTTAGCAAATAGCAATTTACCTACCCCCAAAAAAAAGGCCCTGACATTGAATGCATGCCAATGTCATGGCAGCCACAAGTAAATACTGACTAGTCCTAACTAGCAGGTAGAAATATATTTTAATAGTATCTAACTAATTATGGTATAGATTTGGTTTGAGACACATATTTAATAGCTAGGTTCAATATGAGATGTAAGATTTACGGGTTTTAATTTAGTATTTCAGAAAAGCAAAGTTAGGGTCTGACAAAACTCCCTCAAGTCAACAGAAAGTCTCATTCTAGCTTAAGTAGGGTTTAGATCAAATCTGTGGCGAGCACAGGCGTTCCTAGTTGCCATCACCTTCATGATGAGTCATTAAAAGCCAACTTTCTACTTTAGATTGCTTTTCTAACTCAAAATTCAAAGCCCTCACATGCTATCCAAACAGAAATATTCACACAAGATGTGTATAAATATAAAGTTTATTCAGTATAGTGTTTAGAAAAATAAGTTCACATCATCTCAGAATACAAATAAAACACTTAATTGTCCAGGCACAAACCCCTATTACAGTACAACAAACATACATACTTTAGATCTCTTTGGTTGGGTAATTAAGCACAGATATGTTTGATGATACACTCTGGGGCAGCATCACCTAACAGTGCAGTAAAGTCTCCTTGATTATTCCCTCCTCTAACGCGTACATTCCGCTTAAGTTTCGTATTTGTTGTAAGGCACAATAAACCCATATCAGAGAAGTAACTGGTTAGTGTTCTGGACAAACAGTACATGCAGCAAAAGAACAAACATCCTCTGAATGTGAATCCTGAAAGTCAGAAGATTCACTCCCCCCCTCCTTGAGTTCAGAAATTTAAGAAGCGAGTTTTAAATTATATGAAACATACAAACTAAGGTATAAAATATCCTTCAAGGCAATAACTGCTAGGAGATACAGGAAGACTTCAGGTATCCTTGCTAGTAAAATAACACAATTTTTTCCCCAGAATTATAAAATTACTATTCTTTTGACAATTTGACATACTTCTTGACCACAAGCACTAGGCAATTCATGCACCCCCAGAGTCCTGCACACATTCCATATGAAACTGGAGAGATGCACCCTCTTGTTGATCTGCCTTCGCTAAGGAAAGTGCACAGGCACTGTAATCGCTCTGTGTGAAAAGCTCCTGTGCACACAAAGCCAAATTCTGCCCTGCTTAATTTAATTATTGAGGTGATTTTTCAGGATTTGAAGTCAGAGCCTGTCCATGATTGTCATCAACATCAGATTGATGGTAATAACAATGAAGACGGTTCCAGCCTTACTTCTGGGTAAAGTTGCTTTCTGAATGCGTCTTCCTGAATCCACAGGTAGGGAAAAGCAGTAAATGGGAGGAGGTATGTGCTTTGATAGACTGTGACTGTTTGGTTCTACCCAAGTGTCAGCCTTATGCTCTGGTTCGTGCTGCCACCATTTAATGGGCCAAATCCATCCCTGACCTAACACCAGTGAAATGAATGGACCATATTCCCAGCTGGCATGAAAGGACATTAATGGAAATGTACTAGTTTAGCCCAGCTGAGGACCTGGCCAATAGATGTCCGTGATTTATGTTGCTGAAATGTCCTTGTAGGTAAGACCACAGGAATAATGCTGCAAATAGTCCAGACAGAGCATTCAATTTAAGAAGTTGTCTGCAAAACTCTGGGTGGAACAGAGGCAGCTTTAATCAAAAGCAGTAAAAAACCAGAGGGGTTTTTAACATCGTGCTTTGTAAGAATTTGCTTAAACTTTAAGAGTATTTTTCAAAGCTGAGTCTGGGACCAAAAAAGTAGTAGAATTTGGCAACGTTTCCTGTAAGATTACCAGTGGACTTACAAGTTACAAACATATGTGAAGTTGAAATGATCCTTTATTCTCATCCATACCAGAGAGAGAGAGAGGGAGGGGGGAGAAGGAATGTGTATGCCAGATAGACATACCTTCCATTTAAACAACAGAATGTGATAATTAGGGCTGTCTGTGGGGTTTGGACACTCACTGCCTTCACATGTGTGGGAGACCAGCATCCATACTCCCTGAACACCACATTAAATCCTGGGTTTGGGAATCAGTGGAGCAATGCCTTATTTACAGCAGCCAAGGATCTGTCCCCGGACACTTTTCGGGGCTTTGATTATTGTCTATTTAGAGCAGTTACTCTGCTTGCTTGAGGGCCATATAATAAAAACATAACCTTGATAAGGAGTAAAACTACTTATTTAAATTTCTATTTTAAAAACATTGTACCGTGCAATGAGTCTTTATATTGTGCATATGTACCTGCAGAAAACATGAGGTTATAACTACATTATCTGGAGGGAATGACACTTATTTTCAATGGGAGAAAGAAAGACTAAAAGATAATAATAAGTTACTTGATATCTGGAAGACTAGAATAGATTAATCTTACTTTGTCCCAAACCACTGCTTTTATGTACATCCTCCACTCCCACTGAAGAGTGGGAAGTCTCCTCTTAGAAGTACCAGACACTCCAAGATACGTGCCACTGTAACAACATACACAGTTTTCACGTCAGCTGTGCTGCAAAGCCATGGAATTCAGAGTCTCAGTAATACAACGAATGCAAAGGAGTAAAAAAAAAAAAAAAAGTAACAGGTACTGGTGTAACACCACAGTCTTTTCAGTTATAAGACCTGATCTCACCAACAGGCGCTCTGAAATATTCCCTAGCTTGCCTCCAAATATAGTCTGAGCTTCACAAAATAACATTAAGCCTCAGTGAACTCCTTCAGAGCCAAGTACACATTCTCCATTAAAATGACAATGATACAGGGTATTTCCAATTTTCCAAAGGGCTGAACAATTTCATGCAAAGCATATACAGCTACTATTACTGTCATCTCCATCTTGGTTTTATGGGTGAAGAAGAGGTGGGAAGCAGACTGCTCATGCTGGGGCCCAGCAAGCAGATAAACAAGCACAGCAGACAGGAGAACTCCGGCCTATCCGATTCCCTGCTCACGCGGAGCTGCCCCGAACACCAGGGAAAGTTGTGCCAGGGGAACATACAGCTCCATGTTCTGCTTGTGATAATCTCTGCTTTAAAGCGCTTGCCTCAAGCACCCTGTTTGTTTGGGAGCACGTGGGGACAGCCAACTGCTGATGGGCTGCTTCTGCCTGCAGAGAACCAGCGAGTCCGTGCAGCTGCAAAGTGCACCCCTTGCACATTTGCTCTTCCCCTTCCCTGCCCTACTCCCTGCGGCCCTACAGACTCTGGTTTGCAGCACGGACTCCAGCGATCGCCAACAGGGCTCAGCTTCGAGGTTCCACAGAAAACCTTGGAAAACACGCTGCATTCAATATAGTGCAAAACTGCAGCGAGAGCGCCCATGCCATGCGCACAGTGCAGGGAAGGACCTTCATTCCTCAAAGGCTTTCCACAGAGCCAGTTACAGCCAAGACAAACAGACTGGGATGTGCTACCTCAATCATCCTTCCTTTCCATTTTTTTGTCCTTTATAAGTGATCTTGTTTTGTCCTCAGATTGATTTGGAGCCCGCAGAACCTTACGAAAACATTTCCCCTTGCCCTCCAAAGGCTTCAGACCAGGCCCCTGATGAGGGTGAACACATGCTTCAGTTACTGTATATATTCACATTAGAATAAAAAAATAACAAAACAAGACCGCAAGGACTAACAGCATGTCATTTTTGTACATCTGCATTCCTCTTATATTTTAAAGCTTAGAGATGTGCTTTTCCATTGCTACCAAAAAAACTCCTCTGGAGGAAAGGTAAGATCCGTTCCACCTGCCCAGAGCCCACCTGCTTCTCTTGTCCTTGGGGGCAAAGGTGTGGAGACCCATCCCCAGCCAGGCAGGGACCATGGCTGCTGCCAGGAGCCCTTCAGAGCTGCAGGTCCCACCATCAGCCCTTACGCTGCTCATCCTGGAAAGATATATAAACACACACTCAAGTGCACTCCTGGATGGAGACCTGCTCGCTCAACCAGCAGCCCCAGTCCTCCCACAGGGGCTACTTGGCCAATGGGCCCACGTAAACATGGGGTTCCCCTCCCTGGCCTGCCCACCCAACCCTTCCTGCTCATCGGCCCGAGGCTGCAGCCAAGACCTTTCCCTCGGCACAACAGCTCTGCCCGTGATCCCTCTCCAGACTCCTCCTGCCCTGCTGAGGAAGGACCCACCTTTGGCTCTCTGCACCACCAGTAAATGTCACCCACGACGTCCAAAAGACTTAAAATTTCTCTTCTTACTCGTGCAAGTACCCAAGTCAGAGGGTCTACTTGCAGAAGTAAGGTATCAGGATTTGGCCCTGAGGACGGATATTTGCAAATCAGTGTTTTTATTCCTCCTGCCACTGTGCTTTAGTAACGCAGATAAGGCCACTAGGAAGAAAGGCACGTGGAATTCTGTAAAAAATACACAAAAAGGTTCAACTAATTCCCAAATTACTAACAAAACAAACAAAAAGCCCCTGAACACAAAGACAGAGGGGGTAGAGACAGTGACCTCCTGGGTTTGTGAGACTGGGAATTCATTTTCTAGTTTCAGTGTGATTAACATTTTACTTTTACAGTCTATTGCTTGAAAAAAACTACAAAAAAGTAAAACCTTGTCAGAAATAACTACGCTTACTTCCTGCTCAAACAATAAAAATAAATTAAACAGCCAGAAAACGTTTTCCTTTTCAATGCATTGTGTCTAAAGTGAAAGGGAACATAAACCATAAATAAAATCCATTGTACTAATTAAAAAAAAAAAAAAAAAAAGAGTCTCCTTTATAAGAACTGAAACAATATTTACATTCATACTGGAGAGAAAGCTTCTGAGTTGCATAATTAGAGTTTCAAATGATGCTTTTTCTGGTGCACTGACAAAATGCTCACCGCAGCATTTAGAAACCTGTACATGACTGATGTGAGATTTTTGGTTTGAACGCAAGTCTGCTGGAAAAAAAGCAAACACACCAGTAACAATAATATTGGTGACTTTGTTTCGATTCTTAACCTCAAACAACATAAAAGTAGCCGGAGAGGTATCGTCTAGAGTTCCTTGAAAATTTCTCAATGCCCATGGACTGGAAGTAAACAGCAAAAGTGACTGCATTGTTCCTACGTTTTTGGAGCGAGATTTTTCTATCTGAAGTTAGGAGTGTATACTTACTGTTCAGAGTATGTTGTACTATGGAGAGTCGAGTTAAATTTTCAGGGTAGTATCTGGTAGCCAAACCTGTACCCATTCGCTCAGTACTTGCCCTGGCATTTTCTTTCTCCTTTAATCTGCTTAAAAGAGAATATTGCATGCAAACCAAGTGTGGCAACCTAATTCCATTGCTGGAAATTCCTCTGTACATCTATTCAGACCATTTAAATGTTCTTCTGGTTTCTTTAAATGAAAAAAAAAAAACAAAAACCACCAAACAAACAAAAAAAAACCAAACACCCCACTCGGTGCTTGTTAGGGCCTCAACAGGAGACTTATCTATTAAAACAGAAAGCAAGGGGAAAAAAAAAAAAAGAAGTTACAAGTCTTGCATATCTTCATCTATCTGAACTGTCTGCAGTTTGGCAAGTTCTTTTTTGTCCGTTTCCAGTTCTTCACAAACCGTGTCAACCATGTTACTCATAACATACTTGGATTTGGAATCCAGCATCATTAAATTGCCAGTTGACTTGCTCTCAGAATTAGGTAAGAAATTCTCTTTGACATCGGG
The DNA here is from genome assembly GCA_013396775.1 of Cephalopterus ornatus. Classification (NCBI taxonomy): domain Eukaryota; kingdom Metazoa; phylum Chordata; class Aves; order Passeriformes; family Cotingidae; genus Cephalopterus; species Cephalopterus ornatus. The sequence continues at coordinate 203,796 of VZRE01002010.1, forward strand.
TACGGCTTGCAGGACTAACCTGTGCTCCCTGCCAAAATCCTGATGTACTTGTGCAGAGGGGTGGCCGACACGGTCTCCGCTCGTAGAAACTACTTCTCCAAGCACGGGCTGTGCTGTGGAAATGGACAACAGATCCTGGCTGGTAATGAGGGAGCAGTTCTGAAGGGTTGCATAGTTAGTGTTGCTGATAGATATCACTGTAGAGGTACTGGTCACGGGTGATGACATGGACTGGCTCTCCGAGATACCAGAGTTCAGTTCTGCAGCATTTAAAAGAGTTGGTGGCGTGAGGGAAAAATTGTGGGAGGGCGTTACATTCACTAACGAGGAGGCCAGGGACTGGAGTCCTCCGCTGGATATATTTTCAGAAGACATGTTTAGTTGTGTGTTCTGACTGACTGGCATCAACTGAGAAAACACCAGGCTTCTTTCCAGTCCTTCTTGCTTGACGGAGCCTACTGCCTGGCCCGAATTGGGAACTGTATAAACCACTGCACTCGGAGCGAGGGGGCTGAAGAAAACCTTTCCTTGCTGCACTGTCGAAGAGTCAGTTGTAAAAGTTCCTCCATCAGATGTGCTGGGATTTACTGAAACATTACCTAGAGAAAGGGAAGCAAAGGAAAGGAAAACAGAGATTACAGCTGGTAGAGAGTTGTGCAGGCATTTTTGTAAGAAGTTCTGGTCTTTTTTTATGTTTGCAGTACACATGTACGCTAATATTTCAAACAACACTGAACAGCAATTTTTTTAACAGGTGAACAAAAGGTTGGCATAAAGAAATAAAAGCTGTTAATAGAAACAGCTTCGAGAAAGAAAAAGAAAAGAAAGGGTTCTGGTATATGAGGTATCTTTCAGACTCTTGTTAAGGGGCAAACAGTCCCCAGCCATGTGACTAAAATGAACGTGCTTTGGCCTTCGCTAGTTGCCACCACTCCATTTCTATCTAAGAATAGAAGCATGAAAAGCTATTAAAGATAGTTCAGTGACAGACTACAGCTTGTGTGTGGGAACTGGAGACACGTCACATGAAATCCACTCCTGCTGGGCAGAACCTGCCCGAGTCAACCTGCACAGAAAACACGAAAAACCGGTAATTTCTATCAGTTTAATGAGGTAGTCTGTCAAGCACTCGGATCTACTGCCTTTCACCTTGCTTTATCACGTATTTCCAAAATCCTAACCCTGCCATGTCCACCACACTGTGTAAAGTCACCCAGCGCTGCCTCCCCTTGCTGAGAGCTGCAGCGCTGCTCGCGTGATGTTGCAGCGAGCCAAAGCGAGGAGAGGTGGCCAGAGATGACCTGAAGTTGTTTTTACTGGACATGGCATGTAAGTTGTCATTATGATACCTCCTAAAATAAGAAATACTGGCTCTTGGGACTGGGTCCCACTCCAAACACCTCTCTTTCTCAAAACCAGCATAATTATAGGAGGCTACAATTGGATGGACCTGAAGTTTTCAGAAGCGCAGCAAAGATGAATTTCTCACTTGGGGAGTATTTTAGCTCACTATCAATTTATCAATGATGATTTTTTGGAAGATGTTATGCATACATGTAAACCAGAAGAATAAAGTGAGGCAACCTGAAGTTACCTGGCAGTATTATTTACTGTGGCTTACTTAAAATAGCGTGCAGCACGCTTCACTCAGAATAGGCAGCCAGCTATCCATGCATCTCATGTTAAGAAAACCAAAACTTTTCTCTGCACCAGACATACGGTGGACCACTCTCCAGTGGGAATCAGCATTTCTGACAGTGGGGAAAATGGTCAGAGAGGAGCTTTTTATGAATCTGAGGACTTTCAAGCACAATACTCCTACACTACTTAAGGGACAGAACTTACTTTCTCACCATTGCTGGCTCTCAGTTCATGCCTTGGAGCATGTGGATTAAGTGGCTTTTGTAATTACAGGTGGCATTCAGACTAAATGTCTTTTCTCTTTAATCTTGGTTGAGCTACGTACCAATAACTTGCAGTGCCTGTGAGTGCCACATTTTAGGAGCTTATAATTGTGCACCCATTTAAAATGTGTTCGTACAACTCCAGTGTTCTTCCCCCTGCTCCAGCAAGAATAATTCACTCCCTATACACATTTGATTCAAAGAAGCACATGAGCACAATTTGATTTTCCTTATACGATTCACAGCTCCTGAAACTAAAGAGATTCATTCCAATTTAATCATTTTCACAACCAAACACACAGTGTCTAACAAGTAACAAAGATGTTCAGTTGTGCTTTTTAAATGACCTGCTTCAAAACAAGGACCCAGAACTCGGTTTGTGCTTCCCGGGATTCTTCCTGGCTGGCTGCAAGGTTCAGTCTATGGTATGTTAAGACAAACTCTAAAGCAAACTGGGGGAGGAGCCCGCACACTTGGCACGTGAACCTGTGATGACATATTTCCCTTGGACTGAGGGCAGTTTTATCCAAATACCCTCACATTTTACATCTACGAGCTATTGCTTACTTCCATTGCTTCCTTCAAGTGTAATTTTTCTTAATTATGGAACAGAAAATGTACAAGTGTAACTGCTCGGTCTTGTTGTGTCTACAGTAATTTAATACGTATTTTTATGACATGCTTTGGTTAAAAAATCAAAAAAACAAAACAACCACCACAAGAACAACAGCAGTAACAATTTCTAGCTGCTGCAATTTTCATTTTTATAAACCTTCTCATTGGAAGAATTCAGTGGCAAATGGGGAATATTTTGAATTACTGAAACGTGTAAAATTTACAGATATTTGTGAAGACTGGTATCACAGACTTCTGTGAACAGCATGAGATGAAAGCAGTGTAAATTACCAGATCTCTTTCCCTGGTCTTAGCAAAGCTCAGCCTCATCTAAGAGTCTGCCCACGAGCATAACCCACTATAAAGGGAAGCAAAAGGTATTATTTGATGTTCTGTATGTGGCCACAGCAGAGATACAATCCTGGTACCTTGGAAGAAAAAGACCACAGCTTCTAAAATGCCAAGTGTGTCTGATTCCAACTTTTTCCTCATACTGCAAGAGACAAAACTTTTACCTTGTGAAGCTGCCACAGAAACAGGAGGCAGCTGCAGAGAAGAAAAACCAATGCTTCCGTTCAGCAGCTGGCCATTTGTTCCTGAATTGGGGATCTGGACAATGCCATACTGGTTTATTTGGACAGGAGCAGTAAAAGTAACGACAGAGCCTCCATCTTGGGAAGCAGCAGTTTCTACGCCTTCCCTTTTCACCTCTGAGCTCGGAATCAATCCTGGGAAAGAGACCGGGATGTTGCTAGGGCTGAATGTGGCTGCTGTGGCATTGGGGACAGAAGCCTGAAGGAGTTTGAAGTCTTTAACATCTTCTGACGATGACGATATTATGTCAGTAATGGACACCCCGTTGCTCACAACGCTCGATGCGGTTTTGGGCGAATTTAAGGTAACTGTCTGCGAAGTGCCCACACTGAGTCCATTGAGTATGACACCATTGGGTCCCTGAAGAAAAGAGCTACCATTGAGGAAGACGGGAGAGGTACTGGCAGGCACGAGGTTTCCATTCAGCAAGACACCAGATGAGCTCAAGGCTATTTTAGTGTTTCCAAGCTGCTGCATGTAGACAGGCTCCATGTGGCTGGGAAGGCTGAGGCTGGTAACGCCATCGGATGAGCTGGAGAGTGGATGGGGAGATAAATCCTCCTGCCCCTTACTGGATTCATCTTCTGTGCTAGGGTTGCCATCTGACTCGCTATGGGGAAAGATGGAGAGATGACATTGCATTACCACAGCAGGCCAGGATCTCTGCACCAAGGCTTTAGCACAGTTTGCGAGACTTTCCACAAACGTTTTTTTTTTTTCCTGTGTTTTGCCTTTACAAGGCACTTTAAAGGAATATTCAAGCCAAACGGGGTTGGGGTGGGAGGGGAAGGTTTCTTGGAAAAGAACCCATCAAGCCAAACACTCGCCGAGGAGAAACTTTACAGACTTGGGTTATGGAGTTGTAAATAAATTCCTCCACCCCGGCGGCCGGAGGGGGCTGCCCGGCGCGGGGTGTCCACACGTGCGAGAGTCGGCCGCGGCCATTTGGCAAAGCGCTGGGAGGTGAGGGAAGGCCGGGAAGGCTCTGCCCGCCGCCCCTGGCCCGGGGGGAAGGGGGGGACCCCAGCCCGCGCTGCCCCCCGAGGAACCTCCGGCCGTGCCCGGCGGCCGGG
>VZRE01002010.1:211155-274074 GCA_013396775.1 Cephalopterus ornatus
GGGCCGGGCCGGGGGTGGGGGCGGCGGCGGCTCCGGCCCCGGCGGCTCCGAGCGATGTCTGCGGGGCGGCCCAGGGCCCCTCGTGCCATCGGTTCCTCCCCTGGTTTCCGTGTCAGCCCGGGCTGGGGCCGGTGCGCGTCTTCCCTCTGTGCAGCGAAATTCCCGGGGGGAAGCGGGCAGGAGCCCACGGGACCCGGCGTGTGGCTGGGACAGGCTCCCGTCCCGCGCGGCTTCGGGGTGGGAAGCCGGGAACGCAGGGGAAAATAAATTTCTCGTCGGCTTAAACATTTCTCATTTATATTTAACGTTGTGCTCGAGTAGTTGAGAAGCATAAGAAACGTAAAAAAAAAAAGGTATTTTGTTGTATCCTTTTAATGTATTAATTCTCCTGAATGAAGAATGCTTTGCTGAAGTTTTGAAACAGGTTTAAATGTTAGAAAATCTCCTAGTGAACCAGTGCAGATGGTCGTGTTCACTCATTTCTTTTTTTTTTTCCCAAGAAGAATCATGTCTTTTTTTTTTTTCTTCCTTTTTCCCCCAAAGGTCAACCCTTAGATAGTTCCCAGCCTGATTTAAGTCACAGATAGCCTGAACTCATTCGCTTTCAGCCCTGGAGATTATCCTTCGTGTAGAAGTTTAAAAGGCTGTACTCTGCGTTCTTTCTGGATGTCCGTGATGGAAGCCTCATATTGCAGTAGCAGCCCTTTCTGTTTTTGTTTGTTTTTTTTTTTTTTTTCCTTATTATTTGTTTTTGGAGTTTTTGTGTCTTTTCACCTTTCCTGTGATGTATTTTTATATTTTTTTTAAGCTACGTGTGAGTTACATTCAGAAGACTCAACCTGAAAGCTTTTGTTTGACTTGATACTGAACGGGATGAAGGAACTGAATTGCAAGAAAGGATTTATCTTATTGTCTTGGGAAAAAAAAAAAATGTTACCTTCCATTCTGTTCCCTGATGCTGTTCTGTGGCCACACAAGCACTTGTGTTGCCGTGAAGGTGTGTGGGAGAGCAGCAGCAGATCTCCTGCTGGTGGTGGTGGTGTAGGGGAGGTGGCATCACGAGTGTCCCTTTGGTGACAGGGGTGCTCTCCGTGTCCAAGTGCAGCATTAGGTGGAGCTCAAAAGGCAACAGCCATATTTAGGCAAAGCAGAGCACATTTGAAATGATGCCCCGGTCTTGTATTCAGTGAAGAAGAAAGGACTTGTGGTCTTGATGATCTTCTGCTTTCAGGCTCATCCGGAGCCACTTCCAGCAGAGGACAGCACGTCTCAGTTTCCTCTCGTGCTTTGGTTCTCAGTTGTTTGTTTGTTTGTTTTTTCTTTTTTTTTTGTAGCTGAGCTTGACTTGAGAAGATGGCGTTTCGTCCTTTGGTGGGTGCAGCTGCTGACACCGTGTTTGGGGTTGATGTCCTTGCCTCTCTTCTTGCTTATGCACGAGTTCTGCCTCTGCTTCCCCCAGCTCTCCTTGTTTGCACCTCTGTTGTTGCAGAGTAGGATCTCTGCGTTTCTTTGGTTTTGTTGTAATTAAGGACTCTCCATCATGATCTGGTTCAAGTGTGTCACTTTTCCTCTGCATTTTCCTTCCAATAGCTCCTCTAAGGTTGTGGTTTTATTATTGTTTCCGTACAACATTACAAAGCCTTCATGCTGGAAGCTGTTTCTTAGTAATGGTTAATAAATTCTCATAATAACTAATCCAGAAGCTGGAAGCTCAGATGATCCACCTGTGAATGAAGGGAAGGGAAAAAAAGGCAAGTAATTGACATTTGTCCTCCCATAAATTCACTGTGTTTCAGGCACAAGGAAGAAATGTTTAACCAGTTCTCAAGGCAAATGAGCTAGAGTAAGTTTCTGGTGGAGATTTATCCTTAGGTAATCCATTCTGATAGTTTACTATTCTTACCATTAAAAATACTTCTAATTTCCGGTCTGCATTTACTTGCTATAACTTAAACATTTAAGAGTTCTAACATGAGCTATACCTTGTGAACTCATGATTGCACCTCTTCTGTAGGAATGCACTGCATGGTTTGGGGGCTTTCTCTTTGCTGTTTTCCACTCTGAAGAAACCCCATTCCTTCAGTCTCCTCTCTTGAGGGTTTTTTTTTTTAAATTATTTTTTAATATGTCTGTGAACTGTTCTCACTGTTTTTCTTGAGGCCTTTTCCACTTGGTTTGCATTTTACTGGAACTGGACATGCTGTTCCCTCTGAGTCCCCTAGTACATCAGCCGGAGTCAAAATTATTTCATGTGCTTTTCACACGATTCACATGATTTCACATGCATTTTGTACAGGCAGGATGGTGAGTCTTTATTTTTTTTGCAGTGACAAGTTTGATTTATTATCAGAATAAGCCCAGATTCTTTAGCACTTTGCCACCCAGCATATCCATGGGCAGAACAGAATTTAACTTTGCCTTCCATGTTGTGATCTGCAACTTACTATGTTTTTGCTCTGTTAACATGTTACTTCAGGTGACTTTGGCACTTGATTCAAGTGACTTTGGATTCCGAGTCCCTTTGTCCAAGCTTTTGAAATGGTCCCAGATTATCCTCTGTTCCTGCCAATACGTAGTTTGTGGACAAAATGTTGTCAGGGAGATCTTTCTTGTGAAAGTAACAAATCAAACCGAGGCAGAGCAAAATATGGAGTTGTCTGCAGCGAGTTCCTTGCTGAATAACCCTCTTCCGCTGGTTACTTTGTGTAACAGTGGAGAATGAGAAAAGATTAGAGCCATGTGAATGGGCTCGCTACCAATTTTCTCTCTGACTGAAATAATGACAGCTTATCTCTGGATGTGGGGTTCTAATCATCTCTCAGTACTTCAGTGTGTTATGCATTTGTTGCAATTATATGACTGTCAGTTTAAGAGAGTCAAAAGTCCTGTTAAACCAAAACTATTTTGCCTGGAATTGCTGTTTTGCTACCTACTTTGTTACTGTGTCATTGGACGGAATTATATTCCTGTGATGTGACTTGTTCCTAAGAAATTGTGTGTTGAATCTTATCTCTTTCATTATCCGAAAGAGGTAATTTGTCTGATTACTTCAGCATCTTCCCAGGGACTGATGGTAAGCCTGACTCTGGTTTGTGTTTCCCTGTGTGTTTGGTTTCCTGCTCTTTAGAAGCAGGTGCTTTTGTCCTTCCCTAGGCTGTTGGCACTTAATGCAGACAGCAGAGATGATCTGCCTTTGTCAGTTTTCAAAGGGTAAATATTGCACCTACCAGAACTGAAAACCTTGAAGTACTCTTAATATAACCCCTGGATATACTCCACAGGTTTATGGACTACACATCCATGGGTTTATGGAGGCTCATTAAGTTGTCTGCAGTTGCATATTGCCTTTACCATGCTTTCCATTTGAAGTTTCCCGATAAATCTGCATGGAAAATTCACAGTCTCGGCTTTGCTGGCTCGGGAGGTTTGGAGCAGTTGCTGTAATGCATTTCCCAGTTCTGGCTCGTGCTTTTGCTCCTTCTGCTGTGATATGAGTTACATTAGCCACCTAATCCGTCTTACTGAGTGGAGATTGATGCAGAAAATGCCCCAAGTGCTTTGGCATCATCTGTTAGAGATTTTCCTCCCCACTGAATAGTGGGTTAATGTGCTCCTGCTTCAACTGCTCTTTCTTTCACTGCAGGCATTCTGGAGGAATATTTTCCTGTTGCCTCCTGGTAGTTTCTTTCCTAAAGCTTTAACCTTTCGTATTCTGTTAACTGTGCTGTTCACTTAATGAGGTGACCTTCAGTGATTCGCTTTGCACTTGTGCAAAATACCTTGAATTTCGAATTATTGAAGAGCCTGTATTTAGCTGAGATGATTTGTCAGTAAACTTCGTATTTTTCTTCTGGGTTACTGATAGCTTGTGGTTTTAGCATTTTACCAGGAGTTCATTTTCTTTGTTTTGTGGCTCCCTGTTTTCCCTTTTCAAGAACTGTGAGAGTTGCTTTCTTATGCCTTCTGTCAGCCAGGTTGTTTCCACTTTAATGTTCTTAGTCAGTCCCTCCCCTTTGATTAGAATGAAACTAGAAGAGCCCTTCCTTTTATCATGGCTTATTTTTCCCCCACCTTTTTTTTTTCTTTTCCTCTTCCCTCCTATATAAAAAAAAATAAAATCTCAAAGTATCTGAGAACTCGTTGGGCAAAGCGTGTCCTGTTTTTCCCTTCTTTTTTCAACAGATGCCTGCAGCGAAGGTTCCTCTTGCTATGAAGTCCTGTGCTTTGGAGGTTTGGCCGCTCATTCTTCTCCTCTTCCCCACTTCATTAATTTAAATCTCTCTCATCTGAGGTAGATACTCTGTGTGAGAGTGCCCCTGTTGGCCTCCCACCTCTCTCTTACTGGCGACCTTGATCCTGCCCGTGTGTTCAGTCTGGATTTCGGCAGTGACACGGGCAGGGAGCGTTTCTCCTCCCTTGCCCTTCCCGTATCTTCCTGTATCGGTGGGCTTGGCCCTAGCTTAGAAGAACTCACGGTGGCTTTCTCCTAATGCCACATGTTTGCCGTGTTCAGTTCCCCGTGGTCAGTGGGACTCTGGAATGTGTCTGCCTGTGGCCGAAGGATGGTTGTGCTGATAAGCACTGCAGAGCTGTGGTGGAGATAAGGGATAGGCAGGTGGCTGCAAGAGGATGAAGTGGGACATTTGGCCTCCGGCTGTAAACAACCTTCAAGTTGGAATTCCATCGGAGTTTATTCCAATGGAACCATGCCAAGGCTTACAGTTATGGGAATGGGTTTTTTTGGGGGATTATTTCTTAGCAGTTTGTTTTCCTTGGTTGTTGCTTCTTGACCAGTATCACCAAAAGTGTAATACCATGTGTTTGGCATCAGAGTAATGTTAAATAAGCCTTTTCCACTATAAATCTTCCCTGTCACTGGGAGGGAGGATGATAAATTAGCAGTTAAAAGTTGTTCTAGGATGGGACTTAGTAGGGAAATGCTTAGTTCAAGAATAATGAATGTCTTTTTAAGTTTATTTTCTTAAGTATAACAGAGGTTCAAGGCATGAGACACTTGGATTTAAAGATGCTTTTTGTGCAGGGGAAGGTGTGTTAAATTATGGAGCGATGCTTGAATAAAGTTCTGCAATGCATTGATTTCTAAGGTGCACTGATGGCTTTGCCTTCTTTTAGAAGTTCACCCAAGGATTATATTCAAAATCCTTTGTGCATGCATGACGATTTTTGATTGTTCAGACGATTTCTAATTTCTTTTCTGAGCATGCAGATGCTGGGTGTGTGCTTGCCAACAGAGCTATGGTCCACCTGGCTTCACTTGAGGCCATGAATTATCTTTTACTCTGCCCGCTTGGATTTCATGGCCTGTGTTGAGTTTTAGGAGGCAGGTTAAGTGTATCCCACTGATTTACTTTCATGGAGAGCAAAGGAAATGCATCCATCAAAATCTGCATTACAAGAATGTTAAGGTTGTTGCTGCAAACAGGAGAGGGTAAAGAGATTTATTCTTGGCAGTAAACTTGGACCATATGGTCTCCAACAATGACACACAAAAATCTTAGGTAAAAAAGGTTGTTTAATTGCGAGTGCTGGGTCACCATTGTTATCCCACTGCCTGCTACAGGGAGGAGGGAAACCGGTGTGCAAAGCACTTTCTTAGGAGTCAGTCCTGCTGCTCCAGCTACCTGTGACCCACCCTGGCTTGCAGAGGGAGGAGATGTAGATGTCTGCAGACCAGCAAAAGCAAAGGAACACTTTTCCTTCTGCAGTGTCATGCCAGCGGTTGTACTGTCTCAGCAAAGTGTCTTTTCCATGCTTGACATCCCTGGGAGATGGGCACAGAGACCAGAGCAGCCTCCACAGAAGACTGAGAGGCTTGATTTCAGCTGCTGCCAGTGTGGTGTTTTGGGGTTTTTTCATGTACTACCGCAGTCTTAGATGGCAGTTAATGAACTTGCTCTATTATCAGTTTCTCTACTCTCTTTCTTGTTCACAAGAGATGTATGGAAAGGTGTCTGGGCTCCTTATTAAAATGTCATTTTTTATCTCCTGTTCCCAGAGAGAGATGTATTTATTTCTCATTTAATTTGTTAATAAGGCTTCAAAACGGAGACAGCGTAAAAATGCTCGCTGCCTCTAGGCCCAGCTTTGTGTTGCTCAGGGGAGACATCAATTCACCTAGTTGAGTTGTGGGGATTCCATAATCTGCCCTGCACCCTGTTATGGCTGTTCCAGGGATTCATTAGGGGGTAAGTGCATCCTTGGAGAACTCTAATTGCGGTGCCAACGGCTGCTGAAGCTGAGAAACAGAGGTTTCATTATTTGCGTATTTATTTTAATGTTAGGAGCTTTTTGGAGTTCTGTGGCTGTCAAATTCCCCGGGAGTTGGAAGTAGGAACACCCCCGGTGAATTCAGGGGAGTGGGGTCTCATGCCAGAGCGTGGGGCTGGAATCGTCTGAAAAGAAGTTTGGAATCTTCTCGTTTAAACTCCTTCCAAGTGAAAGGATGGCTTGGCTTCCTGCTGCATTCTTCTCTGCAGTGTGGTTCAAGAAAATGCCTTTCTTCTAGGATGGGGGGGAAGCCCTGGAGATTTTGGAAAAATAACATAAAACTGTATTTCAGCCAAGTGAGTTTGAGTGAAGAAGTCCAACTAGAGGTAGGCAGTGAGGATCTGTCAGACCTGTAACTTTTAACTTGAGCATGTGGGAATTAGGGGGGCTTAAGTACATATTTGACTTTTATTTTGGCAAGCTTTTTTTCCTAAAGAAAATACCTGGAATGCAAGATATACAAGAACAATGATTCAGGGCTGTCATTTGTAACGTAAAGGTTGGCTGTCATGTATATGATTTTTAGGCCAAAAAAAGTGGTGTGTGGGCTTTGGAGTGCAAACAGTCCGAGTGTCCTGGTTCAACCATGGAAATGTGGATTTAGGACTTGTGAATGGGCAGCAGGCACAAGGAAAAGAGTCACCAGACTCTGGTACTTACTGGACCCTTGCAGGAGCTGATCTGGTTTGCTGACCTGGCAGAAGATGAGAAGGTTTTTGGTCAATTCATGTGGTGGTGTTTATACTAGTGAGTTGAAATGGCTTGTGAATGGTTAGTCAGACATCAGAGGTGGTGCGAGGTCATTTATAGGAATGTGCATCCACAGGAAAGGTGGGAATAGGGTAGAAGGAAGGACCTTCCTATGGCACAGTGTTAATTTAGTCTACATCGATTTGTGAGGCTGCATGCTTAAAAAGCTGGCTTATCTGGGAGAGCAAGTGCTCTGTTTTGTCTCTTAGGCTTGTTTTCTTGCTGCTCTTGCCATATCCCACCTCAGATTAGGATCCTCCATGGTAGGTCCTGACTGGTATGAAAAGCATAAAGTAGTCTTGGTGGTCTAAAGCAGATTGGGACTACATACAGCTAAAAATCTCAACCACAGCAGGAATGTGGTGTGGTCCAAAAAATGCCTACTTTGCTTTGGGGAGATAAGTAATGACAACTATGTAATGCATTTCAATCCCAATGACTTCCATCTCTGAGAGAATTCTCTTCATTTCTTCTGGATGGCTTGGGAGTTGCACTGGGGAGGTTTTTACTTGCATTTGTCAGATCTGCTATAGGAAGTTTAACTGGTTGGTGGTTGAAACGGTTGCACAATCGTAGCCTATCTGCTTCCTCAAAGGAAGAAGCAAAATTACTTTTTTTTTTTTTTTGTAAAGTGGAATGTATTCCCTCTGAAAGAAAGCTTTTCCCTGACTTCTTAGGGAATAAAAATCTAGGTCATCTTTCTTCTTAGTCCTTTTGGAGTTATTCCTGTTTTTATTAATTGGGATTCGATGCTCTTTGGATCCTGTTCCATCCCATTAGTCTTCCAAAGTCTCTCCAAGTTAGTCATGGGAGGTGATTAAATCATTGCTGAAATACCCAAGAGGTTATTTCCTTCTGCCATCCAGTTTTGACGGTGAATATTTGCTTTTACATTTGGCTCTGAATCATGGTCTTAATACTTCTGATGAAGTGGTGTCAATGCTTCAGTTTAATTCTTTTGTTTTAAAACCGACATACTTAGAAAATCTTCTCTTTTCTCTGCTGAGCTGTCAATTGCCATGTCTGCTTGGTAATATTTCTTGTCTGCTCAGCAAAGCTCACAGAACTCTGTTCTTCATTCCCTGTAAGTACTTTTTGGAAATTTTAAGTCGTGGTTCCACTCTGTGATGTGATCTCAGCAAGAGGAAAGCTGTTGTTTATACCGTGGCTCTCCAGTCAGTAAATGGAAAAGTAAATTCTTTTTTCCTTGGTTCTGAAAATTCAGTCCAGTTAAATCTGCAGCCTGGGACTGGAGACTGTTTATAGTGGTGTGTAGTGACAGGATGGGGGCAATGGCTTCAAACTGAAAGGGAGTATGTATAGATTAGATACTACAAAAAAATTCTTGGCTGTGAGGGTGGTGAGGCCCTGGCACAGGTTGCCCAGAGAAGCTGTGGCTGCCCCATCCCTGGAAGTGTCCAAGGCCAGGTTGGATGGGGCTTGGAGCAATCTGGGCTAGTGGAAGGTGTCCCTGCCCATGGCAGGGGAGATTGGAAGGAGATGATCTTTCAAGTCCCTTCCAACCCAAACCATTCTACGATTCTATGGTCATGAAAACGTGTTTGGGTCCCCAGCTTGAAGAGTCTTCTAACATGCTGGGCCCTTTTTGGGTTGGGTAAATGCTTACCCTGTTAAGGTTGAATATTGTAATGGCCCAACACAGGTATGTGTAAATCTCTGTGGTGAAAACAAGGGCTTCTCCAAAAGAAGCCAAACACAGCAACCTCTTAAACCGTTTCATATTAGGCAGGTTTTTTCTTTCTCTTTCTTTTAATTGCATCTACGGCATTTTAATTGAAACCAATAATTCTGTGGGTTTGTGAGGAAGAAGGACATCTGACTTGCTCCTGTGTGGTTGCATCAGCTGCCAAATGTTAGTAAGCCATATGCATAGGTTTACTATTTGTGAAATTAAGTAAATGTATTCCTGAGTCATTTTAGGAAATGTGTCTTGGTAACTGTAAATTCACAGCAGGGCAGATCTGAAAGTGCCCCTTTGGAGTTCTCAGAAGTTGCATTTGTGTGCATGTTCTTTGTTTGGGACTTAGGCTGGTTGTTCTCCTCCCTGGAATTTGAAGGTGAAATTTGAAGAAAAGCTGGGTCAACATTTTGGAAATTGAATTGAGTGTTCCACTGTTCACATATGGTTAGGAAATATGGAAAAAAAAATCCCTGACAGTAAGAGACTGGGACAGGCAGCAGGCTGAGCTGGTGTTGGGGACACTTAAGTTTCATGTTGCTGATTCTCTCTTTGGTTTAATAATATGCAGGAAACAGTGGATATTTCCTCACAGAAAGGCCACTCTGTCTGTAATAAAAGTCACAGGTAGTATTCCTAACAGTGAACTGAATTTTGTAATGACATCTGCTTGGTTTTCCTTTTTTAAAAAATATTTTGCAAGAATTAATTTTGACAGGACCAGATCTGAGAACTTACCAGAAACTGCTGCTATGTGTGACAAACATGCCTAAGAACATCTTTTTGATGGTCTGAAAATGATATTCTAATTTTTTTTTTGTTTTGTTTTGAATATAACACATAGAGGGGGAGAGAATGTATTAGGAAATTCTTGCAGGATTTTTTGTGTGGAATGTGGGTAAGTTGGCAAGTGAGATAAGTGAGAACAAGATGGCTCTTCCAGGAAGGAACAATGAGGAAGTCATCTAGTCTGATAAATATTTTGGCTTTGAACTGAGAAACATGTAGGTAATTATTTTTGCTGTGTCCACACAGTTTTGCCTCAGTGACTGGCACTAAGGTTAGTTTCTGTGTCTAAGTATTTGCAGAATCCTAGGCTTACCGTGAACATGACAACTTCTTTAGTATTATGGAGAAGAAAGACAGGTGGTTCTGCTGAGTGGGATGGGCAAAGTGAGAAACAGGTATTTTGTTGGGTTTTTAAGAAGCGATCTTGAGGTGAAAGTTCCCAAGAACATTGCACTCTCCAATTGTTATTAGTGCCAAGCAGTGTGGCCAGGCCGGCAGTCTCTCTGCCCGGGGTGGCAAAGGAGGGCTGATGTTCCTAGACAGCAAAAGGCGAGGGAGTGGTTTGGCTAATGCTGACGCCTTCAGACTGCTGAGCCAGAGGGGGAAGTGTTGGGTCTAACTGGGCAGGAAAGTTTGGCACTGGGGTTAAATGTATCACAAGAGCTGAGGTGAAGGAGAAGGATCTCTGGTCCCAGACAAGTGCAGGCAGACTAATGTTTAATGGTCTTTGTCATCTTTACTTGCAGGGTATCACGTGTTTTCCTGTTTAAAAAAAAAAAAAAATAAAAAAATCGATGTCTTTGTGGGGATTAGGGGCTGGACAATCCTTAGGTACAGCTAGTGACTAGATAATCTTTGGTGTGAGAATATGAATAGCCTTGAGTAAACAGAGGAGTTCAGATCCTTCTGGGAATAGCTGTCTGTGGGCTTTAAAAGACTTGAAAAAAGGGTCCTTACAACACCCTGGACGGCGTCAGGAAGGACTGTCGGTGGCAGTGGTGGAGCTTGATAAGCCTGTAACTGATGTGCTGTGAACTGGAGATGAGGGGCTGCCCTTGAATCCCAAAGATCCCTTGTTCTAGGAAAAAAAATGAACTTATCTATAGCTTTGGGATGTGGTTGTATTGTGTAAAGAGGGACAGGGAGGTTACCAGGACTGAGGGCAATGCCAGGGCGATATGATGTTGTTGTGAACATCATCAGCTGAGCAGGCTTGGAGGAATTCAGGAGCTAGAGAGATACTTGTCTTTTGAGCTCGGTCTAGAATAGCTGTATTTGTTTGAACCTTTTTGTTTCTACTCTTGCAACAAAGGCTGGCCTGCAATTTTGCTAAACAAACCCTAAATTTCTATCTGCCTGGTTTTGGGGAAAAGTAATACAGGAGATGTGTCCAGAATTAGCTGTCTCTACGTGGGCAGCGTCTCAGTGATGTACGGGTGAAACAGCCCCTTGGAGATTTGCTTCTTAGGATGAGGCTAGAAAACTCGAATTGCATGGGATCTGTGTGGGAACCTTTGCTGCCAGCTGACAGATTTTGGAAAGGAGCCTTGTCTTTTGCAGGGAACGTGTGACTGGGAAACATCTTGTGGCTCTAGGGAAACTTTGAAATGCTGCAGGGGAGTTGGAAGGGGAGGCTGACTCCCAGTCTCAGCGTGTGGCAATAAAGGAGCAAAGATCATGAGGGAGACTTGTTTGGAGAAAGGAACGTGACTATGTGAGGAGTTGAGAGAAGGAGTGATGGCTGGGCTAGAGAAGGATTTAGAACTATCTAGGAAGACTGAGGAAAAGCTGGAGCTAAAGAACTTTGTAGGAAGGTGTGAGGTTCTAGGAGGATGAAGGCATGGTGGCCATGGGAAGATCAGAGATGAGGATAATGAGTGTGTGTGTGCTTGAACATTGTGGTGAAGAGGTGTAGGTGTCTAAATGGAAATTAGCTGAGCGAGGAGTCTGTGCCTGGATCCAAAGCTCTTGGCCAGGGGAAGAAAGAAGGGTGCAGAAGGAGGTTGGCACTCAGATCTCGTGTTCCCTCACTGGGCTGGAGCAGCACCTGGGTGTTTGAGTTGCTTTACAGAGCCCTGGAGTGGAGTTGGCCACGTTCCTGGAGCCCAGCATTTTGCAGGGGCTCTGCTGTGCCCTTGGGATGCCCCTGTGGAAGTGCAGGCTGGGCTTTGAGCAGAGGAAATCCTATGGAGCGCTAATGCTAATCACTCTTAAATCAGGAATGTGAAATTTGGGCATGCTTCAGGCATTAATTGTAGTGGCTTAGTTTCCTTATCTGGTAATGTGGGGATAATGCTGCCTCATGGTGGTTTTGAGAAGGTCAGTTATTTAATGCTGACTCTGCATGCCAAAGAAAACTAGAGAGGGGGGGAAAAAAACCAGTAAACGTGTCGAAGCAGGATTTGAGCAGGGCAGAATAAACAAGGTCTGAGGATAAACTGGCACTGCCTGCATGTGTGTTAGCTGAGCCTCGCCTATCCAGAGGGCTGAAAGAGGTGGGAGTCTTAACAAGCTGGGAAGAGCAGCCCCACATCCCGGTTCCTGGCAGTTCATGCACATTAACTCTAAGGAAAACATGTAATGCCTGGCCTGTGTGTCGTTCAGGTTGTTAGAGGAATAACATGACATTGAGGCCTCTACCCTGCTGCCTGACTTAGTTGACATAAGGTAATGGATATGGAGGGGAGGAGCTGAGCAGAAGCCTGGTTGCATAAGCCTTTTTTTTCCAAAGGCAACCGGCTGGTGTGATGTGGAGATATAATAAATTTATATTGTAGTGCACAACCACAAGAGGGATCAGACCACTTGAATTTTCACTTTTGAGTTTTTGATTCTGCGTTCTTTTGTGTAGCCTAGTGATGGGTGTTCCACATGTGGGGCTTTTAATTGTCTGAGTTAAAGATAATGTTAGAAATGTAGTTGAATAGTGGGTTTGTGTCTAGTTTTTCTGTTGCAGGTCTGTTTCCTGGCTTCAGTCTCTGCAGTAAAATTAAGGCTGCATTACTGCATGACTTTGATAGATAGTTTTACATTCCTGCTTGCACAAAACGTTATCTCTTACTGTTTGCTTGGTAAGGCTTCATTACCAGTGCTCGTGATGTCTTTTTAAGTGAATATTTTACACAGATGACTGTGCCATTGAGTTCAGAACCTGTACAGAGTTTGTGTTTTATATGAGCTTGATCATTCAAACCTCATTTCTCTTTCCCAATTCCTCTCTTCTGGAACATCAGTTGTATAATTGACAAACATATACAAGACAAATGTTGATCTGAAAGTAATCATGCCTTGAATATAGTGGACCACAATCCCTTTCTCTTACACCTAATTAGTCCAACATTTTATTTTAAAATTCATTTGTTTTTTTAAGGGGAGTAGAAAGATGCAAAGTTGCTTGAAGGAGAATCGCCCCAACTTACTTGCTCTGTGTCCTTCCCTCACAAATATAGAAGCAGCTCTATCATTGAAAATTTAATGAAGCTTTCATCAATATAATGCTGTGCCTCTGCATTCTCTGAAACATATTCATATTTAATGAACTTCTAATTCTAATTTCAGGTAACAGGAACAACTGAATATAGTCATAAATCTGATTTGTTTGTGAACAGCGTGTCCCATGTCATTTACAGTTCCTAAAGTCGTCACTGATGACTTTTGACTGCTTTTAGTAGTTTGGTAAAAATGTTCTGAAGCAAAACTTTATTATTTTTTTAATAAAAATCAGCTCAGGAAACAGCAGCAATGACCTTAACGCAACAAGGTGGTTGTCCTAGTGTCATACTCAAGTGTTGATGTGGAAGTTTTTTTTTGTTGTTGTTTTTTTGTTTGTTTGTGTTTTTGTTGTGGGGTTTTTGTTTGTTTGTTTTTTACCAAGCCCAAGGTTAGTTGCTTAGTTAAAAAGTACAATAGTGGGAAAATGTTTTGGATGTGTGTGGGAGCTGGTAATACTGAAAAAATATACAATTGTGGATAATTAATTACAGAAGATGGAAATAGTCTAGGAATAACTGTGAAAATGTCCTACTGCACTCTGGACAGCCTCAAACTGAAGATTTCTGTGAAGCATCCAATAATGCTGCACTGCTGGGCTTGGCTGCAAGAAGCACCCAGGCTTGTTTGGCTTTTCCTTACTGGGAGTGAATCATAATGCTGAAAAGGTGGTATTGTTTACCAAATTTTATGCGATAACAGCACCTATGAGTACATTTACATTTTCAATTAGGAAAAGAAAACATTAACACTGAAACATTGTTTTGATCATGTGAAAAAACTTTATTGTTCTATCTGCTTTATTTAATTTACGGTCCTTTTATTGTTTCTCATAATCATAATTGACACTTATCCATAAATATTTAATTTGTGTTTTGGAGGTTAATTGCAGAAAAAGGCCACATATAATGTGATGCCATTGAATATAGCAACATAAAATTTAATAAGCAGAAGCATTCTCTACTACACATAGTATTGCCTTTGTTATTATACAAAGGGTAATGTGCAGAGTGGTATTCACTCCACCCTCTTTCATGGCAGTATGCAATTTTCTGTTTCATCTATTAAGGTTTTTGAAAAGAAATTTTAATTTAGTACCAGGAGAAAGCTGCATTTGCATGGCACATGTATCCTGATTGCTTTTGACAGTTCTTATTTTCTTGCTTTAATTTAGTTGGAACGTTACACTGGCAGGGCTGATCAGGATGTTTTCCCACATGTTTTTTTTAATCCAACTTCTTTTGCACATTTTACCAGCTTTGCCAAGGAAGACAATATGCTGAACATATTATATGGATATTTTTAACTGTTTCAGGTGTGTGAAGCAGACCCACAATTTTATTCCATCTTTATCAAGACTTAACACTTGACCTTGGTGGTCTCCTCTTGGAGAAGGTGTGTGTACTGGTTTTGATTTTAGACCCTCCTTAGTAACCAAATTATATCTGAGGAAATAGTCATCCTCCCAGTATTCCATACGATTTTCTACGTAAACCAGGGTATAAATAAGAAGGGGGAGAAGCCTCTTGCTCTTTTTCCTTTCCAGTAGACCCGGGAGCAGATTCTCTGCTATCGGCTCTGCTCGTGTAGAGGAGTGAGGCCCAGTGAGGCCTTGTGGACCTTGAGAAGCGGAGAGTGCCGGCAATCACTTGGTGCAGTTCTGCTATCTCGAGGAGAATAATAAGATTTTCTCTTGTTAATTTTTTATTGGTTACTCCTGGATTTTTATTGTGTATATCTGTTTTAATTTTTTTTTCCTTCCCTCTCCCTTTTCCCTTCGGGGCAGGGGGAGGTGTTCGAGGTCCCTTCTCCTGTGTACATACTATTCTAATTGTATATAAGTGTAAATACATGTGTATATTTTTGTACAGCTTTGGTCTGCTCATTTCGACATTTCAGTAGCTTTTCCCTTCTCCCTATCCCTTGTATTCATAGAGGGGGTGGGGGGAGGAAAAGCTGCAAACTGTAAAGTTTGAGCATTCAGCAGAAAAGTCGAATCCAAACTGTTACAGCGTGGGACTGGTTCCTCCTGGGAGGGGCAGCTCTGGAGCAGCTTCTTTGGCACTGGCAGCATGGAGTGCTCCAGGTGCCACAGGCACAGGCCTGGGTGGAGGCCCTGAGAGCGTAGCCAGCGAGGATGGGGCCAGGAGGAGCTGCCTTTTGTCCCCTCAGTCAGCTCTGCCCTGCTCCGTGTGAGCCCTTGACCAGGGGAAGGAAGCTGTGGGAAGAGCAGCGCATCCTGCGGTCCCTGCGGCACCCCGGCTTGCAATCCCTGCTCCGGGTGGTTCCTGGTCCCTGGTGCATGTCCCCGCAAGAACACTGCTTTTTTACCTTCTGAATTCTTCCCTACCTGATTTTTTTAATGCTTTCAGAGTCCCTTTCCTTACTAGAAGAGGTCTGGAGTGGGTGAGTGAATCTGACACCTCCTAAAGTGGGAAAGTGAACGTTTGCTGTGCAGCTCTGTTGTAGGGATCTCATCCTGGGCAGTGTCGGCTCTGTATCAGTGACAGACACTTCCACTGTGGACTGATTTCTGTATTTACTGAATTTATGATGGCTAATTAAAAAAAATTCAATTTTCTAATTATAATTCTTGTTTCCTGGCCATTTGGGATGCAGAGCAGTACAACAGAGGAACGGATTAAAAGAGCTCTGTTAACAAGACTTGTTTCAAAAGACTGGCTCAGTTCATCAGGGGCTTCAGTGCCAGTGCAGCCCCACTCATGCCAGTAACCCATAGAAATAGAGAGACTCTCCATGCGATGATTATTTTTGGGATCAAACCCGTATGATTTATTTTCACTGCTAAAAAATGTACATGTTTTTTTCTGACAGTCAATTTTCTGTTAAATAGTTTACTTAACAGAGACAAACAGTTTATTTAAGATAAGTTGATAGCAGTAGACTTGGAGTTTGTCCTAATGCAGTCACTTTTCGTATTTGGTTTGGACTATTTACAGTAGAAGCTGAAGGTGAATGAGATGAGGGAGAGGTGTAGGTTTGTGTTGGCCACCCCCCCCTTTAAATATTACCAGTTCAAAGGTCTGAAATATCTGTTCCTCATCTTTCCCTGAGTGATATCAGAGCTTTTACTTGCCAGTCTTTAGCACTGACCTCTTTTGACTAAGGATTGCGATAAATATACCAGTCAAATTTCATTTCATGATGAGAGCATTTTTTTGGGTGCAAGTTTGGAGTGACTACATTGATAAAACTCTGTTTATTTTCCTTTCCTAATAGCTGCAGATTTTTTTCAGATTCACTAAGGATAATTTGAGTATTTTTATCTGGAATCTGTTGAGGAATGTATGAGTTGCACATAAAAACTACATTCCAAGCTTTGTTTTGGAGTTTAGCACCCAGAAATTAGAAAATACTAAAACAAGGACTCCTTGTTCAGTCTTAGTGTGATTCCTCTGTATGTATGGTGGGGTACTATAATGGATGTAGAATGGTATTTTTTTATCTTGCAGGACCTGTTTTAGGCCATAATCAGAGAATATTTTAATCAATTATTTTTTGGATGTATCAAGCAAATGTAATGAGTAAGAGCATCATTGATTTCTTCCTTTTCTATAGCACTCCGGATATAAAACTTCTTATGCCTATGTGTTTCTCCTGTGATATACCTCACTTACTGATGAGAAAAATTGTTATGCTTTTGCAGGGATCTCTACATTTTTAAATGCACTGCAAGGGAATGTAGAACTTCTTTTCCATCCACCCTTCATCCTCAAACACACAACCTGCTTCCACAGCAAACAAAATCAGCCTTTTGAGTGCCTCGTAATGAAAAATGTTGAACTTAGATTGTGCCAATCCTATAAATAGATGTTGGGCATTCCAGAAAAGGGTATTTGCATTAGTTAAGGTATTTATACTCCAGCTTTGCTCTGCAAAAGTTTTGGAGTTTTTAGGAGTTTTATTTTATCGTAGATTCATAGGATGTTAAAGGGTTGGAATGGGCCGTAAGGATCATCTAGTCTCCCCTCCCCTGCCACGAGCAGGTACATCTCCCACTAGACCAGATTGCTCAAGGCCTTAAATTTTGTGTTACAACATTTAGCTCGTAGACAACTGGTGATTTGTACAACCTGGTGTCTGGGCAGGTAATTCACTGGATGATGCCAGTGCTACTGACAGGACTAAAAACCGAAGCTTTGGTCCTGAGGAAAGGAAGCTGGGTATAAAGAGAGTTTCAAAATGAGTGGGGTTATTAGGGACATGCTTTTTTCCCCCTACACTTTGATGAGTTGCTCTGTTTGCTTTGTTATCCAACCTCACACCCAGTTGTGTTGTGTGGGCACACCTGAGGGGCAGGAGGCTGCAATGCCAGTGCAGGCACAGGGAGGAGATGGGGATACACGGCAGCAACAAGGTCCTTTTGCCATGAGACAAAACCTGTTGTTCAACTGCCCCTCTGTGTGATTTCTGAGACGCTTTGGCAGCCCTGTGCCTTCACGTGCAGGTTTTGTCTGTGCATTTTTAAGCTGAATTAGAGCAGAAGGGTTGTGCTTTGCCAAGCATCTGTGGTCGTGCCCTTTCAGTGGTATTGTTGTTGCCTGTGCTCAGAATGTTGTGACTCTTCCCACACTCTGTTTCTAGCACAAATGAGCTCTGTGACTGGCCATGCTGGTGTAAAATATTTTTATGCTTTGTACATGATCCGACGTCACTGGTCGTGCCTTTTATGTATAAAGGCAACAGGAAGAGAAGTGGTGTAGTTAAGAGAAAGAATAAAAATTAGTGGCTGCGGGTGTGTCTTGACTTTCACCCGAGTCTCCATGGTGACTCCAGCTAATTGAAATCCAGGTGTTCCCCGTGTCACATGCCTGTCCTATTCCTTGTGTTTCAACCCTTTTTCTTGGCACTTGGAACCAGTTCAGGAAGGTGGAAGGTCATCAATTTTAGGGTTTTAGTTATCAGCTGAATTAGCTCCTCGTGCTGCTCCTGAGCATGTGTGCTGCTCTAGAGGTGGCAGGGCTTGAATATGGGGTGGGAAACTGTGGCAGCCCAGATCTAAAAGTAGGATAAGCTACTGTAGGACTAGACTTGCATTACTTGGCATTTGTAGTAGCCATATTTGATGCCAGTAAAAATAAAAGACATAAGTCTCTATTAGGTACCTGTATGTGTCTTTGTTGATAACTTCAGTGCTGTGCCAGGACAGCGCTGTCCTGGTAACACTCCTACATAAAGGGGTAGGTGTGTGTCACCCATGCAGAAAAAACTTTGATCTCAGATGATCCCACGCAATCTCCCCAGTACATGCTGTGGGAGTCAAGATGTTTGTTTTAGTTGACAGCCTGAGCTTGCAGAGGCTCTATTTGTCTTTTGCTCAAACACTGTATGGCTTGGATTTGGATTTAGCTTAAACAAATTCCAAGGAACTGCCTCTTCATGTTATGTAAAGTTTGTTCCTGAAAATAAAAGGATCACTTATGGATTACTGAAAGTGTTGCAATTTGAAAAGAGCTGTGCTGGGGAGGAGACAACTTTCTTCTTGGAGTGGGGAAAGTTTTCAGATCTCATCTCGTTCAGATCTTCTCTTGGTCCTTTCAAAGCTTGGGCAGGGGGATTTGGTTTACAGTGAATTTCAAAAATTGTCACCAGTGTAAATGAAAAACTGGTCCAAGAGATTACTCAGGAGGGTGCTCAATATGATCCTTGATAAGAGTGATGGTTTTTGTTTGGCTTATTTTTCTTCTCTACATAAATGAAAGTGAAGATAATACAAAGCAAAAGTTGTTTGAAGGGCAACAGGAATGACAGTGAAGCAAGTTCACAACTGTTACCACCAAGCTGCTTTTTCTATTTTTTTTTAAATTTATTTTTTAGCATTGTTTACATTGGTAGTAGCCAGAAGACCTTTAATGAGTCCCAACTTAGAGTTCTCTGCAGGGAGAGGAAAAATCTTTGGATGAGCTGTAGTCTAAAAAGTAAGTGGATTTGAGCAGGGAAGGTGAAGATACAGTGGCAACAAGACAAACACAATTTCTTCCTGAGTTAGTTGATACAGAGTTTATGGTGCTGAAGTGCTTGCTCAGTTTTGTGGATTAGTTTTCAGTGGAGCTGCAGGACGTGAGTTAGAGCTTCATGGAGCATAGGTTTAAGTATTTGTGGCTTTTAATCTCTGGGCTGTTTTTCTTCCCCGCACCCCCGGAGCCGAACAGGTGAGCTGCTGTCAGGGGATGTTTGTGCAGTACCAGAGGGATCATGACGCAAGTCAGCTTTGTCCCCTGGCTTGGGAAGCCATCCCACAACTTTGTTTGTGGTGCAGATGGAGAGAAGGACAGGAGAAGTCATGCTCCCATCAGCCTCCTGAAAGTACTTTGTGTCCCCGTGAGTGCTAAACTTGGGGTCTTTTCAAAGCATAATAGATGCTGTACAGGTGAGTCAGCCTTTTGTGCTAAGGGCCAGGTGCTTGACTTATTTTCAAGCTGGCATGCTAGGACACACTGGCATTCATCACATTTGTAAACACTCCTCAAAGCTGAAGAAGGCTTTTGTCTTGCAACCGGTTTTCCATAATGCTCTGGGAGTGACCGGCTTGACGCATTTTCCCCAGGTGGCATCAGCAGCCTGTGAAACACAGAGGAAGCATTTCTGCTCTGTGACCTTTACAGCAAGGTGATCTTCAGGGAGGACAACCAGCAGTGAGTGTGTCTGTATTTTTGGTACTTTGCCCAAATATGTACACTTTTGACTCCAGAACAGGGAGTGAAAGATTCCATGTCTCGGACCAGTTCTTTGGGCAATGCAGTTTTGTCCTTGCTTTTCTGCCTCATGTGAATTTGACGGTTGACAAGTTGTTGCTGAAGAGCATGAAGAAATACCATTTGTTTTTAGCAGTGGAAAGATTGTTGCTGGTATTGGGAGTGAAACAGAGCAGGGTTGTGGTCTGTTGTGCCGAGTTTTATGCCAATTTTAGGCTCTCACTTTTCTGAAAGAGTGTTCAGGTTTCCCTTTAGTAATCTATTAGTCTTTATAGCCTTTGTTTCTGAACAAAGGCTGGAGAGTATTTGCAGCAAAGAACAAGTAAAAAGGAGTTCCTGGTGAGTTTTCCACAATATTTGGTGTGTAGCCTCACTGGTAAGGCTGCTTGCAGAGGGGAATGTTGGGCAGTCCTGGATCCACACTGTGTTTGTTGCTAGGGAAGACAAAAACTCCAGTTACATGGGAATTATCCAGCACATGTAGTAAGTGTTTTCTCAAGTCCGTATCTGTCTTTTTTTTCTGTTCTCCTTTCTATGTTCTGAGGTTTTTCTGTTTGCTTTCAGCAGGCCATTGTCTTGAGAGGCCTGATCTTGCAAACAGTAATGAACAGAGTTTTTATTTACTGGTGATACCTGTGGGACTGTTCAAATAAGTATATGGAGCTGAACCCAAGACCCCCTTGAAGCCCACCAAATACTGTGGTTTTGTTTCCACACCTTCCTTGAGACCTCAATTCCCAGAGGACTGTGAGGCCAATTCAGCTCTCCCAGTAGTAAATTGGCTGAAGGATTAGGCCACTTTTTTTTTAAATAGTAAAAAAGACCTGAATATATTCACATTTTGACATGTTATGTCTCAGAATGTACAAGGTGTGAGCTGTTGTTTAGCCACACATTTTTTGCTTACTTATGATGAAGTTCTGAGTGTTAACATGCCTGTTAAACTGGTATGTTGGGGATGGGAAGAGTGACTTAATTGTATATTGTCAAAACCAAAGAACCTCTTTTGGCCTGGCCATTTAATGGACCATTGAGCTTCACTTGAATCTGGTTTTGCTAAAAGCTGCTGAGCAGAAATCACACGGGTTTGTCTTTCAGTGTTCATGGGTGTGTAGGTGGGGGTACGAGGCAGGTGCTGGTGACAGTTTGAACTGTCCTACGCCGTGCCCAGAGTGACAATTGCTGCAGAACCAAAACATACCATTATCTTGTTAGTGCATTCACATCTTCGTGCAATTAAACCATATTATATTTAATCTGCCTCCACTATACACATTCCCGCAGTTTTAGCAGTTTATAATTTAAAGCCTATGAGAATTTGACTGAGATTTACTTCCACCTGTACAGCCTTGGTAGGAGTTGGGTGTCATTGTATCTGTGTGGTTAAGGGCAGCTGCCCTGAGAAGTGAGAGTATTGTCAAGGTCTTCAGCAACTAGATAAGAGGGACCGACCAGCAGAAAATATCCCTTTGAGGGGGGAGGGTGTCTGTCTTTCTTCCACTAAAGCACTTTCAGATAAAAGGTGAAAATTGATCATCTTGGTATTCAGTTGCATTAAATTTACATAACAGCAATGAAATTCCCTTCCAGTGTTTAATAATGCTGATTTCTGCAGAGAACCCAGTATTTCACGGGTGCCTCGGCTCTATCACTGGAAAGTTTTGCAGACAAGTACTTGTCAGTTCTGGAAACTATAATATATATTGCTGTTAAGGTGATATTTTGGGGTGGAGTACTGAGTAAGCATATATGTCTTCAAACCATCCAAGTCATGTATTCTATTTTTTACTACAAAATGGTTTTGAAGACTCAGCATGTTGGTGTGGTGAAGATAACAGCACTAAGCATAAAGAGACATGGAAAGGTGTCTTAAAAGGAGGAGAAAGAAGGGAGAATCTTACGTACATCCCTAGGATCACTGATTTGATTTACACATTTATTTATTTCTAATGACCTGGTCAGCTCTTGTTTTTTACCGGGAAATTTTGTTAAACGGGTTAACTTTGTACATTGGATTCAGGTTGTGCTGCAGTGGGTGTCACCAAACTCGTTTTACAGGGTTTTCCAAGGAAAACACCCAGTATGGTGTTTTGTGCCCTGGGTAGGCTGGTAGGCTGTAAATGGCTTTTTCAGATGAGCTGCAGTTGCTTTTCAGATACTTGTGTTGCACAATGGTACCATGAGTCATGAACCACAGCCTGTGTCTGTAACTGAATTCTTTTCAGGGTTTAATTGTTGAGTGCAATAGCCAGGGTGCAGACTTCAAGTATCTACAAAAGACCCATCTTTTCTTTTTCTTTGGCTACCTTTGTTTTATTTTTGATCAGTAAACTTGGCTTATGTCCTTTGTGTAAGTAGACGAGGTAATCAACTTCTCCATAGCATCCTAATGTTTCTTGGAGAAAATGCTGGTGAACACCTTACATGTCTGTCCAAAATGCTGCATGTGGCTTTAGGGGATGGAAGCAGCTTGGATTATACTTCAGATGAAAGTTGGAAAGTTAAGCAAGTGCTTGAAGTTCATGGGAGTCTGAGAGCTTTAGAGGACTTTAAAAAAATGACATTATAAATAGCAGGAGTAGATTTGTATGAAGTGGACTACTTCCTTAATCATAGGTATTGGTGGTGAGTTGAAATTGTCTGTGTTAGGTGGTCCTCAGCAGGAAAGTAACCACCTCCCCAAATGTGTGCCACAGCACTGAGCTTTCAAGCCAGAAAAATTCAGATTTCATATCAACATGGAATCGTAGAATGGTTTGGGTTGGAAGGGGCCTTAAAGATCATCTCACTCCAATCGCAGCGCTGTGGGAAGGGATACCTTCCCATCCATCAGGTTGTTCCAAGCCCTGCCTGACTTGGCCTTGAAATTTCACGCAACTGTTCTGAAAAGTCTCCATGGAAGGAGCCTTGTTTGCTCAGGTTACCCCAGTTGGGCATCAAAGACAGTTTGTGCATTAAGCTTGCACGATTGAGCCCAGTAATTCATAGTAATACATAATTCTGTAAAATGATGAGAATATTTTAGTCTGGGATCTCCTTAGAGATTCATTTTTGTGTAGAGAGAGTTACGTATTTTGCACACATGCAGCTTACTTTGGCCAAGAAGGTTAAAGGTGGGCAGTGTTAGTGGGCATCTCTGAAATGTCAGGAATTGGAGGGGTCATTGCTTTCTGAAAAGCTTATCCTTTGCCTTTTTTGGGTTTCTTCACTGGGCCTCCCAATCTGTTGATCCTCATGGAATTTGCTAGAGCCCATTGATCTATGGGAGGATCTGCAGAATCAAAAAATCAAGTGTAAAATATATGAGCAGGTTGTGGAAAAATCCTTTTCATTATTGTGTATAAGCTTATCATTTGGGTTAGACTAGGAGCGTATAAAAACCATGAAATTCTGTGTTCAAAGGCTTTTGATCTTCCTAGAGTTGCGTGCTTGAGGGTGTACTCTCCTGATTCGTTTTAATTCGAGTGCTTAAGTGGCACTAGATAATATCAAGCATTTATTGTGTGTGATTTATGTGGAGAAGGAAAATGCCGTTCACTGTTTCTGAGGCCAGGAACAATGTTCTTTACACATTGTTGTGAGCCTAAATGAATGCTGCTTTTGAGTACCTGCGCAGATTCCGTGTAATTGTGGAGCAGTGTGGTGTTTATGGGAGAACCTGGGGCATTGTTGGGTGTTCCTCAGCTGATGTTTGGGCGAAACAGATCGGCTCAAATATTGTCTGGAAACGATCACCTGGATCTTGGGCTGGATTTCCATTTCCTTTCTTCTTTTCAGTGGCTCTTTACTTGATCAGTGGGACTAGTGGGCTGTGGTGCCTCTAACTGTGGATAATGGTGGATTTTGGTTGTCTGCTGAAGCAGTGAATGGAAATGGAGAACTTTTCCTACTTAACATTGTGTTGATACAGGAATGAACAAAAATATTCTGCATAACAAGTAAATTAGACCAGTCCCACAGACGGTGGCAGGTGGGGTTTGTGCTAAAACAGGCATCCAAAAATACTTCTTCCCAGCTATATTTCCACACAGAAATGATGAGCAAACAGCAAATCTGTGCTCTGAGTTTGGCGTTTATACACGGGAGGAGCTTCACGTAATGATGAACAGATTTGTGGATATTTATCTGACTTCAAATCGTTTGACAACAATTTGGTCCTGATCAGCTCACCAGTGTGGGGAGGCAGCTGTGTGTCATCCTCCTTCCTGTCCCAGAATGTGCATCCACTGCTGAGTAACTGCACTGGTGCGTTCTGCGTTGTGTGGTTTGTGGCACAAGGTGCACTGATATAAACACTAACAAGAATATAGTGTATTTTGTTAAACTGTGATTTTTTTTTTTTGCTTTTGTCTCTTTAATTCTCCATTAATTCAAGTTTTCTTGCTTCTGGCTCCCTCTGTGCAACTGATTCTCCTCCCTGCCTCTTGTGCTAACAAATACTAAAAGAATGAATGCGCATCACAAATTTTCATCATGGTAAAGTTCTTCAAAATGTGCTGGAACTTTGAGAGAACGGTTTGTGTTACGCCTCTGGTACGGTGAGTAACGTGTTTGCTCACTTAGCCCTTTCTGTTTGATAACCTGTGAGGTTACCTCCAGCTTCCCTGGAATAGGGCTGGGTTTTTCTTCCCTACTGTCTGTAGGAAATGATTGAGATGCCAGCATAGCTAATGAAGGTCTGACA
This sequence comes from Cephalopterus ornatus, assembly GCA_013396775.1. Classification (NCBI taxonomy): domain Eukaryota; kingdom Metazoa; phylum Chordata; class Aves; order Passeriformes; family Cotingidae; genus Cephalopterus; species Cephalopterus ornatus. The sequence goes on from VZRE01002010.1 coordinate 235,571, forward strand.
CATCCTCCTTATTCTTTGTTTAATACCTAAAAGTAGTTGCACTGAATTTGACCTTATAATTTAGCTTCCTAAAGTTTGTGTGACTTTCACCAACTAGTTGAAGGTACTGAAACAGCAACTGACATTTATTTTTTAAGCTTGAGGAAAAAACCATTTTTTTTAATGATTAAATTTACAATGCAAAAAAACCCGTTCCCTACAAAGCTTTTTAGTAGGTCAGGATCTCTGCCACCCTTGAAAAGGAAATTGCAATCTGACCTGCTCAGTGGCCAGTGAGGGCTGGGGGAGGGAGGTTTTGTGTGTTTTTACTTTTTTTTTTTTTTTTTATAAGTAGAAACATACTTGTTTTTTGACATTTGTTTCACTGGCCACTGTGTTGTATATTGTAGGATATTTCAAGACATCCCCGAAATATTTATCATGCTGTGTCCCACCAAGAATGTAATCTTAAGGTCTCCACTGTTTATGAAGCACAGTCTATATTTTATCTCCTGCTGAGAAAAGATGTGATAATGGTTGTTTAGGGATTATGTGAAAATGAAGTGAGGAATGACCCTTAAAAATTGGTAGGAAGTGGGAGATTCCCAAATGAGACTAGGGAGGTGGGGGGGAACTGTTTGAATTGCTACTGTTGGGCTTTTCTAATGAATATCTTCTTTGCAGTTATGGGGGTGAAAATTAAGATTGGTGAGATAAAGAAGCATTTAAAGAAAATGCGGTAAAAATCTGTTGGGTTCAGAAACTGAAACTACAGCTGTAACTCGAGGACTTTGTAACTGCTGGCTTTGTTAGTGCTGCAGTTTCAGAGAATGCAGGCACAGAGCCGGAGAAGGTGCCTGTGCTCCTAAAAGAACATTAATGGATCAAAAGTGCTGGCTCTGGGAAGCGATAGGACGCACATGAGCTTCAGGCACAAGTTAGCACAGCCACTCCGAAATGAGTGATCCATTTTGAACAGGAGATGCATTACTTGGTTTTGGGTTTTTTCTTTACCTGTCCTTTAACGTTTTTAGGTTTAAAAAACAAGGAGATTTGTCAGGGCATTTCTTTTTAACATATACTTGCCTAGGCTTATTTCTTGGAGGATTAAGTCTGTATTTGCATGAAAGATGGCAATAAAATGTTATTAAGTCACGTCTTTTTTCTTTGTTTTTCTTTCTTCTGATGAGATTTTCTGCAACTTAATGTTCACAATAATTTAGGCTCTGCTCTGTCAGGTATTTAAGGACTCCATAGAGATCGTTCTTCCTTCTCTGACATCCAGCTATTCAAATCGTAATAGTAAAGGCAGGAGAGATTTAGCAAGTCGTTTTAAATGGTGCTTTAGGGCAGGAAATAAATAATGCCCCAATCAATTGAAATTCCAGTAGGGAATTGGGATATGATGTAAAATTACCTACATTAGTCTGGGAAACCAGTGTGCTCTCAACAACAAGAATGCTCCTGAGTCCTTAGTATTCAAAGGCTACTGGTGCTTTTGGTCTGTCTCACTGAAAAAGCAGCAGTTTGTTCCCTAAGGCTGTGTTGGACGGGTGAGGAGGCGGCAATGATGATTTGTTGAGTCATGACCACCGCCTTTTGCTGCAGGAAGGACTTTTTACATGCTGGTAGAATATATCTCCATGTTAAATTGCGTGTTTTATCTGAAACAAGACAAGCTGAGGATGCTTATTCCGTAGTTTTCTTCTGTGCTGTTGTATCAGCTATGAAAGACAACCAGAATGGTGTGATCTCACTTCCTTTTTCCACAACGTGAAAAAAGGTGATCCGAGTGAATCAAGTTTGGATCTCAGACATGCATGTTTTATGGTGTGTGCCAGATAAGATAAATTAATTGGGGTTTGATGAAAGAATATGAAACTGTGTAGTTTGTGAAGACTGCTTCAGACTGATGGCAGAGTGGTTTCTGTTAAGAGCAGAGGGAGCAGATGCTAGAACATCTGTGCTGTGCTTGTCATCCTCTGAATTTTTTTTTTTTCAGTATTCAGAGAGGCATGTAATATTAGCTTTTTTCCCCCTCATTTTTTATTTTTCTTCCTAAGCTCTTGTTGTCTCAGGGCTTCAGTCATTACGGCAGGTAACCAAGACCGTGGCTAAGACTGGAGGTACCTTCTTCATTATCAAATCTAATTGAATCTAATCCAACCTGTTGAAGACAATCAGGTCATCAGATCCTTCCTGTGAGCTTATAGAACTTTTAAAAACTAATTAATGTTAGTTTTTTTAAAACTAATTTTTGTCCTGTTACTTCTGTTGGTTCTGATTCCAGACTCCCACTATGGTGACTGATGAGAAATACAGTTTCCAGTATGAATTTTTACTCTACTTGTTGGACTTGTTTCAGTTTAAATAGCTTTTTCTGCCGTTTCTCTTGAAAAGCCAGTCTTCCAAATCTTGTGATCATCTACTTGCCCTTTTGTGCGTTTATAGGATGAGCTCATCTGTTTTGAGAGTGAGTGACCAGAACTGCAAATGTCACTTCAGGTGAGATCTCACATCCTGCTGGAAACTCTTCCTGACAACAGCAGCTCTTCTGATGTGTCCTTGGGTTGCCTTTTCATGTCTGCACCTCATGGCAGAGGGACAATGAGGTGATATTTAATTGGTATAGAGGTGTCTCTTCTTCTAGGTTATGCTCTTTAAATGATGAGCTCCCACAGTGACCTTGTGACTTGTTTTGAGTGCATGAGTTTTCTTTCAGTTTTGTGTTGCCTCCTGTTTCTATTGTGGAAGGACTTGGCTGTAAAATCATCTTGTGTGCTTTGTTTAAAGTATTCTGAAATGATTTGTCCTGTTCTTTTGGTTCTCTTATTTTTAGCAATCCTGCAAAATACTACTAATTCCTCTGTCTACTACCCCACTTGTTATTGCATTCCTTGTGTTCTAACTGGACTTCCACTCACCTTTTTAGAGATGTGTTGATCCAGCAACTTGTAGGGTACCCTGGAATAAAGATCAACACTTCCCAGGTCATGTTATTTCTCATACTTTTGGATCAGGCTAATCTAGCTGAGTATGTCACAAAAGCTTTGTAAGAGGGAAGGGAAGGAGAAATGTTAATAAACAGCGTAGGGTGGTGTTGACTCAGGGATTGGGAAGAGGAACAAGCAGCTTTCCATGCCCTCCCACCCAGTGGCTATCCCTTGGATCTTAGCTCAGGGACCTTGTTCAGACTGTGACCTGCTCGTGTGGTGAACCAAATGGGAAAGTTTGTCTGGCTGAAAAATAAGCCAAAAAGTAACCCAAAGAATAACCATGTGGCTGCACAAATGTTGTTCTGGCCTGTGGGAGAGGACAGCAGGGCAAGGACACTGCACAGCAGTGCAAAGGCAGGTTACAGCAGCTCCTCTGGCATTGGTGCTGACTTAACATGTAGGGATACAGTTTTGGGTACAGTTTGGGCACAGTTTCTAGGCTGCATCTATAAACTCAAGGTTGTTGGGACTTTTGCTGCTCATCAGAATGGGAGCTGGTCTCTTAACCTTTGAGTTTGATCACTCATTTCTGACAAATGAGGTAAAACCAATTGATTTTATTGTATAATAAGCCAAGATTCATGCAGGAGCTCCTGCTTTGTCATGGCAACTTGTTTTTTCAGTCTTTTCCAGCCAAGCAAGTTCAGTGATAGAGAGGACATCACTTCATTACACTTTGCTTTTTTGGCGCTGACAGGGGTTTCAGAGCTGTCCAGGACATGGACGATGTAGTGACTGCCCCAATAGGCTGTTTCTTTCAGTCCTTTTTAATTGTGTGTACATACACCCACACTGTGTCTGTGTTTGAATAGCTTAAGGAAACTGGACTGTGTACTTTCTATGCTTTCAGTGAAACACAAGCCTCTGCTCTTGGCAGGAATTTGGCTTGGTTCCTCCCAAAAGCCATGAGAGATGAGCCAACATATGCAGATCATTCAACAGGTATGTTTGCAAGGGACGGGTCAAGATTTTGATTTCTGAGGGAGTTTTAAACCTTTTGCATGTGTCCCATTGGGACCCCAAACCACTGTTGTTTTTATGGAAAACCTTGGTCATACGCCTGGTTCTCTTACAGATGTGTCTTATCAACTTTATCTTCTTACTTTCTGAGATTAGGAATGAAATATGGGAGTGTCTCGTGACAAGCCCTCAGTAATGTGGTCAGGATATCCCATCATGCCACAAATACCTTGTAGTGTTTTTCCCCTTTTACCATATAGCTGCATTTCCTTGTCTTGTTCCCACATGCTGTTCCCACTGTAAATGCATCAAGAGTACAGGACAGAAGGTGAAAGCCTTGTAAAGGTTATTTCATGACTATTTTGGGCCCCCAAAGCATTTATTTTCTGTTGTCTGTGTTTTATTTTTTTCCCCAGTGTGATTTCTTGTGTGTGCAGGTGTTTGGTACAACTGAGTCAGGGAATGCTTAGAGCACTTCAGCAGTAAGTCCTGTCCGCCCTGGTGTCGGACTTTCTCACGGGGTAACACATGGGTATGGAAGGAGAAAGGAGCAACGTGTCTTGGATGGAGTTCCGTGTGAGATCTCAAACTTGTTAACCATGAGTATGTTTGTCTTGAGACAATGGGCAACGTTGAGCTGGATCATGTCTCAAAAAGTGCAGTTCCTGCAATTTAGACAGACGGGAAATTTCGTAATTGCGTCCCAGGTTCAGGTGTGCTGTGGGCAGCTGCTGATCCTCATAGCTACCCAATTTGGTGTTTGCTGAGAACTTGCAGAGTTCTCGTTCGAGGAGAATAAAGCATAATAGAAGGGTTATTGACACAGTTGAATTATTATTTTAGTGCATTTGTTTGCCCAGTAGAACATAATGGATTTGGAGTAGTCGTTCTGGTACATTGGGTAAATTCTGGGTCGGTTTTGGTGTGCCTAGTCATTGTGAAAGCACTTATTTCTCAATGCCACACAGCTGCTCTTGAAGCATCAAGTGCTGGCCTGTTGTTTGACCAAATTGACATAATGGTGCTGTAAGACATGTTTTTATGATTGTGTCCTTAATTGACTAGGCAGTAGTATCTCATAAATAATCACTTAAATACCTATAGAAGTGTTTTCTATATACTGCCCAGAGTTAACACCATAAAAGGTTTAATTTTTTTTCCAAGTTGAAACAAAAGGCTCGTCTGTACTGGATAAATGTGATTTAAGTTTCAGCTTGTGGCAAACCCTCTTGTCAGGTCCAAGCCACTTGAAATGGTTTTGTAGTGAGATGTTGAAACACAATGGGTGGTGGAAATGTTTCTGTTTATTATTAATTGAATCAGTATGTCTTTTTTTCCCTTAAAATGCCAGTCAGTCAAGGCTGTAGTTCAACCACTACCTGGTCTGCTTTCTTTCTGGTGAGTGCAGCTGAGAGGAATGGGTCTGTATAGCAGTGTATGCACATGGGTGTTTGGAAAATAGGGTTAACTGTGTCTATCTCCTAAATTTTTGAGATGTCTGGGCTCATTTAACCTCCTCCTTTCTGCAATACGGAGCAGAACTCGTCTGACAGAACAAAAATGAAACAGAAGTGTGTGCGTGCATCCTTTTCCCAAAAGATATAAATAGTCTAAAAGGAGGATTGTGTGCTCAGCAGCTTGGCAGATGACGCTGGGAATTGACATAACACAGATAGAGGGAGAGTACTGCAGTCGCTTTTTGGTTTTGCTTTGTTGCTTAAAGAAGGGAGATCAAATCAGCTCTCTGGAGTCTTCATGCTTCTGAAAAAAACCGAAATGTTAGCGAAGTAATCTCTGAGATTTTGTGTTGCAGTGTGTGTGACTGTGGGCTGAAGAGAAGGGAGCTGCAGACAACTGCAGATAGCTTATCAACAGTGTTTAAAACCCAAAAATTCATACCTACTGATTGATAGTTTTGATTTCTGCCAGAAAGCTGAGATGTGTCTTGTTGCCATCATGAGCTGTAGTCTCTATGTGGCACATGGGCTGCTTATGAGACCTGTTGGTTTACTAGTTGAAGACAAGACTCATTGTGGGTTTTTTGGCCAGGTGAGGTTTTGAGAGCCTTCTGGAGGTGTCTCCTTACAAGGTGAGAACAGCAAAATCCCCATGGGTAGGACTTCACAGAATCTGAACAGGGATCAGGAAAAGAGTAATTGATATCACCTCCCAACTCCCTCTTGTATTTGGCAGTCAGAGAAGAGGTGGCCCAAAACACATAGCCAGCAGCTTCTGCAGGTGCTTGAATAAGGATTTACGAATTCCTGAAGCTGAGGTGTGAAAAGGAAAAGGCTTCCTTTTGTCCCTAACTCCCTACTCGCATGGGAGCTCCTGATCTCGTAAGCTCCTTTATTCTGATGCTCTCAGAAGCACTTGATGTCACTGCAGTCACTCTTCTTTCTCTTCCCTCTGCTTTTGGTCCCTAAGCTGTACCATGGGAGAAAATTGCTTTTGCTCAGTTCTGCTGGATTTTTTGAATCACAGGGATCATGATTGCTATGGACTCTGGGGAGAACCTGTTTTCTAGGCTGTGCCCCTTAGTCTATCAGCCCAGAAAATAAACCTGCACTGGCCAACTGCAAATAGCTGATGAGCTCTTGGCTATGTGGCAGAAACCACTGTGGGTTATGAGGATTGGTTAAACGTACTGAAGGTTGTGAACTAAACAGGTTTGGCAGCTGCTCCCTCCAAAGGGTGCCGTTCTTGTCTCAGTTCAAATATCTTTGTAGGAGAACATGAAATTGTCTAACCTAAGCTAAGCAAAAAGCCTAGGAATGTTTCTAGAAGCATCTTTTGATTTAAAAATCTAAATGTCATTCTGTAAGCTTTCTCATGTGTGTTTTTCTGTTGGTTTTTAATGTTCCCTCACCATAAATCAAGTAATTCCATTTCTGTAAGTAAATTTCCCTCTGACATCAGAATTGAGGAACAAGTGAAAACACATCATTTTTGCTGATTCTTTCCACTCCACTTGTTTGTGGTTCAGGTCTTGGCTATATATTGAAGATTATTATTATTTTTTAATCTAAACTGGGGTTTCCATAGTGGAGAGGATTATTTGTTTTGTGAGTTACTTAACAGAAACATCTTGGTTAGAAAAGCTGAAGAAAGAGGGGCTTAGAGATTCTAAATATTTGATACTGTTTAATGAGTATATCTACTAAAAACAGGCTTTGTAAAGAAGCGTAGTAACTCATTCTGTAATATTTCCAGTCAACAGCAAAAACCATAAAGATTTTTTTTTCCTGAAATGATTAATGGCTGCATATCTAAAGCCCTGCAAATTTTTGTAATGCTCAGCAGAATCTACAATTTTATAAGAGAATATATTGTACTCTGCTGCTTGTGAAAATAGCTCTTCCTCTATTGTGTTTTGTTTGCTCCCTTGCCAGCCAAGCTAGAAAAGTGAGCAGCACCATGGAGCTATGCTACTTTTGTGAGCCATTTTCATCTGTTCAGCGTCCCAGAGGCTTGATTCCTTATCTGCCACCGTCCCTTGACGAAGGGAATGTGTATGGGGAATGCAGGATTGGGCACAAATCTTGTAGCCTTTGAAGACACTCTGTCCAAAACAAACACTTAGTTCCAGTAAGTGTAATTTAGTTGATAAATATCTTAACAGTTTGCTGGAAAGGAACCTCTGCTTGTTTATCAAAAACGTTTTTAGTACAATCCTGGTCCTGAAGTCCACGAACATTGACATGAGGGCATGTAGTGCTGTTTGTGCATTGGTGGTGCCAAACTATCTAGATACCTCATTGTTTGCTTTCCTCAGAAATGTGGTGTTGTTCTAGGCTGCTTAGAGACCCAGCCTTTTGTTTAATATTTCATGGGATGAAAGAGAAGACCAGGACAGATCAAACCAGTGTCCATGGAAATGAGAACGAGCATACTGATGTTTATTATCCTGGTGTTGAAGACCAGGGGACTTTATTGCTGCTGGAGGTGTTGTGATGGCTTTTGTGGGTGGCATTACTAATTGTCTTCTCTTCCTCTGTGCACGTGTAACTCCTTGGACGTTTTCTATTGATATCTTCATCCTGATTACCTGTTCTTCAGGATATAAACTCAAATCCAAATGATGATGAAATGTCTTAGCGTGTGAAGTAGAATACAGATTGCAGGGGCTGTACATCCTTGGTGTGAAGAGGAGAATCAGCAGCATCACACATTGAGTGTTTTAGATATCATGTGAAGCTCTTGATTTCAGACATACTCAGTATTGATCCAATATATAGACCTGATTTTTAAGCATGAACATTTGCCATGCATATCAAAAATTGCCAATTTTTAAGGCTTCTAATTTAAAAAAACTTGTGGCCATCTGTTTTGGCCCTGATTTGAAGGTGAATTAATCAACTGTTTTGGTGCTTTGCTCATTTGGGGAAAGCATGCATTGGGCAATGAAAGATGCACTGGATGATGTCCTGCTTCCGTAGTCAGCTGTCTTTAAGGCCTATCAGGAAGAGTTGGACTTGCAAAGAAATGGAAGCACTCCCAAACTGATGTGGTCTGTGTGCCATGAGGAGTCTGTAATACCAGTTGTGGTGTTGGGCTGCCCCTCTGCTGCCCAGGATGCCTGGCTGTTGTTTGAGTTGGTACCTTTGGTGAAGTCACAGAAATTGCTGCATATCTTGAATAAATAAATAAACCACACACACAAAAAAAACATGCTGTATTTTTAAATTTTACAGTGCAAGATAAATTTTTTTCCAGTCGCATTTTGAAATCTTTATTTCAAGACATGAAATAATTCTTTAAGCCCATCTTTATAGAAGTCTGCCTTTCTGGTGTTAGCCTATGCTCTGACTTTCATGGTCTGCAGTGTAACCAAAAGGAACTCTGGGATTTGGGAAATGACTTTTTTCCTTCCTCGAGGATCAGATGGAACTGTGTGACCAAACATCGCCATCGCTGGCAGAGTGGCTGCAGTTTGTGGGGGCAAGAACGAACTGCCCGGAAGGAAGCTTGGGATCTAACTGTGTGTATTAAACCTATCCGGAGATGAAAAGGAGGCAGGATATGGACAGAGTCCAGGTCTGCCCTTGACTTGTCCCACATAGCCCCCTTTGAATGCAGAAGGAATTATCTACAAATAAATATAAGGGTGGATGTGCGTGAGTGAGTGAGAATGTGATCACCTGATGTGGGATTCCCATAGTGAGGTGTTGACTCATCTTTTCGTGTATGGAAAGCTATTTTCCAGCCCTAGAAACAGTGGTTTCAGTTTGGGAAGGCATTGAAGCCACTTGTATGAAGTGCTTTTCCAAGAAGGGATTTTTTCCATAGTCAAGGCCTGTGTAAACTTGAAATGTTGACTTAGAGAAGGGAGGAGTGAAGCAATTTCAGGTGCTACTGTCAGTGTTTAATATCCTGCACATGGAGCCCCTGTTCTGTTGGTCCTTGGGCAATACTGTGACAAAAAGCCACTGCAGACACCTGCACTTGGATGCACCTGCCTGGTTCTGTAGCTTTACACTCCTTTTTCTGTAACGTAGGAAAGAGGAGGCAGGGGGTTTTCTGTGCGGTGGCTGCTGCATTGAGCGACACATAAATGGCACGAGCTGCCAAAATGAAGGAGACAGTGAAACTGTCCTTATGTTGGGCCCTTGCATGCCATGGACAGGTTGGGGGAGAAAGGAGAAAACCCTTTGCCTGCCTTGTCTGCTTTAGTATTGCTTCTTCTCTAGTGGGAACCTTAAATTGTTTTCTTTATGTTCATTATACTTATTTTTCATTATTTTCTTGAGCCTATATCCCAGCAACGTGTGAATTTCAGGCCTAGTGTGCTAAAACAGTTTGATCTTTCCTTTCCCAGATAACTCGTGTTTATAAATACACTTTGTTTTCTAACTAAAGGAATTCTGGAGCAGGAAAATGCCCAACTAAATTCAAGGTCTGCTCTTTAACGTTGGCAGCTGCTGTGCAAGATGCATTTCGAAGCTGAAAATGAAAGTTCGCCTTGTGTTAACAACAACAACAACAAAAAAAATGCTCTTTTTTTTTTTTAAATTCTGAGATGCAATTGTGTTTGTTTTGCACTTTCTAATCTTGAAAACAGAAGCTGGGTAAAACTGGTTGGTTCTCCTCAGCTCTGCCTCTGCAAGGACTGGAACCAGTTTAGCTGGGGGTAGGTCAGCAGAGTAAAAAGTTTTGTTTAAGATCCTTCGCAACTGTGTCAGTGTTGTTTCTCTTAACTTGTTTAGCTTTTGTGCTGGATTTATCAAGGGACAACACAACTTAGCCCTTAATGTACAACTGTTTTGGCTTCAATATAGCAAAGCTATAAATAGCCACTCCTTTGCCTCCCCAGCAGTAGGAAATGACTGCAGCAGGTGTTGTCCTCTGCTAGAAATTTGCACACTATTACCACCCAAGTAATTTTTTTAAAATTGGCTCCCTTGTTGTTTCTTCTTCCTTTGTTAAATGCCAACTGACTGGTCAGCAAGCATCATGTTAAAACAGGAAATCTTCGTTAAGACAAAAGAAATAAAAGCAGAAAGGTATTTTTGCTTTAATTCTGTGCAGCCTCTGTGTAAAGTTTGCTCTATGTGCAATTTTAAAAGTATTACCAGAAGGCACAGGAAAGCTGCATAATGCTGGTTGCTGCCTGAAATGGTTTTTTGGTTCTTCTGGCTTTGCCTGGCTGGAGTTTAGCTGAGGTTTGTTATAGCAGTTCGTCTGTGGTAGGACTGGTAGATGCTTGGAAGGCTGTGGGCAAGGTTTGCATCTGTGCTTGTACTGAATTGTCCCTTGCACTGCGGCACTGGGAAAACAAACAGGGCTTTTTGTGCAGCAAGGTGCTGCTTAGAGCAAGTGAGGATATCGCAGCGTGGCCCATTCAGAATGGGTTTGATGGTGTCAGTAAAAAAACTTCCCCTGGACAGAGACCCCATCGTGGTTTGGATTAACTTTGGGTCCCAACAAAGAGACCGAGTTGTTTGGGCAGGGAGAACAAATGTGTTTGTGCTGCTGAGATTGTTTCCGTTCAGCCGCCGTGCAGAGCCCTGGCCTCCTGCCATGCTGCAGGAACGGTGAAATCCAGGGGAGATGTAGGGTGCAAACAGCAAACAAGGGGGGCAATCCTGTGTTTCAGATCCTGTTTAATGCCTGTCTGCCCTTACATCCCTTCCTTTCCCCTGCAGATGCGAGAGCTGCGTGGAGCTGCTGTTTGTGAGAGGGGCTGGGAACTGCCACGAGTGCGATACCCCCCTGAGGAAGAGTAACTTCAGGGTGCAGCTCTTTGAGGATCCTGCTGTCGACAAGGAAGTGGAAATTCGGAAGAAAGTGCTGAAAATGTGAGTGTCACCAGTTTAAAGAACAGAAGGTGGAAGTGTTTCATGGATCACAGTTTTAAGAAATTGACTTTTCCAGTAGGAGAGAGGAGTTTGTTTTTTTTTTAAAGTGACAAACCATAAAACTTGACTCCATTTATCATGGAGGGATTTCACAGAGTCTGATTTTATGCAACAACTTAATTCTCAATTTAGCCTTGAGGGATTCCTGCTTAGCATTAGAAAACGTTGGGTATTTGTATGTGGCCTCCTTTGGCAAAGACTTGGCTCCTAAATGGAGATGATTAGATGTTGAGGAGTACAGCTGCTTTCCCTTTGAGGGGGTGAACAAGGGAGTAGGGCAAGAAATAGGACCTCAATTGTTTTGTTCCCTGAGGACCTGTTCTGAGGGTTGAAGGCTGGGTCCCTTAAAAATCAAAATGGACACACATTGTTTTTTAACTTCACACAGCAGTTGTTAGTGGAAATGGTTCCTTACAAGCCTGGTGTTACTAGTCTGTCATGCAGATTTGAAAGCTCTTGGAATTGAGATAAATGAGGTCTGAAATTGCATCTCTCTCCTTGTGGCCAAGAAACAGCATTTTATAAGGAAAATAAGGGAGCCAGTTGGTGTTTGATAGAAGAGGGTCTGGTGAAATGTAACAAACCCAGAGAGAGTTGTGTGCGCAAAAATGAAAGTACAGGTAAATTGTAAGCTTGGCAGCCTTTATTTGAGACTTAGTACAATACTAAATAAATCATGATGTTGCTGAGATGTGGGGAAACTGTTGCTGAATACCAAGATGCTGATGTGGAAAGCAGTAATAATTTTGATGTTGAATTTTAAAGTCTACTAAAGTTAACAGAAGTCAAACTGGAATGAAGTCAACTGAGTTGACTAAGCATGGAATGGAGTTTAGTTAGGAGAGAAAATATTGGAGAATGCTTGGCCCACTTCGATTTGCCGGATTAGTTTTTGGGAGGCAGGAAAAAATGCCTCCAAACTGGAATTTTGCCTGAGTTCTTGGGATTAGATTGTTATGCTCCTGGGTGTCGTGGTCCATGGAGCAGGCAGAATCTCAGCTTTGTATTTTCTTGGGAAGAAAGTCTGCACGTTTTGATTTTCAGAGGCTGTCCATGTTCTAGCCAGCTGTCCCTTCATCTTTTTACTTTTTCCAGCTATGAAGAGGTGAATATAAGGCCTGGAATGGTCTATTGATATGAAATGAGATAATTGCATAGCATTTTCGGTTTGCTGCTGACATGTGCTTTCTGCTGTTGGCACAAAGCCAAACTCCCTTTTCCGATACTTCTAGAAAAGCTTTTTTTTTTTCTTTTTCCTTTCTGTGGGTGTTACTGTTGCCTCTGCCTTTGTTAAGAGGTTGACTGGGAATGACTCTGTCTTGGCCTCTGTGCTTGTGTTTACCTGTAACCCTGGAAAAGGAGTCGGCAAACAGTAGGTAAAGATAGCACTGATTTATTCCAGGCTGGCTCCTTTCCTTTGGAACAAGCACTTCTGTCTCCCATGAAAGACTCTATATGTTGGTCAGTTTGGGAGCCACAAAGCACACAGTTGATAAAATTAGATCAATACTTAATCAGCTTGCAGCAAGAGCCTTGCTGAATGGAAATTGCATCTTTGTGTGTTTATAAATACTTGTTTCTCTTCTCTCAAAGATACAATAAAAGAGAGGAAGACTTTCCCACTTTAGATGAATATAATGATTTCCTGGAAGAAATAGAAGAAATTGGTAAGTCTTAATGCTTGCATTTTTGATGTGCTATGCTCATGAGACCATAGGCTTTTATCTTCTGACTCAGCTGCCTGTGAGAATGTCTAAGTTGAGTTTCTGTAACAGGATTTATCATAGTATCACATTTTTATCTAATTACTTTTTTCTGCACACTTTTAATCATATTTGCTGAACTTTAGGACCTCGTTAAGTAAAACTTTTTATCTGCCAGAGAAAGAACACAATCCAGAGAGGAGGCAGTGCTTTATAGCTGGAAAAGAAAGTCTTGCAGGGTACTGTCAGTGCTACACTGGCAAAGATTAAACAAAGAGAGGAGAAATTGAAATTTTCATTATATGCTTCCATTAGCTTTATCTACCATGACAGAAGCCATATGGTGTCTTTCATCATTTCTGCTTCTGCAAGTACAGTAGTTGAAGCTGCTTTGAAGCTGATGACCTTACATACCACTGTGGTAGCATTTTGTGTTGCTGTGCAGAAGGAGAAGGTTTAGGAACAGACGTTGACTTCTTTGTCTTTGGATTAGCTGGAGCAGAACTTTGCCCTTTGGGGAAGGGACAATGTTATCAACAGAGTTTATTTTCTTCTTAGTTAGGGTGACTTGTGATTTATGGTGGACTGATGGATTTTGCTTAGAAAAACAAGGATGTGTTCAAAGGATTGACTCCTAAATGGTTTGTTTCTTGGTTTTTATGAGCTGCTGAGGGGTTTTTTTTTTTTTTGACCCGGAGGAAGAAGAGGCGACTTGGAGCATGCAGGAGGGGCAGTGAATGTGATTTGAAGGAAAACATGGAGATGCCACTTCCCTTTAGTTTCTCAAAGGAGCCCTTGCTCCTCTTTGCACTGTTTTGTAGAAATGTATCCAATACACTTACTGCTGTGAGTAATGTATCATATTTTTGTTGGCATCAGAAGGCTGAGGCTGGAGAGCCAAATCGTGTGGCTGGGAAACACCAGTCACACTCATACGGGTCCAAATATCTGGAGGAGATGATGTAGGTGTAGTTCTGTTTGTATATTTTTTTTTTGATGGTATGGGGGAAGGAGGGAATGAGCAGAAAGAACGATTGCATCTTGGCCGGAGGATCCTGGAAGAATCTGTGTGCTCATGGGAAGGAAAACGGCTTCTTACTTATGTAGCATTAAATGCAGTTTTCCCACTTACTGCTGTTGCAGTTTTCAGCATCTGCAATGAGGGATTTGAAGTCTTGCCTGAAACTGCCTGAACCTCATGAATTTGTGCAGGACGTTATGATTCTTCAGCTCGTGGGATTAGGTGGTTATATTTCAAATGGTTCCACTGGGAACTTGGTTTAGAAGCAGCAGAAATCTGCCTGGTCTTGGTAACCTTCTGAAAAAGAGTGAGTTTGCCAATAGTTGTGTTGGCCCTGCCAATGCATAATGAAGAAGCTTGATAGAGTGATTAGGAATTGGAGTCAGTTGCCTGAGAGAGACACCTAAAATACTAAAAGGAATAGGAAGTCTGATTACCTCTTAGTTCCTTCATGTAGCACCCAGGGTGATGAGAAGGGAAAAAAGGGACACAGTCAGAAGGCTTAGTTTTCACTGTCAAAGGGTTCATTTGTGATCTACTAACTCCAGACAAATCCCAGAGGACAGGTTTGACTCAACAACACTACTTTAGTCAAGAGTTCAAGCCCTGTTCTCTCTCCCTGGTGACAAAACCTGTTGCACACATACTGCTCTCCCCAAGCACTTCCCTGCTGTGCTCCTGGGCAGATTTCTCCACCTGGAAGTTGTCTGGTGCCACCACTGTGACTTCTTCCAATGCATGTTGTGAATGGCATGACTGAATAATGTGTGAAGGGCGTATCTTTGACTCTGTGTGGTCACTTCACATTATACTGCAGAGAGTAGTTATTTCATTTTTGTGTGTGTGTGAATTCCCTGCTGCTTGGTGCACGTGAAAAGCTGGGCTGCAAGAAGGGAAGGAAAGGATATGGTTGTGCAGGGCAGTTTTGCCTCGTGGAACCAACGTACAGCAGGTTGACAGTAGCTGGTGATGGTTGTTCAAGCTGCCAGGTTGGGAATGTAGGGAGGCAGAGAACTGGATTTCCCCTCTCTCCCCCTGCCCCAGACTTTCAGTTTTTCTCTGGGAGGTTCAAAGTGCAGCTTTACCGTGTTTTCTCTTTGCTGGGAAATTTTGTTTCTTGAGTTGTTGTGGGGGTTCAAGTAAAGTAGTTGCTTAGCAGAGGCAAGGTGTAAGCATCCTGTATAAGGTCTGCTTCATGTGACCCTGGCACAATTCAGATAGTTTTTCCAAATATTTGCAGCAATTGCACTGTCTTATTCCACTGATGTGATACACGACCTCACTGGAAACACATTTTCCCCTTTCATATCAGCCGTGTTATGCCTACAGACTTTTCCTATTTAAATAGAAGAGTTGGGTGGTACAGCAGAAGCGTGTGTGTGGGAAGGTCAAACAAACATTAGGGTAGTCACCTTTTAAGATTTCTGTTATAAAAAACACATTGTTGAAGTGGTTTAGAATGTAGCCACTAAATAATGCTTTGGGCTAAAATGTGTTATTACAAGGCCTTAAATAAAAACCACATTTTAAAGCAATTTTTCGCCAGAAGAAAAATCAGTTGGACAATTTGAAAACACTGTAAACACAGTTTGTTGTCATTAACACTAGGAATAAAAATAAAGTGAAGGAGTTAAAGCCTGCCTTTGGGAAAGGTGTGGACAACGTCTATCTGAATGAATCAGGTCTGTGCCCTATGATGAGAGCAACAAGGTTAAACCTTAGAGTGTTCCTACAAGTTGCAGTTTCTGGACATAATGCGACTTTTGCTTGTTATTTCTATAAGGTTTTCTTCTTTCCCCAAATGTCTTCTTCTTCCCCAGAGTATCTCTGTGCCCAGTTTGTTTTAAACCTTGTGTGTAAGCTCTCCAGAGCAGGACCCGCCTCCCAGCATGTGCCTGGCACCCTTCTGCTGGTACCTGAGTGAGGCCCGCAGGCATTACCACAACACAGTTGTTAGCAGTAATTATTGCTTTTTAAAAACATTCAGTACATTCAGCTTGGAAGGAGGCTCCTGTATGTGTACTCTTCGGATTTCTGTATCTCCTTACTCCTCCAAGACTTTGTGCAATACCGGCTGCCTCAAGACTTGTCTTGCTCAGAACGTTTATCTCACAAGTGATCCTTGGATAGGAAGGGTTTTGGTGTCTGTGATCACTTGTGGGTTGTGCTGTTTGTTGTTTTGTGGTTTGTTTTTTCCTTCTGTGTGTGTGTGTTCTCAAGGATGCTGTTGCTGGTCCTGACAGAGGCAATTTCCCCACTGGAGACTGGGCAGTTTTATCAAAGAACCATTTCAATCGTCTGGTCTGAACAAAGATTTCACACTGTTCCAGACAAAATGGTCTTTCTTAGACTGATGGGGCTTAGTGAATTCAATCATTTATGACTATGCTAAGGTAATTTTCTGGAAAATTATTGACCCAGTAAAAGACGACTGAGGATAAACAGAAATAATTATTAATACCTAACTAGACTTTTCTGGATTATCTGAGGGTTTTCTTTTGTTTCTGATAATTATTTTGTTATAATCGCAGAAATGATGGTTTGGAAGGGACCTATTACAATCTATTTCATCTTTTCTCCATCTCACTCCTATCCTAACCCTCTTAAAAGTGCGGGGACCAGGCATCAAAAACACCAAGAGAAGGTGCCACAGTAGCCTGGGACTCCCTGGGAGACTGAGAGTGTGGTTGTGTCTCACTTCGTAGTGCTCTGCCCAAAGCAGTTGCTCTTTTACCATTCCCAGCCTCTGGTTGGGGTTTTATGAAGCTGATTGTGAAGGAGTTTTCTGCAGTGGGATGGGAAGAATATTGTTTATATCAAACTAATGCTCATAATTTTTAGTCTGAGACTAAAATGGAGATTTTGATGGACTTAGAGTCCTGCAGTGGAGTCACATTCATTCATACTGCTGTGTCTCTGGACAAATTATTGTGCCATATAATTAATTTTTTTCTCATTTTCTTTTTTATAGCTAGGAAAATATTTTTCCATTTATTGTGGAATTGCATAATGAATGTTGTTGTTTTGAAAAGCAGTGAAAGTCTCCCTGTAGAGGCTGAATTTCAGAAGTTGGGAATTTTACCTAAATAGAATGAAATGTTTCAGAAAAACACAATAGTCTTCCTGTTACACTTCAACAGATGTCTCAAGGCAAGTCATTTTATAAACCAACCAATGTGAGATGGATAAGTAGATAAATAATTGTTGCATACAAAACAGCTTCTGTTTCTTTTCCCTGAAGGGTTTCAGGCCTCTTATATCGGCTTATGCTATATTTCAGCATGGACAAAAATAAGTCTGTCTTCTCTTTGAAACCTTTTCAAACCAGCCATCTGCTTTGCCACTCATATTCAGATCTACACCAATATTTTTTCAGGGTAGGTGTGGCGTATGAGTTAGGGATTTTTAACCCTTTCTGGTTCTTCTAGTTTTATAGCTGGGTTTTTTTGGTTGTTGTTGGACTTTTTCGGAAGGGAAGAATTATATTCAAAATAAATTTCTGGCAAAACTCAAAGCAGACCAAATAAAAAAGTGCTGCTTAGTCCTAGCTATGTAAAAGGTAAGATGTTGAGTATTAGCAACTATGTTCTTTGGTTTGCTACTTGTTGTTTTTTAAATACCAAGGAACTTGTGGAGGGGACAAGGGACAAGAGAAAGAAAGAAATAATCTCTTAATTATTTTTTTGTGTCCTAGTGCCCCTTGCAAAATAGACTTGTCAGCTGTAATTGCAAGGATACAATGGCAAGGACTTGTATTCTATGAATATTGATGAAAAGACGTTTGAAGCTCATGAAAAATTTATTAGAAAATATGTTGAAAGATGTTTTGGTGGCTGGTTGGCCTCTGGCAACCATACAGTGTCAAAGGTCAGAGTTTGCTTTGCTGCTGAGTGCTTATTGTAGGACGGAAGATGCTTTTTTCATGTATTAAAGGGCAGCTGTTGACATTGTTGTTGATGTAGAGATATCCTGGTTACGCTGCTACACTTTCTGCTGTTTTACTTTCTTTTTTACACTGTTTCAACAACTGTTTTTTCACGCTGTTTTTTAAGACTGTGTCAACAAAAGGTACCTCTTCAGTATTTTCACTCTTGAAATGTGGGCAAGCTAGTGTTGAGGAGCAGATGCTTAGACCAAAATAACGTTCCTCATCAATGACTGTACATCAGTGTTCACTGGGACAAATCCTCTCTGGCCTTTGAGGCTGCTGGAATTTTGAATCTTTCTGATTGCTGGTGTCCTACGATATCCTTGAGTGACAGAGCAGAATCAGATGGGCAGAGCAGATCTGGTATGAGCAGATCTGATTGTTGGGAGGGTTGTACCTGTGGTTTGGTTCCAACCAGAGCAGAAAAGCAGAAGAGGAAATAAACAGTTTTTCACCTTGCTGTGAGCGGAGCAATGGGCTTTAAAGGTGGCTGTGCAGGTGGCTGCTGAAGATTTCTCAAACACTGGTGAAGAAATAGATTCTTTACATGGAAATGTTGCTTTCTGTCAGGTACCAAAATACTCAATAAATACTGGAAAATACACCCGCTTTTGTAAGTAGTTCCTAATAAAGGCAGGCATTTGCACATGTTTAAAACTTGCCAGCTCTCCGCAGTATGAGTTTTAAGTCTTAAGCTTTTTGTTTTACAGACCAAATTGTGACTGGTTGAACCTATCAAAGATAACTGAGAAAGGGGTAAAAAAAACCCCTGAACGTTTCAAGCAGCAATAGTTGCAAAACAGGGTTCATCAGCTTATTGCTGGATTTATTTTTAGAGAAATACTCAAGATGTCCAGGAGCCTAAAGGCAATTTGGCATCTCATCTTGCTCCTCCTCTTGCACCTGAAGGTGGCATCTGGGCATCCTGCTAGCACAGCATGTCTCATGCTATTTCTTTTTTGTGTCGTCATTGAAGAGTTTAGAGAGCTGGTGTGTGGATTTAAGTTGTAGGAAGTGCTGACATTCCCGTGCAGCTGCTGTCATTGCTGAGCTCTGGGCTGATTTGTATGCCAGCATTTTCACATGACAATTCTTCTCTGCCCTAATTCTCAAATATTAAAAATGCTTGTCAGTTGGGAACTGTAGGCTGGAAATTTGGAGGCCAAATCTCCATTAAAATACTAATAATTTAGACTGTTTTACTAAGGAGAGGTTGCTACAACTAGAAAGTGTATGTTTGTCAAGACATGAAATAGAAAAATGTTATGCCTTTTGCAGATTAAAAAAAAAACAAAACCTCAAACATTTGAAATGGGTAACTTGCTTCCAAAAGCCAAGGAGCTGGACTTTGAATGGCTTGTTTGGGTTGTGGCAGTGCCCAGAGGTTCCACTTGAGATGAGATCAAGACCACAGGGATAAATGTTGCATTTAGCTATAGTACGGAGATACAGCAGGTGATATATAGGAGAAAGGAAGCTTTATTCCCCTTTTCCTGGTTCTTGCCAGTGGGAGACCTCCAGTAGAGAGAGGCAGCGATCTGGAACAGTAGGAGAGTTCAAAAATGGAACTCGAGTGTTGATTCCTAAACTCTTAAACCACAAACTCAGCCTCCACCTCAGATCATCCTTCTGAAGTGAGGATGCTGGGGTGGGGTTGGAAGAGTTTGACTGATTTAGGAGCCAGGCTGAATGGAAATGTCAGTCCTCTTGATACTGTTTATTATTTGGAAAAGAGGGGGGACATAAGTACAGCATTTTATGGGTTTTTTTGCTTAAGGTTAGGAATTCCTTCAGCTGTATCTTGCTGAGCCCTTTTTTTTTTTTTGCTGTTAGAGCAAACTGAATACTTTTGATAACTGTAAAATGATGTGGTGCTCCAGTACTTCTTGAAAGGGAGTATTCCTATTCCCGTCTGTACACTTTTATTACTTCCCTGGTACCATCTCTGGCACTTGCCTGATCCCTTTGTTTCTGTTGACACTGCAAAGCATCCAAGGGTGTCCTGGAGTCAGAGCAGGGGAAAGAGTGAAGCCCGTGCCTGGGAGGAGGTACCTAGGAGCAGGAGTACCCCTTTTGGCTGTACAGCTGGGTTTGTAGAACTGAGCTGTATCCTACAACTGTAGCATTTCAGACCTTCCCTGCTTTTTTCCTCTTTCCTCCATTTACTCCCTGGCTTTGAATTCTTGATGTTTGCTTTGCTGCTCTCAGCTGGTTTGCCAGTCGAGGCTGTTCATGGTTTGGTTTGCCTAGAACCCTCCTAATGCACATTTCTACCATGTTACCTGTGGAGAGGGTGAAAGAAAGGATATAATCTCTCCCAAACTGAGATGTGAGCTATCCTGATGAGTAACAACAAACTTCATGCTGCTTCCTTCTGTTCCTCTCTAGCAGCCTTACTGGTGCAAATGACTTGGCAGTGGTGCAAGTGCCCAGGGATCATTTGGCCCTGGTTGCCTAAAAGCCTTGGAAGAGAGAACTGGACTAAAATCTTCCGAGTCCTGTGCTGGTGTTTTCACAAGAACCTCCTTCCCTTCCTCAGGGTCTGACTGAGCGCAGTCACTACGCGGTTGTTTCCCTGTGAAGGATTTATCAACAGCAGTGCAAATTTCTTCACTGCTCTTGACAAAGCTCTTGGAGGCTTTGAGTGCTGTGTGTTGTGAGTGTTCAGGAGCTTTAAGGCCATGGGCATGAGCCCAGCATCCACTCTGGGTGGTGATCACCAAGCAACTTCCCGGTGATAGCGGCTCTCAGTTGGAATTCACTTGACCCTCAACTGAACCAGTGACCTAGAGGTGAAAGGCTCAGGAATTGTATCAAATTACTAATCATCCAAACCATATACATCTTTCAAGCTGTTGATTATAGACACTGCTCAATTTTTTGAGATATCTTCTGTGCCACGTGTAGATAATTGGGAATGTTGTTCCAAACTATGGAGCTTGCTGGCCAACCCCCCTTGCTGTTGATGACATGAGGTATACTCTGTCACCTTTGGGAGACATCAAAAGAATGTCAGTTAACCTATTAATCTGGAAGCATCTGTAGATTCCTCCTAATAAAGGTAATTGTACAGTGGTGCCTTTTAAGTTATCAAGCAATGTGAATTTTTTGTGTGTACCTGAAAATCCAAACAATCTCTGTAGTCTTTGTGCATTAGATCATTTTATGAAATAGAACAACTTAATTTCTAACTTTGTCTTAATATGTGTGTGTTTGGTCTAATTTAATTTTACAGGAATTACTGTGTTCTTAGCTGTAACTGCTACTTGAATAGGTCAATATTTTATGAATAATATGATGATTATTCATGTATGTCATTATCAGTATCACAAAATAGGATGCAAGACTCAGATTTTATTCTCCTACAAATGTGTAAACCTAAAGGAACTCTGCTGGCTTCTGTTGAAGTTTGCAGTGACTTAGCAGATTGTGTCCATCTTTACCGAGCATGTTTAAATAAATTCTGTTACTGCAGTGTTTATATCTGGTGCTAGAAGGGATAGAGAACATAAGAGTAATATTTCTTTGTTGTAGTCATGCATGCTGACCTAATACTTTTGCTTTCTGTCTTTATGTAGTATTTAACTTGACCAACAATGTGGACTTGGAGAACACCAAAAAGAAAATGGAGCTGTACCAAAAAGATAACAAAGAAGTCATTCAGAAGAATAAGTTAAAACTGGTTAGTTAACTTTTCTCCTCTGCAATTTTTATTCATTAGTTGAAGAATTAAAGGATCTATGAAGTACTTTCTGTCATGTCTTAAAAACAAAGCTAAAAGCACTATGCAGATTTCTCTGTTTCAGTATTTAGATTGAAAGTTTAAATGTAGTTATGCTTTACTTTGGGAAGAGCTTGAAAGGAGGCACAGGCAGTAAAGCCTGTGTCTGATACATCACCACTGCATGTGTGCTGGCAGTGCCGTTGGACAATATCCAGGAGAGATGAAGTTCATTCCTGTATCAGGACAATCATTCCTTTCTCATCCGAAGGAAAATAGGAATCCAGACGCAGACATTATGAAGCTCCCAGGAGAGAGTTGTAAAACTGAGGGAAAGCACAGGTCTGGTTTATGCAAAATTCAGAATGAAAGATGTTGAAACAAACATTAGGACTCTTGTTCAAGAGCTGATAACAGTAACGTCAGGAATATTGTATATATGATCTATATGCAAAACACATGGTTCTTTGAAGGTTCATTCATTAAAATATGGCTCAGATATCATTTGGCTCTTTAAAATAAACTTGCAAGCATTTATTCCTGTAAGAAAAGTTTAATCTGTTAAATATTTTTTCAGTATAAAAATACACACTGTTATCAGTTCTTGAAGCAAAATGTCTGCCCAGAGTGTGACATAACAAGGTTTTGTGTTTGTATTACGGTTGCACTAAGGACTTGCTTTCAAATCAGTAGGGGTGAAATCCTCACTCCCCTGAAGTCTGTGGCAAAACTCTGAGTGATTTCTTTAGCTCTAGGATTTCACAGGAGGAGACTGGAATCTGAAAAATGTTTGTTTGAACCTCTTCCTTTTAAAGGCAGGGAAATTTCCCTAGGGGTCCATCTCTGACCTGTTATCCTGTCTCTGACACCGTGCAATATCCCATGCTTCAGAGCTTGAAGAGACCTGCCAAAGCTTTGGCTTCACGTCTTATTTTACAGTGTAGCTGCAGCTCGAGGGTCACTGTGCTAACTGTGTGCTTTGCCTGCAGCCCACCTTCCCTTCATGGGGGTGACTCTTGGGCAGCCCATGCAGGAGCTGTGTGACCCTGTCAAGCAGCACCATAACACCCTGTGCCCACCAAGCCCCCCCAGGGCCTCCTGTGTTCTGTACCGGGCAGTCCTGCCGTGCTGGAGGCTGTCTGGTGGCAGCTGGGCAAGCCCCTGTGAGTCCACACTCACTGGAGATCTGGAGACATTTCTCTTTCAGCATTTGAAACATTCAACATTTCTTTTTCAACAGTCGAAACATAATAATAGGCTTGACACGGTGGCTATTACAAAAACTGCATGATATTGCCCATAAATTTAACCCTCTCCTAAAAGTTGAAGGCTTGCTTTCCCTCTCTAGCTCTTCTTGGCAGGTTTTGGAATGTCTTAGCTCCATACATGGTAAAACGTGTCCAAAT
This sequence comes from Cephalopterus ornatus, assembly GCA_013396775.1. Classification (NCBI taxonomy): domain Eukaryota; kingdom Metazoa; phylum Chordata; class Aves; order Passeriformes; family Cotingidae; genus Cephalopterus; species Cephalopterus ornatus. Next base: position 258,643 of record VZRE01002010.1, read on the forward strand.
ATTTTTTTTTTCCTAAACCTCTCCTGGACAGTCATTGTCCCTTCATTCTTGGACTGATGTAAATTTTTCTGTCCGTTGTAATAGCTTGCTTCTGAGGAATATAGATATTTTCTGCCCCTCGTGGTGTTTTTTTCACCCTTTGCCTGTTCCAGTTTGAATTTGTGTTTGGGAAGCAGAAGGGACCAGAGCTGAATGCAGTATTGCAGCTGAGATCTTAAAGATCTCAGTAAGAAGACCTCTTGTAAAGAAACTCTTGTTTTCCACCTCTATTGAAAATACGTTGACACGATCCTAAAACTGTTCTTCTCTTGTAGCACTGTCATGTGGAAGGTTCACAGTCAGCAGTTGTCAATCAGTGTGCCTCTTTGGGTTCTAACTCGCAAATTAATGCCCCCAAATCTGTGACCTTTTAAGTTATTTTGATCTGACTTCTGCTACTTTTGTCCTCGTGAGCGTGTCATTCTTGCAAATCAAAATATTAAGTCACCTCAGGATTTGAATAACTGCTTGTTCTCCTGTCAGTACAAGCCATATTTGTCATCATTATAGCCAGTTCCTAATGACTTTGCTACTTTTATACTAACCCATCTATTAGATGTGTAAGTTTTGATGCAGGACTATGAAGAGAAAAGCTTTAAGTAGGCAGGTTACGAAAAGAAAAATATGAAGAACTATTTAGGTTCTTGTCATTATAAATTGATTTTTATATATAGATATTTATGTGCACTAGTTGTTTTTAAAAAGCCTTGCACTTGGAATGAACTAAAGCTTTCCCAACACGCCTTCTTCCTTAAATACCTGCAGTTCTCCAGTCACAGGGTAACCTGTTACTTCCTACTTTATCACTTTATATTTCATTTCACTTGCTGCTTTGTGCAGTCTTGAAATAGTTTTCTGAGTTCTGTGCTGTGAACGTGCATGTTTTCTTGGTTGTCCTTTCCTGAATGTGATGAAACATTATTACACTTTTTATTCACTTCTTCCACTTGTCTTCTTAAGGTTACTCCAGGTTCCACTGTCATCTTTTTCTTCAGATATCGGGACTGTCTTTAGATTATCTTTAGGGTGGACACAATCCTTTCTGCCTATTGAACTCATCTTTCTTCTGTTTTACTGTTCTGCTTGCTCTTCCTTTCAGGAAGAATTTGATCTGACGTGTGATAATTCTTCCATTTTCCTGTAGTGTGGTCTGGTTTTCCCCTATCACTGAGCCCTCTTCTGATTTTTAATTTCACTGTGATTTTCAAATACATATTACTTAATAGTTTACAGGTTAAAAAAAGACTTGTCAAGAAATAGATCTATAACAAACACTAGTCATTTTTTACTAATAATCTTTCATTTCGTCTCATGTCACGTGGCTGCAGTCCAGGCTATAGGAAAAATTCCTAATTTTCTGAGACTGTGACATGTTTTACAGTTCATGCTTAAGTGTTTTAACTTACAGGCTTCTCTATTAATATTCATGTATTTGTAATTTCTTATTTTTCTTCTACACCACTGATAAGCACAGAGTGTGCTTTGCACAGAAGATGCAGCTGGTGGGGGGAGACAATCAGGAACAGTATTATGGGATTATATTTTTGGTCACCCTGCTTACATCACTTGGGTTGTAAGATGTGTGGGAATAAAGAAGGGTTCCTTTTAGGGTGAAGATATAAGGAAACCCCACTGTCATTCTTTAACTTTTTGAGAGTTGGATCCAGACTGCAGAGAGCAGCAAGATAAAAACCTAACTCCACCCTGGACAACAAGACGAGGTAGAATAATCAGCTGTAATCATCTTAAAATTCTACCTAAAATTTTAATTTAAAAGGTAGATTTTGGCCGCTTTCTGCTTGCGTGGCCTGCCCTGGGTCCTTTGGCAGGCAGTGGAGCTCTGGACTTGCTGTGAGCCCATTTCTGATCTCTCTTTCAGACACGGGAGCAGGAAGAGCTGGAGGAGGCTCTGGAGGTAGAGCGACAGGAAAGCGAACAAAGGCGACTGTTCATACAGAAGGAGGAACAGCTACAACAGATGATAAAAAGGAAGAATAAACAGGCACTCCTGGATGATCTGGTGAGTGACAAAACCAGAGGCTTTGAGTGCTCAGTAGCAGTAGGTTGACATTCATCTGTATCACATGTTAATTCCCCACCGTTTACCATCTGCCCCTGTTTCTCTGTCTTGCATGTTTTGTGTTGCTTGTTATTCATTTCCATGTTGCAAACAACTCTGGTTTTGTTAAGCTAAGGGCTGGGTGAACAGTGCATCTGGGATTCACAGGCTCAGTTGGACTCTACCCCTGTTGGCTTGTGAAGTAATTCTGAGTGCTGGTTGATACTATTGTATGTTGAAGCAAAATGATCATCAGGAGCTGCTTCGTGGGCTCAGCCACCTCTGCAATGGAGATGGTGGAGAGCAGGGGGCAGTAACCTCAGGAGTTATTTGGGCGTTGGTGAACCCTTCATGGGTCAGAGCACCTAGATGGTAAGTGGTCCCTTTGTATTCAAAAACTGCTAAAAGGAAAAGATTCCTTGCCTTGAGTGTGTCGTGTTCTCTTACTGCAACTTCTCGTGCACGAGTTGCTCCTTTTGAAGTGAACAAAGCTTGAATTCATTTGAGGGGTGTACAGACAAATGGAGAAAAACTCAAGCTACTCCTGGAAATTGTGTTTATCTTGGTTGAACTTACTACTGATTCTGCATCCAAAATGCAATGAAGCGTGGCCACAGAGAGGCTCAATAAATGTGATATTTAAGCAAAATTCACATCTCAATATTTTCAGTGCAGGTGTGTGTGTACAGACGTGCGCACACACACACATTCATGTCCTCTAACACCCGTGAGGACAGTCTATTGTGTGTGTAACAACACAGTAACACATTTCGTTGAAGGAAAGCAGAAAAAAGAAGTATGTATCCATAGATACATCTATTCAGCTATGTCAGTGCGGTTTAAAGCTTCTTGGTATGTCTAAATCAGAATTTCTCTTATTTCAGTGCATTTCACAGTAATAAAGTGTTAACTCCTGCTTTGTGTTCTCAGTTTTTATTGAAGATGCAGATACTTTTCTACTTTCCCTGAAAAAGCAGAGTTCCTCTCTGAGCCAGTACAGAAGGCACTGACATGAGGAGAGAGGATCAAAGTGTAATTTAGAAGTTTCAGGGCCTCTTGAAGAGTTGCCTTTTTCCAAGCCAGGGGTTTTGGCAACCTCTCACTGGTTTTGCTGAAAGGAGCTGGTGTTTCATTTTTCATAGACAAAAGCAGAGATGAGCAGAAAGGTTCTTTGAAAATTCCCCAAGTCTGTAACTTTGCATCCAGCAATCTATTTTCACTTTAAAGGTAAATGGGCTTACAGTCCACACGGTTGGGAACAGTGGATCAATTAATAAAAACTCCACTATGAATTTGACTTTAATTTCTCAGAATATGGATTCTGAACTGGTTTCTGACTTACTTAAATCCTGTTCTAAAACACAGTCTTAACTGACTAGAGACCAGTGGTGATGTGTTTGGTTGTTTTATTAATATTTTTTTTAACACAGTAGTAGGTTTTACTGGAAACCTTCACCAAATGGCTTTCAGAAAGAATGGGTATAAATAATCCTTAAAACATGAGCAAAATAGGTAGTTTTAACTGTGATTGCTTATGTATTGCTATTAAAACATACCTTAATATTCTAAAAACAACATAAAGGTGATTTTTAAAGGCTGAGAAAGGAAACTGAGCAGTTTTAAGTTATGTGTCTGTTTCTAAAAGGGCACTGTCAACTTAAATTTGAGCCAAAACTTGTTTTGTAATACTAAAGCTTTATAAAACCAGCACTGAAGTGTTTGTATAATGACTTAAAAAGTCTCTGGAAAACCAGCAGTTGTTAAACAAATAAACATTTCCTATGGTTTCCAAAGTCCCTCTAATGCTGTGCTGCAAATCTGAAAACGAAGCTGATCATAAGTAAAATTTAATTGAGAAATGCAGCAAAAGCCAAGCAATAAGCACTAGTAGTGTAAAGGATCAGGTGTAAAAAAAAAAATAAAAAATCTTGTATCTAAGGTCACTGGTTCTGTGCTAAACCAACAAGATTAATTTCTGGCTACAGAGATACCAGTGGCAAAACCACTGACTTGGCAGGACTGTGAGTGCAGAGGAGGGTGGGAAGTTGACATTTCACCTGTTGGTTTTGAGTCTTCTCTTTTGGATAGATCACCTGTTGTGGGCAACCTACAGCCCAGACCTTCTGGGTCTTGGTCATTTTTTTTTCCATGATTGTCCTTGCCACTGGACAGCAAGAGAAAATTTTAAGACAAATTTTTTGTGTGTGGTACAGGTTGAGATAGGTACTGGGTCTTTCCTCTTCCAAGAAGAGAGTTTTTACTTTTGGTGCTGAAATCCTAAGAAGCTGTGAATCTCATAGAATCATAGAAATGCTTGTATTGGAAGAGTCCTTAAAAGACCATCTCGTTCCAACCCTCCCTGCCATGGGCAGGGACACCTTCCACTATCCCAGGTTGCTCAGAGCTCCATCTAACCTGGCCTTGAATACTTCCAAGGATGGAGCAGCATCTATGGGCAACCTGTGCCAGTGTTTTACCACCCTCACAGTAAAGAATTTCTTCCAATATCTAATCTAAAACTACTCTCTTTCAGTTTAAAGCCATTTCCCCTTGTCCTGTCACTCCAGGCCCTTGTAAATAGTCTCCCTTGTAGGGTCCCTTCAGGTACTGGAAAGTCGCAATTAGGTCACCACAAAACCTTCTCTTTTCCAGGCTGAACTATCCTCATTCTCTCAGCCTTTTTTCATAGGAGAGGTGCTCTTTCCCTCTAATCATCTTGGTGGTCCAAATCATTATATATGTTATTTATGGTGGTTTTGTATGGAGTAAAGGTCTTAGTTGTTTGCAAAAGTGCTTGAGAATAAATACTGTGCCATTTTCAAAGAGCTTGTAATTTAGGTAGTCCAGAGGCAGGGAAAAAGGCACAGAAATGTTTGATATTTAAAATGTTGTGCAGCAGGCTCTTGTTTCTGGCCAGCCTGGGGAGTGCAGCAGCTGTTGCAGAAAGGACTGGACCTGGGCCGAAGGCTCTGTGAACCCATCCTAGGCTGGGAACAGGGAAGGGGACAGCCGGTGTCACTTGGTGGAGAGGTGACCAAGGCATTGTGGAGACTCAAGTTTTGCAGGCCACTGGACAAGTAGTTTGGTCCTGTACTTGTTTTGCACTCCAGTACTAAATTAGATTCTATATAATCTTCATTTTAAGTGACATCTTTTACAATGAAACCTCTCAAAGCACAACACCTTGACATAATTTAGACTTGTAATCTCAAATGCATTTTATATGTCATTGGGAGATTTAAGGCACTTTCTTTATTTGCTGTATGAACTCTCCCACGTGCGTACAGAGGATTCTCGATCTGCTCTTAGATGTCTTGTGTGCTGCGGGACTTGCACTCTCTTCTTCAAGAGGACATTTCCCAGGCACGAGCAATACGAGATGGCAGCACAGGGCAGAGAGGCAGGCTTTCCCTGGGCTGTGGCATAGCTTGGAGCCAAGCAAAGAGCAAGGTTGCCTTAAAGACATCGTATGCACACTTCTGCCAGAACCTGGTGGGTTTTGAGGCCGATCTTTCGGCAGTTGTTGCGTACAGCCAGCTCTGTTCGTACCACTGCACGGTTTGTTTTCCCATACAGAAAATTTGCTGCTGGGGATAAACGGTTACAGCACTGGAACTTTCACGTGTGTTAATAGTTAACAGAAGGGCTCTGTGCGTATTCAGAAGGACAAACAATCAGGATGTGGTGCCTTGCTGGCACGGTGTGGGTTTCCCACAGTTGTGTAATCTGGTTACCGGGCGTTGTGCGAACTCCTCGAGAAGTTGGTGCAAGATTGGCTTCCTTGAGTTATTTTGTTAGAAAATGCAGTGAGTGTTTAAGGAATATGAGAGGACCAAATGAACCAGAGATCTCTTCCCCCTCCTTCCTTCTCCCCCAACATGTTAGATCTGATGATTAAAAGAGTTCAGCATCCTTGCACATGCTGCTGTGTGGTGTTTAGAGATGTACAACCCTTGGAAGAAGCAGAATGTAAACTGTTGCATTTGGGGTCCAAGTTTTCTTCAAGTTGTATAGAAATTAGATGTCTCTTACTGTCTCTTACTACAGTTTAGGTTTTTAGCATCTTCCCTCCCTTCCTCCCAGTTAATCACAGATACGTGAGTAGGATCATGTGTGTTAGTTTGTAGTATTTGTGATTCTGGAGCAGATCTTGCCATGTGAGGTTTTTCTGCTTTTAACTTGCAATCTACTTGTTAGATAAAGGGAGTGTAACAAAAAATAGAGAGGAAAAAGGACTGGTAAGTGATGTGAAAAGTCCCTGTATAATGTGACTGTTCTTCATGATCACTTCAGAAGATTTTTCTAGGATACCATGAAAACAGCAAAGCATGTCATGGCATTAAAAACATCCGACTTCTTGCCTTGAACTAAGTAAAAAAATCACAGTCCAGTTAATGAAGTTCGTTTGGTTTTGTGAGTAACAAATATGGTTTCACAGTTCAGTGTTTACTTTGTTTTTGAAACAGAAGTTTGTGTGATGTTTGAGGGCCTTAGGAATAAAGTACTGCACTAGAGCAGTTCAGGAAGAATCCATCTAAACTTCTTCCCTGCTCTCAGCTTTATGGCAGGTCTAGCCAGGAATTCTCAAGGATTTCTCTGTGTGTGTGGATAGTTGCATTAACCTCTTAGAAAATTACTTAGCCAATAATTTCCTGACCCTCTCAAGAATGCAGCTACATATATGTATGTTAATGATCATTTTGTCCTGAGAGTTTAAGTAGTTCATTTGCTTAACTATTCATTTTACTACTTTATATATATATGTTTTTAAAAATTGGCTGGCTTCCCTAAAAATAAGTTGCTGAAGGAGAAAATAAATATGCTGTTGGTTGCACTTACAATAGTGCCATTGTGCAGAGCAGAGCAAGGATCATTTCCAAACGGCCTCAGGTGAAATCTAATGGGAAACAATTTCAAACTGGTCTGAGTTCATTGGTAGAAAGAATGTGCCTTAGATAAACATCTGATCCAAGTTATACTACTTGGTATTATTCCTTCTCTGATTAAGTTCTAATTTTTTTTTTTATTTTAATAAATATAGTTGCATTGGCCAGTTGGAATAAGGAGCCTGTTATATTGTCTTTAATGTGGATTCTATAAAAATGGTTGTTTGCAGGTTGCTCTGATTTATAGGGTTGCTGCAGCTTTTTCTTATTACTGAAAATGATCTCTTTCTGTGAACTGTTTCTTGGAGGATACTTGGCATTACGCTGCTCTCCTAGTGATGGCCTTGCAGGCACAACTTGCAGTTCTGAAGAATGTGCAGTGCTAATTAATATTTGTTTTGGTTTAGCATTCAAATTTGTTCCTCGTATTTTTACAGGAGAGCTCTGATCTTCCTGCTTCACTGCTTTTAGCCCAGCATAAGGACAGATCTACTCAGCTAGAAATGCAACTGGAGAAACCCAAACCTGTCAAACCAGTCACGTTTTCCACTGGCATCAAAATGGTAAGACTTGCTTGTTTCTTCTTTTAATGCCTTTCAAAAGGCCAAGGGTTTCCTCATAAGAAATTCAGAGGTTATTTAAACCTGAGTTGCATATTATATTAAATACACTGGTCTCTTCCAATTAAATAAGTAATTAGGAATTAATTGAAGAATTTCATCATTCTGCAAGTTGCAATGCTGAGATGACGCACTCTTATGGTTCATCACAAATATATCAAACATTTTCATTGCATAGTTGTCAAAAAACAAGCTATAATACCTCTCTCCCTGTAAAGTCGTGGTGTTTTTGAATTACTTTTCTTATTTGTGCACCAATTCTGGAAGTTGAAATTTCGGCTGCACTTTCTTCAGATTTGCTTAAGCACTGGACCAATCTGTGAGTATGAAACTGATAATCTAGATAATTATGCCAAGGTTAAGGACACTATTTTCATTGTTATTTGGCTGTAGGAAGCAACAAGTACTTTTGCAAATGTATCACTGTTATGGTGGCAGCTGGAAGCTCTGTCAGCGTTCCTGTTCTGTGCCACAACTTGGTACACGTACACATCAGCCTGTGTGTGTAAATGTAAAGCTGGAGGTGGGAACATGAGTTACTGATCTTTTCTGCACCTTCCTGGTTTTCTGTTTTGTGTTGTTTTAAATCCCTGCGTATTTTAAACTTCACATTTTCAGAATTGATAGTGGTAAACGATGTCTTGAAAATAACCAGCACTCTCCACCCTTCTCAATACCCAAGGCAGCAAAGCAAAAACTTTTGCATCAAATTAGTTTCCTATCAGCAAGTCAATTTATTTTTGCCAGGAATATTTGTGGTGTGTTCATTATCTGCCAAAGTGTTCACAGTGTAGAAGCATTTGCAGCTTATTTTTTCAAAAGCAGTGCCAGCTTTTGCAAAGCTGTGTGGATTGTTTTCCTGTTTTCCGGTGGTATAAATTGATCTTCTTCCTATTTCTTTTAGAATCTAAGAGTCTGGGGGAAATTGATATGGTTTGAGATATTTTCTGTTTGTGTAGGAAAACCAGTGCATAGAAAATGTTTGTTGTTCTGTTTAAAAATACTCCAGTTGAGTGCCTGTGCTTTTTCTTGCTGTGGCCTTTCTCCTGGGGAAAGGAAGATAACCCTATGTTACATGATGAGGACAGTGGAAGTATTTTCTAATGCATTTATAAATGAATATTAAATGCAGTATATGGTAGTGGACATTTTGAGATCTGCAGCCCTCAGCAGACTTTGTCTGGGAACGGTGAAAGACTCTGATGAAGAGATCTCTAGCAGCACAACATTTAATTCTTAACGTTTGGAATAATAGGTGATACATCAGACAACTAATTACTATACCAGTGTTCAGAAAATGTGAATAGATAACTAATTTAATTTGTTCAATCCCAGAAAACAAAAAAATGCCTCACCCTGATTGAGCTTAGTCCTAAATTAAAACCGAACAATTTTACTGTATTTATTTCTATTAATGTTTTTAACAATAAAGTTAAGGATGGGAGTATTTGAACTTGGTGACTACTATTAATGGAACATGGATTGCATCAAACAAAAGTTTTATACTGATAAAATTAGAGGTTTTGTTGAGAAAGGTGAATGTGTGCATATTTTCTGTACAGGGTGCTTGATTTAGTTATTACATGACACTAATTTTTAGAAGTATATAGAGATTATATTGCACAATAATAACAATATTGAGATTCTGGACAATAAATATATTAAGTGGCTTAATTGTAATTTTTAAGGTAGTTGGTTCCACAGCACGGGAATGTTCTGTGGGTGTTCTGCTAGGACACAGCTCAGTGCTTAGAAGCAGGTGTTGAATTGCTGTGGATGATGTGCAAATTGGCAGTTCACAGGGCTGCTTTGACAAGTTGGCCTCATTTGAATGAATGTGTTTTAATATTGCTAAATACAAAATTATAAATATGTGGGTAAATAACAGGCTTTGTGAAGAGGATTTGGAAGTTTAGGTAAGCAATTAAAGCAGTTTGACGCTTCGTCACAGCGTGTGCTGGGGGAACCTTGGGTCTGTGAATAACCCAGCAATAAATAGGAAAGGACTTGTCCTTCTGAATGCAGTGTTGGGAAGAGTCGTGGACTGGAGAGCTCTGCTGGCTGCATTTTGAGTGCAAAAATCAGAACACAAAGTGGACAAAAGTCCATTCAAAGGCAGAAAGATCTGCCTTCTACTGTCATCTGGGAGTAGGTTAAGGTACGACTCAACTTACAGTAAGTACCTCCTTCACACAGAACATGCCAAATCTGAGCAGTGCAGCTGTAAATGCAGCGAGAACCAGCAACCTTAGTTAAACAAATGGGATCTAAATAGGAACTGAAGGAACGAGTAAGACCTAAAGTTCACAATGTTCCTCTGGTTAATTGGCCTCACTGTTAAAACTGAGTCTGGAACGCAACGAAATCTCTGATTCTTGATGTTTTCAGATTAGGATTGGGGTGTGTCTTGGAAAGTTATTGTAGTCAAATGCAAATTGCTGGGTGCAGAGCAGAATTAGTTTTGTAACAAGCAACACTGCACGTGATTTTGTGGAGTTGATGATCCGTGATGGTGTATTCCTGTGACAGTGTAAGGTGAATCCTCACCTGGGTACTCACCTTATTGATAAGTATATTTTCCAGATAGAGTGTTTTTCTAAGAACCCGAGATGCTCAGTCCATTAGTTTTGTGTGAGTGTACATGTAGCGTAGGTGGAGCTTTTGTTTTGCTCTTTATATTTGCTTTGGCTTTGCTCCTCTCTCAGCCGTGGGGTTTGCACCCCCTTTATTGGTAGGGGCAGCTCTAGGGGAGTACTGGGAATTTCTTAAGAAATATAGTTCTAGTTAATCATAGAATTATAAAATCAACTTGGTTGGAAACGACCTCTGAGGTCATCAAGCACAACCCTTGATCCAACACCGCTGTGGTTACCAGACTATGGCACTGACGCCACATCCGGTCTCATCCTAAAAACCTCCAGGGACGGTGACTCCATCACCTCCCTGGGCAGCCCATTCCAATGTCTGATTACTCTCTCTGTAAAAAATTTCTTCCTAATATCCAACCTAAACCTCCCCTGGCAGAGCTTAGTGCTCTGTTTGGCTCAACAGTTCTGCTCATTCAGTATATTTCTTGGAAAAGTCTTGTGCTCACCATCAGAGTTTCGGCAGCACACATCTAATGAATCACTATGTACATTCTTCCCCCGTGCTTTTAGTTTTTTCTTATAGTTTGGCCACTGACCTTTTCTGGTGTGTGTTTTCCTTAATTTTGTTTCAAAAGAAGGGAATCCAGATAGAGCTAGCTGAGATGCTGGCTAATGGGGAGCTGGTGTTTACACAAAGGCTATAAAAATGTGCCAGTTATGGCAATACACTGGTTTGGGTTTTTTCCAGCTTGAACATGAGTGTTTTTCCTGGGAAGGCCTTGGTCAGAGATGTTCTTCTGCTTGGCTGCTAATGGAACATGTTTCTCGGTGTCTGAATTAGGAGGCATGTCCATTCTAGTCTCCTGGACGATGCTCAAGGAAGTTGGCTCATTTAAGGTGTCATATTAGTGCTGTGAGTTCCTCTGCGTGCAGGGGGAGGAGGGAATGTCTTTCACTTGTAAGCTAAGCAAGAGCATCCCCTATAGCACAAGACAGACAATTAGCTCATGGGGACAGGGTCTCCTTCACTTTTCCTTTTGTTAAATTCCTTTTTTTATTTTCTCCTTTCAAGTGGAACCAAGGTTTGTCTCTGTAGTCTGCTGTTTAACTTTTTTGGTAAATTATATCTTCTGTGCACCAAATTTACCTTCCAAATTGATCAGTTTGGTTTACCTCTGTGAGTGCGGGGAAGGAAGTGCTTCGGAGCTTTCTCCTTATCATGGTCATATTAAGAAATACACTTTAAGCATATCTGAATATTTAAAACAGTCTTATTTAATCTCAAGTCTGTGTAAAGCCACAAAATTAGCAATCAGTTGTTGCAGTAGTGCTAAAAATGCTATTTCCTGTCAGTTCTGGTACTTCAGGTTTTAATAGCTGTCAAAAAGAGCAAAGGTTGTCAGGAATTAATGATGTTTCTAGGGCTTATCAGGGGGTGCAAAACAAATCGAAGTCTGGCAAGAGAATCGTTCTTCTGTTTCTTGGTGAATGGAGTGACCATTTCTGGTTGTGAGGTAGGTTTAATGTGAAGCTCATTTTGAGGTGTAAAAGAGGTGCTCATACGTATTGCACACAAAATGGCAGTTTGTAAGTGCAACAGGAATTAATTTTGTTACAGGAATTTAGTTTTCTTTTTATGTCTGTGGCATTTACAGGACTGCAGGAGCCTTTTGGTGCCTGTAGATCTGTGCTTTACGTCGCTGTTGTGGTTAAAGATGCATAGAAGTGTGGATGTATTTAACTCCTCTTTAATTCGTTGGTGTGGGACCGTGGAACCTTTTCAGTCTGTGGCCCAGCCAGTTCCATGCTTGTAAGAAATGAGTGCCCTAGGCTTACACTCTCTCCAGCATATTTCAGGCTGTCCCTTTTCTTTCCATTCCTGTAATGTCCTATGTTCTATAATGTTCCTGTGCTCCCTTCCCCCAGCCTCCCAGGACACTTAGCCTCTAGTGATGGCATTTTTGAAGTAATCTCATGTAGTTAAAAACCTAATTACCTCTAATTGGATTGCCAAAACACTCAGGAAAACAACATAGGTGTCCTCTTGCCTCCTACCGTGGGAGAGTTTGCCTTTTTGCATTTTATCCCCGAATACCTGAGAATTAATGTAACGCGTCACTGACCTTTGATTTTCTGTCATCGTTTTTGTTTTATTACTTAATACCAGTGGGAATATTTATTAATAGAAATACGTAGTGCAGAGTGCTGTACATGCTTCGTCATTACCAAGATGGTCTCTGCCTCTCTGCATCTGCAGTGTGTAAATAGATGTGTCAGGGAGGGAGGGAGGGGAACCAGATGCCCGGAGGGGATGTTCTCGCCCAGGATTAAACGGCGGAGCAGCGGAGGAAGAAGGAATAGGATCCAGCCCTACTGAATTCCTAACCTCCTCGTGGCTCTTCCGCTGAGCCAGGCTCCATCTCCCGTCAACAGCACCCCTGAATGGCAGCGAATTAAGAGTGAAATATCTGCTCCAGCTACTGCTTCCCTTGTCCAAATCACAGCAGCGATGTTAAATACAACCTTGTGGGTCTGAATATTGCCCAGATTTATTCCAGTTCTTGTAGTTTCGGGTTATTAGCAGCTGAATGCTGGGGAGAGCAGTGTGCAGTCTAGGGCAGCCAGAGCTTGCAGGAGGGAGCAGTCACAGAATCAGTATTTCAGAGGAATGGATTTGTGTCAGACACAGGATGTCTAGGACACCTCAGGAATGCGCGTTACCACTAAGCTGCACATAACAAGTGTCAGGGAATAGATTTCGTGCAGCATTACACTTGCAATATTTTTCTGATGGGAAATAATATTCTTATTTTACATTACGTGGAACTTATTTCTTTTAAAACATTGACCTCATCAGCTCAGGTCAAATTAACTGTTCTTTATTATTGCCTTTTCCTGCAATATTGCTTCCTGTGCAAACAACTCCTGAGCGGCCGCTCCTGTTTTTCAGTCTGTTTCTTTTATAGCTTGTGGAGCAATTATCCAAAAATCCTGTTCCAAACACAAAAAAAAGTCTGTCAAAATATCTTTTTAATCAATTGTGCTCCCTCAAAGCTGCTTAGACATATGCCAGGTACTCTGAGGTAAGTGAGGTGCATGTCACACTGTGGTTTAGACTACAACTTTTCTACAGCTCCCACGGGGGCTTTGCCACTCTGTCTGTGTGTCTAGGGACTGTTTCAGCCTTTCAGCCTTGCTTTGCTAACTCTTGCTGCTCTGGTTTGGTTGGTTGGTTTTTGTGTAGTGTGTTTTGGTGTGTGGGTTGTGGTGGTTTGTTTCCTTTTTTTTTTTTTAAGTGCTTTTAGTTTTTGCCTGAAGTTAAAAAAATAAATCAGTCAATCAAGCCTTCCTTCACTGTTAGCTCAGCTGGTCTGTCTTCAGGCTGACACTCTTCAGATGGAATTGATTTCTTTGAGATGTATGCCATTTTGAGTTTAATTGGTGTTTTGTTTTTAATCTTTGTTTGGCTCATACCACGCACATTTCTCTTTTACAGCTGGGTGGAATATTTTCCTTTTCACAGCTCTTGGTAGTTTAGAATCACAGCAAAATCACAACACTTACTTTCAAGAGGAGCTTGTGTGTTTGGGTGTATAGATCCTTTCGGAATAGATGTATTTGTTTAGAGAGCATGCGTGTAAAGGTAAAATCCCAGTGGCACTGAGCATTATGTGGGTCTGTACCACGAGGCTGCTGCGGTGCCCTCGCAGTCGTGGTGCCTGTGTGTGGTGGCCGTGTCCCAGCTCAGTGCTCACACACTCTGGGCTGGCTGTCAGTGCCATGAAGCTGAGTCAAGTTGCAGAGGAAGGCCAGATGTCCCAGGCAAAGGGCAGTGACAGTGTGTTCCAGCAGGTCTCCGAATGAAGGTGCTCAGGGAGCGAGCATTCCTGCCAGGCAGCTTCCCTGGAATGGAGATTCTTGGGGTTGTGCGTTCTTGCCCTGTGACAAGTGGGATTCTGCAGTTGCTAAGCACCATTTCCTGATTCGTAGGAAGAGTATATATTGTGTATTGCTTTAGCTTTGGATTTTTGTCATCAATAACAATGCCTTGTTTTTAACAATGAGCACTGTATTGATCTGCCAAGAAGGATACTATTTCTGAAAAGAGAAAAAGGAAAAAGAAACTGTGCCTGCTGGATCTCCACTATCTTTGAAAATAAATACATGGGTACAGAATTCAAATATATGAACTGAGGGACACAAAAAATGCTGGATGATATAATTCAGGTTAGGACTAACACGCTGGATTTAAAAAATGATCCACAGCCCTGTGATCCACATACTGCTCACTTAAATCTCACAGGTTTATATATACAATATGATTGCAACTTCCGAGTGGCAAGTTGGAGGATGATTAGCAATAGTAAATCTGTTTGTCATACTAAGTCCCTAGCCCTCTGTTTAAATAAAGATGTTTTGTTAAGAGTCAAGCACGTACATGCAGAACAGTGCTTTAAGTTTTTGAACTCTGGTTTTGAAGTTTATGCCAGGTAAACTTTATTTAAGTGATCTGTCATCGGAATGCTTCCTTTGCACTCCAGCCCACGGACTGAAATCTAAAACATTAATTGGGTTCTGGCCTTACTAAGTAATTACTATTATATCAAAGTACATAAACATTCAGCACATTATGCTGGCTTAATGATTTTTTTTTCCTAATGTAGGTAAGGAGTATTTCTGGAGAAAAAAGGACAAAAGTCAATGATAGTATTTGTTATTCCCCTCACCTCATTTACACAGTGATGGCCTTGGAAAAGGAGACTGGATTTTGAAAATGCAGTTCTTTGTCTCCCCATATCTCTCTGCAGGATTTCTGTTTGGAATGCCTTAGGAAAGATGCCATAGCAGAAATTAAGCTGTTTGGTGGACAGACATAGTCAGAACTTCTTCACCTGATTCTGTTTTATGCTTGGTCTCTCATACTGCTCTGTTAAAATAAATATTTGTTCATTTGCTTTAAGGCTCCTTTACGTGGCTAAAGCAGGACATGTTTATATACACATATTAGTATAAATGCAAATCAGGCCCATTAGTTTGCACAGCTGTAATGGAATTTAGTAAATGAAATAGTGCCAACAGTGTTAATTGTGTAGGAGTGAACAGCACAACTGATGTCCTCGTTAAAGTGACTATAGCCAGCAGTGGAGCAGGTCTAAGCCTTAGCTGCCACTTTTTAGAATTGAACTGTTCTTGGGGTTTGGAGGGTTTTTTTGAGTGGGTGTTGGTGGTTTTTTTTTTTT
>VZRE01002010.1:274087-291932 GCA_013396775.1 Cephalopterus ornatus
TTTTTTGGTTTGGGTTTTAGAGTGTCCTGCTTGGTTTATGGAATTGCCCAAGAGCTTACTTGCTTGCCCAGCTCTTTACCATCTGTTTGCAGAGGTACGTCTCTATTCACACAGCATGTTTTGGTCCCATGAAAAGGCTTGTAGGGAGAAGGCTGCTGGAGGGGTTCAGCCAGGTTGTCAGCTGCTTCCTTGCTTGTGTGGGAGCAGGCACTGGGATGGAGCATCAGGAACTGGGCTTCAGGCCCTGATGTAGGATGCCCAAATTCCATCCCAAGCAACAGCCAGACCTGCCACTAGCTACGATAGCACAAAGACACTTTTTAGAGTGTTCTAAGGAAAATGCCGTTTAAATCAGCCTGAGATCCTCCTATTTCTGAGTCTTATAGCTCTGAATATACCATTGCTTGAGTAGGTGTTACTGTGAGCAGTAAGGAGAGATCTGACTGAAAGAAAGAAGGTGACTGAGAGGAGAGTCCAACAAAACAGCTGGCAGGGAAATAAAGAATAATAAAAAATTTCTCAATCATTGTTTGTTTTGGAAAGATCATGCTTTAAGCACATGGAAATACTTTACACATTTGAGAAGTGCTGACTTCCTACATGCCTTGTGAAGGAACAGCAAATCATTCATATAATGTAAACACATTTATAGATTGTTCCAATATAACTTTTTTTCAGTGCTGCTGTTCTTTTTAACAAGATACAATTCAGTCCATACATGCTCTTTTGTTGCTATACTTTGGCCAAGAGTTGCAAACACCAAAAATGTGAAATCTTAAGAGTTCGTGCTAAATGAGCGGTGCAAAGTTATTGAACCACACTTCTGATGCAAAAAGTTGTTAAATGGTGCTGCTTGATGCACTGTTTAAAAGCAAACATACCAGAAAGAAGTGCTGGGGTGAAACAGAAGGAAATAACTTGTCCAAAAGTGTGAGTATAAGGAGTCTCCTTATGTCTTGGTAGAGATGGTATTAAAAAATGGGAACAGAAAAGTTCCTCTGTGGGGGTGGAATTTTAAGTCACAGAAGAAAAATGAATACAGTGAGAAGCATTGGTGCCAAAACTGCAGTGGATACTTGTGGAATTGTATAATCATGGTTCTGGGAGGGGGTCTTGAGGGGTCATGGGGTCCTTCCCCACACTGTGAGGCAGAGCCAGGGGTACTTCATGCCAGGTACCAATCTAACCTGTTCTTAAAGACCTCCAGAGATGGAGGCTTTGCAGTCTCGCAGGAAGCCTCTGGTGGCACTTACTGCCCTTGCTTTTACATTTTGGGGGAAATTCAGTAACTGTGCGTTTCCTTGACCTGATACAAGTTCATTTTCTGCCTAAGTAGGTACCAGGAGCAGGTTGTTCTTTGCCTTTTTGTAGGAGGTTCTTATGTACTTGAAGATGATTATCTGAAGATGACTCTGTAAAGAGGATTTCACAGAACTAAATATTTTAGAATTTAGATGTTAAAAAAAATAGTTCAGATGCCTTAATTCTCATTTAACAATAAAAACATTAATTTCTTCTGGAAATGCTTGGTAGACTGTCTCCACTCTACAGACTAGATGTGAAATGACATTCATCAGCTGATAACTTTTTAGAGAGGAAAATTCTTTTCGAGAGAGCATTAAGAACATTTAAAGGATTGTTGTAAGTTCAATGAAGGATTTGAATCCATTTAGGGAAGCTAAAGTAGTAAATTTGTATATGTGCATAGAAAAATGTGTGACTCTTTTGCCACGATCCTTTTATTCTTCGCATTTGCCTGCATTTGTGAGAACGTTACATGTTTTCTTCGAATCCTTTCTTCTGTTGCTGCTGATCAAAGCAGTTCTGTGCCATTCCTTCATCTTCTCCGTTTACCTAGAGGAGTGCTGGTGACCTGGCATGGCAAAGCTGGGATCTTCACAGATTCCTCTGAGTCAGTGGCCGGTTGGGCTGTGTCTGTTTGTCTTGCTTTGAGAGCAGGACAGGCAGGTGTGCGCAGACTTATCTCACAGACTGGTTTTATTCCTGGTTATTCCATTTCTCAATGAACTGGAGTCTGTTTACCAGTGCAGAGCACGTTGTTCTCGCAGCACAGATGAAGGATCTCCCATATGCCTGTGTTGTGTTCTGTGCCTATTCTCAGGGCCACCTTCAGACAAATTTTGGGTAAGCACAGCCTGCATCTGGCTTTTCTGAAATTCCTGCCAGACTTGAAGGGTCATGCAAGGAGAGCCAGCAGTGGCAGTGGTGCCATGGTAGAGCGTGGGATCAGGGCTAGGGGGGATGGGAAAACACGGGGCAGCTGATCAGATGGATGGAGGGAACATGGGGAGGCACGGTGCCATCGCTCTGAGTGGGGGCTTTAGGGCAGGTGGGAGTGCGTGGGATGAGAGTTTAGGGAGAAGGGCTGAGGGGTTTCTGCATAAGATTGGGAATTCTAGGGGAGCTCTAGGACAGAAGGGTTTGGTTGTGGTACTCATCTGTCTGGGTCAGTTCCTCTGTAAGAAGTCTGGTCTTTGAGGACTGCAGGGGTTTCAAATGGGCCATCTCCACACCTGGTTAACCAAGTGTTCTGGCTGTACCCAGGGGTGTATATTCAGGGCTTGTGTTTCCCACAGCATCTTCTGTTTCATGTTAATCTCTGTTCCAAGGTACACCAGCCTTACTACGACATTAATTCCCTACAAAGAAAAAATCATCAGTGTGTTGGTTGAGGCCATGCTGCGTGTGCAGGTACCACATTTCTGCACCTCATCTCCTACCTAAATGAACACAGCAAATAAATGAATGTTTGCTGCAGGGTCTCAGTGGAGTTGACTTTTAAGCTTTTAAAACAGCACATTTGTAAATTTAAAAATGAAGCTGTATTTCAAATGAGCTGTGGGGGGCCCTAGTTTTCAATAGTCATTATTACCATCCAAGCTGCACTCATATTGTGCTAGGGTACTTGCAGCAAAAGATATTTGGATCAAAGAGACAATGTTCTGTACCAAGGAGTCTTCAAAAGCGATTTTCCTTAAAAATGTTTGTTCAGGTGCAGAGGGTGGGAGAAAGGAATCTTGTTTCAGGCAGTCGGCAACGTACATCAAAAAGTAAATGTCCCCATATATACCTAGTGTGAACTCAGAGTGTCAGTCAAGGTGTTTCTGGAAAGGAATATTGACAGCACTGGCTAATAATGGAAGAGAAATTGTCCTCGTGAAGAAGCACCTTGGTCTTTGAAAGTTTGCCTTATCTTTATTCCTCTTCAATGTTTTGGGTTTGTTGAGGCTTTTATTTTTAAGGAGAAAAACCCCAATAAGGGCATATATTAAAGTGGACAATTGACTAGTTTAGTTTGCTGTTTTACTCTGTCTGAAAATAGTTGCTACAGGGATAACTCTTGTATTTTGGGGAAGTGTGAGGCTGGGGTGTAGTTCGTGAGATGTGTTGTAGTTCAGTAGAACGTGTGGCAGAGCAGTAAAATCCTCTGGCTCTTGCCAAGTCGATAATAGCATGGTAATAGGTTGTGTTTTATGCAGACTTCTTTTCTAAAATATAAAGTACTAAAGAATATTGTACCTACAGAGAAACCTGCTTTGACTCACTTAGACAAATATGTGCAACGGTATGGGCAGGAAATGGAAGGACAGAGAGCACATGTGGAACCATCTATCTAAATTAGCTGGATGGGGGCCAGGAGACTGGAACTTGCAGCATTTACCATGATTCATGGAAAAAGAAATGATGATCTTGTGTAAGAATAATGGTTCTTGTATTATTCTGGGCCGATGGGGTAGATCCTGCAGGAGACAGATGTGCCTTTAAAGGTGGTGCGTGTGGAACAGGAAGATGGTGGAAAGGTAAGTTTGGAAGGAGGAACAAGGTAAAAGTGAGGGCTGTGCACAGGAGGAAAGCAGCATGTATTTTTAAGTCTGAGGCCCATTCTCCTGTTTCATCTCTTGAAAGAGAGGCAGAAATAAATAGAGCATTGCACTCTTCTCCAAAGCATAGAGAGAGAATCACAGAAACATGATCATCTGCAAGACAGTCGGAGGCAGTGCTCCAGGAACCAGGAGCTGCTGGGCTGGGCTGCGTAGATGTGCTGACAGATCCGAAGGGGATCCGTGTAGGCACCTGATCCTCGCCATCCTGAGGCACTCCTTGGCACCGGGACTTGGGGCTGCCTGTGCTTGGGTACCTGTGGACACGTGTACATGGCTAGCATAAAAAAAAAAAAAAAAAAGCCATATATACCACATATATCCCAGACTATGTATATAGATGGCCAGCTTGTAATGCTTCCCTGTGAGAGGCCCTTTGGGTTCAGACAAGCAAAGTTTGAATAATTGATTAGTAAATATTTGAAGAATTTTCTGCCTTTCCAGAAGGGTGGCACTACCCTCGCCATGCCTGCATGCTGAGGATTCCCCATCGTGATTGTTTTACAAGAAAACATGATTAGGGTTGTCTTTTCTTGTGGGGGGAAGAGGAAGAGGGGCTTGGCTTGAGAGTTGGTGGGAGGATGTAGAGGGGATTGCACTGGGAGCTTCACCCTTCCTTTATCTTCACCTATTCACTTATGCACCTTGATCTGCTGCTTTGTGGGATGATGCCACATTGAATTCCCATATTTATTCAGGTAGAATCTGAAGCCTAGTTAGCATTAGGCCAAGAATTTATCTCATATCAGGCACTTCTAAAATCTGTTTGGAACATGGGGTAAAAACCCAAAACAACACAACCCCCTTAAGGTGCAGTTTACACTAAAGCTTAATGTTGCATCAGTTCAGTTTCACTGATAGTGTTATGTACAGCATTTGCTTTGTGCTACTTTTTAACCTATTTTGTGTCTGGTCATATAAGTGGATTTGAAATACAAAAATTAAACAGATGTGTCACTCTTAAAGTAATAGAAATACTCTTGAAGAGTATTGTAGCCATTTAGCTGTTGGTTGCTTTCAGACTTTGTGTAACCAACTTAAGCTGTAGATAAGTTGCCAGGTATAACTTTAGCATTAAGTCTATCACCTGATTGAAAAACCTTTGGATTTTTTTTTTTTTTTAAAAGGACTCTGAATAAAATATCGGTGGTCTCAGGGTTATTCTGTTTGTTGTGAAGACCAAAGTATAAATGTAGCTGCACATTAATTCTTATTTATTGTATTTATGAAGTGCCAAAGTACATAGCAACTGCAGCTTTTCAAAGTGTTTAGTTTCTTCTGTAGGAAGAAGCCCCGCTTTGGAACTGGGGATGCTTTGTTGTTAAATACAGCACTGTATGGCCATGCTGCTTCACCTTTTATTATCTTCAGGCCATCTCTGCTCTGTCTTACTGGTAGCCTCAGGCTTAGAAATGAAATTGTGGGCTGTGCTGGAGGTGGCAGAGTTGGACCTGCAGGTGTGAACTGAATTCAGAGGATAAAAACCACTGCTGCATATTCTGTCTGGGGAAACCTCTGCCTGCAGCTCTGGAGCTATGAAAGTGCAGTCTGGACCTGGGAAAGGTGGGAGGAGAGAGTATTTTCTTATACTTTTGCATGGGGAGGTTTTTGCTTTTGTGCGTTCTCTTGTCTTTGTTTTTGCTGGCACAAAAGGAGGAGCAGGAAAGTTGAGGAATGGCCATCTGAGGCTTTTAGGAAGGGGAGAGAGAACCCCTACCTGACATCGCCTGTGGGTGACAGGGAGAAACACACACACAGCAGGTCCTTATTTTGGCAGGGGGAGGTATGTGTGTGTGTGCATTGTCAATTGTCCGTGACAGCTGACGTTGGGGGAAGGGAGCTTTTGAGGGGAATTCAGAGATTTAGATCAGGGAATATGTGCTTTGGTCAAAATGCTTCAGCTGTAGTTAATACCAAGCGACTAAAGCTAGTTTGAACATGATTTTTGGATTGAAGTATCAATGCAGCTTTGGTTGGGTGGTTTTTTTTATGTTGGTTTCCCCACCTTCCCTAGGAGGGCATGCTTTGCTGAAGGATCATTTGGAAAACCTGAGGGAATGTGGATGATGTGAATGATGGGGTTACTACTCTGACCACTCTGACAGATAAATTGAATTTATAAAATCTGCTTCTTTCACAATTTTGTTATGCCTTTATTTTATTTGATTAATGGAATCCTGAATTTTGTTTTAATTATTTGTATAAGGTCACATGAAGTATTAGGTTAAAGCCATGGAAAATAACTCTGCTAGTTCTTACTGCTCTGAAATTTAATTAAAAACCTGCAAACTTCGTCATTCATCATTTTACCGTAGGAGTGTGGTTCTTATGGAGACAATCTAATATCCTGCAGCAGCTTCATGGAATTACAAAAATAATTAATGGACCCTTTTAGGGCAATGTGTGTTGCTACAATGTGGAATAATACTTCAGTGTAGTAAGTGAATGGTGTGCTTAGGAAACACTAATCCCTTGTGTATAGTAACAGGAAGTATGAATATTACTTATTAATAATATAAAACACCTTTGCACACATGCCTTTTTCTGGGCATGTCTACCTTTTTGTAAACGACAGCAAATTTTAATTGCAGAAAATGGGTGAGAAACAAGAAGGATTTGTGTAATTAAGATGATCTGTTTATTTAAAAGTCTTCAGAAGTTGTCAGAGATGGAACTTAGCTGTATGTGAGGGATGACTGTTGTGCAATAATGCCCCTTCATTCCCCTTTCATAATAAATCTCTGCAGAGTATTCATCTAAAGGGCTGGATGCCAAAAAGAACAGGTTCGACTTGTCTGTGAGGATTTACACCACAGTAAAATGCACAACTGCTTTTGTAGAGGTCATTGTGAAGGTCAGGGAGCCAGTACTCAGGGCTGAATGGGAGCAGCCTGGAACAATGGTGTGAGAGGTTGGGCTGCCTGAAATCCGTGTTTAAAACCTCATCTGAAATGTAGCAGTGAGCTGGAATCGTTAAAACACGCAACTTCAAAGCATCCAGGATGTTTTGCAAGAAATAAATGGTCTCTTTTCCAGTAGTTTGCATCTCATAGTCTCTGCTGAATGTAGCTCCAAGCTCAAAAAGCAAGAGTGTGCCCGATTCCTAGCAATTAACATTGAAATAACTGAGTATGTCTGGTATAAACACCCTCAACCTGTTAATAATTGCCTCTGTCCAGTTTTTAAAAAACCCCTAGTTGATACTGGATTTAATTACCTGAAATTTGGCACACCTTTTTTTTTTATTTTGTGTGTTTTACAAATAAGGTCTGAGTTTGACCATAGGCTCGCTATGTCTTTAAATAAAAGATGATGATCATTTCAAATGGCAACCTGCCATCAATGGGGTTTAGTGCAGAGATTAATTAGTAAACTTTGGAATGCACTACAGCAAATGCAGCTGATTGGCAATAGCATGTGGAGCAGCAACTGGTGGAAAGCTGGTGCTGCTCAGCAGCAGAGGTATTTCCAAAAAGACTTAAAGGGTGCCGTGGTGTGCTGTGCTTTAAATGGCACTGTGCTGATTGCATCAAACCGCCAGTTCTGTGTTTATGCAGTTTGGTCAATGCCCAGATTAAAGAAATCTGATGTGCGCTTGAAAAGGAAGCAAGTTTTTTTGGGTTGTTTCGATAAGCTGAGGTGCACCCCATCAATAAAGCGATGCCCCTGAACATCAGTTTACAGAGGACTGTGGTCTGTTTGCAGTGCATTTTGCAGGTTTTGTTTTCAACAGGAAGACAAATGTCCAATGCTTAGGATAGCTATTATTCAAAAAAGATGCTGGAGGGAAGGCGATCAATTCAGTGGCTATTGCAGTAAGCTATTTCTTAGAATTCTGGTCCATTTTTTAAAATGATATGAATTTCTGAATGTGTCTGTCTGCATGATTTATAATTCCTTGCTGTCTTCCTATTAAGTTTTTAAATACATGATTAGAGAAATTTGGAAACTTTCTCTGTGAATTGGCTTTCTAAGGATGCTTAATCTATTTGGTATGAATAATGGACTTATGAATAATGGACTTAACAGAATTATGTATAGTCTCTAGTGGGACTGTTCTCTCAATTTGTATAGGCCATAGGATTGGGGCCCAGATAATGAAATTAAGATGATTTATATAATAAATAGCTACTCTTGAGACATTACTTGGAAGCCCAATATACTTCTTAAAATCTATTTAATAATATTGTATTAGTCTCCTAATGTCCACCTTCACTTAGAGAGGGATGGCCTTCTTACCATTTAAATTGGTAAGAAAACACACCAGAACCAGTGGGTTTTTGCTTTGGAAATGGCTCACGCATCTTGACTAGACTGGTAAAATTCATCAGACTACCCCTATCCTGAGCTAAAATTTGTCCTTTTAGGCTGATGGTATCACTGACATAGCCATATAAACTTTTGATCTAAAACTGGCGGAGGCACTTGATCTCATAAGATACAGATCATCCTGGCTTTAACCCAGAAAACCCTTAAGCATGTGCTTTAAAATGATGGAAGCATGTATTCCTGTTGGCTTAACCCCCAGCTCTGTGAGTCTGCCCTCATTGCAGTTCATTCCCCAGGGCCCATCCAGGTATCCAGGGTGGATCTGTGGACCAGGCAGTGGCACACGTTGCTGTCCAACACCTGGTTGGGAGCTGCTTGGCTTCCGGGCTGTTGGAACAGTCCATGGAAGGACAAGGAGCGGAGACTGGAGTCTTCAGGGCGCTGGTTGTTTCTCTGGAGGCCTGTTTCTGCAAGCCTCTGCTTCCTAGACCGTGGTGTTTATTGCCACAGGTAATTGCAGCGAAGCGGATGGGCTCAGTTTACGCCATCAGGTTTAGGCTTGCTTGGCTTTGTTGAACTGGACTTGTAGGCCACGATCCAGACAAAGTAATCGGAATGCGACGGCTCCTTTGACTTTGTGTGAGGCTCTTTGTTTGCTCAAAGCTGGGTAGTTTTCTAAGCTGAATCAGTGTTGCTGAATCTGGGTCTAAGCCCCAGGTAAGTGTACGATAAAATTTTCTGATAGCAGATAAATCTGTTAGCTTGACGTGCCTCTAAATAAATCCCGTGTGTAAATGTGCACAGGATTGGGGAATTACAGGGTCATGCAAACATTCTAGGACAGTGTTTTTTTAAAACTGCTTAGCTCATGCCCTTGTTTATTTGTGTCTGGGTGTATCTGTGTGTGTACACACAGAATAGAAACCTTCATGCACATAAAAAGCATCTCATTAAAAACTGCAGCATTTGGGCACTGCGATCAGCTAATTACTGAGATGTGGTAATTTTCTCAAATAAATCTGCTATGTGTATGTACTGTATACACATCCAAGTGCATTGCAGAGCATTATGAATAATTAAAAAGGAAACTGCAGCCCTTTGCAGAAGCAAATGTAGGTACATTCAGCAGTGCATTATCCTGGCCAGGCTGCTGGTTTGCTGTGACTCAACTATTGTATGAATTATAGAATGTGCTTTGTAGCACTTGAGGGCTGCCTCAGGCCTAAATCTGAGATAGGAAAGGTTAAACAAAGTCTGAATTTCGTTGACTTGGTAGCAAACAGTCACTGCAGCTCCTTACTTTTGCTAATGCCCAGGAGTGGCTGGCGTAGCTGCTGGAGTAGCTGAGCTTGGGGGTTAGACGATTTTGTAAGGTGAGCTGCTTTTGGGCTCTTGGCAGGGTCTGTTCCTTGTAGGTCTCTTGGTCAACGCTCCGTCCTAGCCATAAATGTTTCAGCCAACACAGCAGTGGCTGTGAATAGGGAATGGGGGGAGAAAAGAGTTGATGGGGGGTTGTGTTTTAACTGTGACCCAGGATTAATGTGAAACTGAAGGAGAAAACGTGGTTTTCTCAGTATACTACCAACTGATAGAAGTTTACATCCAGAGCTAGGGCAAAGTTATTTAGTCTGCTGGTGATTTAAAGGGTGATTTGAATTTTTTGTTAAAGCTTTTAGATGTGGCCTTGCCATTTTTTGCTGAAAATACAATTTTCCTGAGAGTTATACATCTTAACCTTCATTTTCATTTGCTTGTCAAATCTTGGACAGTTCAAAACAAAACCCCAAAACCCCACCCTGGATTGTTAAGCCAAATGTGCCGTGAAAGCTTCTCAAACAGCTTGCCTTGGCATGCTGAAATTAGTGTGGTTCTAGTCCAGCAGTGGTGGTGGTGGGGAAAATACCCCTCCAAACTGTCAGTACTTGGGAAAGGAAACACAAAAACCTATTATTATTCATATGTGCTCTATAGAGTTTCTGATTTGCTCCCATTGACTTGAGTGGTGCAGTATCAGTTACTGCGATGCCTGTAGCGACGGGTTTGTGTTTCATGTGATGAAGTGAAACAGCGATGCAGATGCACAGTAGCCCAGTGTCGCTGGATGGATGGCTTCCAGGTAGATGGACTCTTGGGCTGACCGGCTCAGGAGGCAGTTTGCTGTGGCCAGCCAAAAAATCAGCCCTTGCTGGTGAGTCTGGAAGTGTGTGCGCGCGCTGAGTCAGTCTCTTTATAAACCTGGTGATTGTAGTGCTGATTAGACTCGAAAGGCTTGGCAAATCCTAGTTGTGTGGGAAGCTCGAGTGCAAAAACTTGCCTAATTTTCTTTATTTAAATCAGCATCGTCCTGCTTGAGGCCTTTTGGAAAGCACATCTAAGGGGACGCTGTTTTAAGTTAACACAGTGTCTCTCGTGTTCACAATAAAGGGTAGTTTCATTGGAAAGGGATGTGCTTATGGTTACTTTCCACAGGCTTTTGCCATATTAAACGTGGAAGGACTCAACTCTCCTGTATGCACACAGTGTCTTTTGTGAAATTTGTACTTAGAAGATTTGATATCTTCAGTTTTGCTTTATGATCAGCAATTCTTTGAACTCGCAAACAAGAAAGCATGGATAACTTCAAATATCCATTTGAAGTCTGATTCTGAGGAATGCTTGTGTTGATTTTGACCTTAAAATGTGAGGTTTGATCTCTGTCTCAAAACTGCAGTATTGTGGCGGAAGTGTAAATACAGTCTGAACTGTTTTTAGATACCTTTTAAAGTGTGCTGTGTCTCTGAAAGACAGGGGCTTTATTCCAGAGATTCTGGATATTCAAACCATGGAAGCCTCTTTCTGTTCATAAGGGCCAAGATTCAGGAGCTGATCTCTCATCAGCAAAGCTCAGTCGCATGTGCTTGTGTTCAGGAGACACTGATCTGTGGTGGTTTAGCTGTGAATATAACATTTTTGGTAATTGTGAAGCCTCATATACCAGTGAAGGGCTAAGGGTGGAAGCTGTCTGAGATGATTTAGAGTTTTATATAAGCACATAAAGCCGTAAGTTGTCTTGTTGTGTTTGGGTTTGAAAAGCACTTTTTAACTAGTTTGACATCTAGCTTTTATTCTCGAACATCTGCTTTAGATTGTTTGCCATAAAAGTGTAAGAATTAATCTTACCCTCGTTTTTGTTATTGCTACCAGAAACTGAACTATTTTTATTACTTCTTGTATAGGGATTTGGACCCTGAACTATTTTCAGAGTTGAGGAGAAAAGGAGTTTGTATTTTATTTTCTTTTTTTCCCCCTCACTCACTCCTCCCCTCCAACCTTACAGGTAAAGTTAATTAAATTAGAGTTTTTAAATGCACAGAGATGTTAGACATGGCTTGTTAAACTGTATAATAAGTTCTACTGTGCTTTATTTGGTCCAATGTTAAGAATTTTAAGGGAATTCAAATGATCAGCTCGTTTTGGTTTGTTTCTCAGAGCAGCAGCTGCCCTGAGCCAGGGTAAGACATTTGCATCATCTGTGGAGAGCCTGGTACATATTTTACTGAACGGAAATAATATATGAAAGTCAAAGAAATGAAAAACTTCCTATGTGTTTCGTCCTTTGAGTAACAAATGTTCTTAATACTCGTTCTCAGGGCTTCCTTTCTCTGGGATTCCAGGTTATTTGTGTTGTTTCCCAAGCAGCAGCCAGTAGCCATGGCACGGGATGTCAGTGCACACCCCGATCTCCAGCACGCTGCGTTTGAGCTATTCCTTTCCTTGTGTTGGGTGTTATTAAATGTCAGAGCTTTCTGAAAATGTGGGTCCATCCAGTACTTATGCCAGAGCGTAGAGGAATCTTCCTTTCCACAATGGAAGTGTTGTTTTTAAGGCAAAACTGTTTGTTGTAAGCCCATAGCAGGAAATACTCAGGCAGCCTCTCCAACTTGCTGGAAATGCGGTGTTTGTGCTGCAGTTGCTTTCACAGCAGTCTCCTCTTTCAGAGTCTGTGGCGACACTTGCCTTTTTTTTATTTGAATGCAAGTGTTTTAGCAAAAGGGTTCACAAAGGAGCCAGTTAACAAGATAAAACAGATGAGGCATCTTTTTATTTTGCAAACAGATAAATAGGATTTTTCTGGGACTGAGTGAGATTGCCATGTGATTTTATCGCTGCTTTTGCTGCCAGCTTCTATTTTGTCTGAGACTGTAGATTTTTCATGGCAGGAACCCTTCCTTTTTCTTTGTGTTAAGGATGCCTTAGATATTTCTGGTTATTGTGCTTTGAGGAGTAATGAAGCTATAGCCACTGAAACTAGAGCAATGCAGTAGGCCATGGTAGCTCATGGAGGGACTTCCTGCAACACTCTCAGGATCAGGCAAGGTTTACAAATAGGCTCCTGTGGAGTTCTGTGAACCCTGTCCAAGAGACTGGTAAAATTCAGGTACCACTGAAAGTAAGTATACCCAAGTAAAAAGGTGTCCTGTGTCTGCAGTTCAGATTTAAGCATCATTTTGATACATCCACTTAAAACATAGATGGAAACTTGCATGGAAAGAAACTAATCCTCTCTGGAAGGACAAAGGAGTATGTTTTGTGCGTATTAAAATGCAGTTGCTTCTGCCCCAGGGAAGTTTTTTGTTTAGTTTGGGAAATTAATGTGTGTTTTCAAAGCAGTGCTGTGAAGTGTGTGTTACGTTTGCAGCGGGTCCCTTCCTGTCCCAGAATAATTGGTTCATGTTTACTTGGGCACTCTGCATGCAAATGGGGAAAAAATGCTAGGAATAGTACTTCCACTTTAAGTAGCAATTTCCAAGTACATTGCTAACAGGTTTCAGTTTTCATTTAAAATTTTTTAGTAAATACAGTCCACAAATATGAAAATGTATCTCGTACTGTTAACATCTGACACTCTTAGTTTTTTAACTTTAGACTTCAGTTTTTCTAAATTCCTCCTTTTTATCTTTTTGCCTGTTTCTAATAATTCACTCTTCCTGTTTTTCTATTTTATTCATGCTTTTCCTTTCATCTGCCTTTATTGTCCTTTTCTTCGTATTTTATTCCTTTTTTTGTTCCTGTTGCTATAAAAACTCCCTTGCTTTCTTTTGCCAGACGATTATCAACCCTTAGCAGTCCCTCCTTAAAATCTAGCTATTCAGGGAATCTCACTTTATTTCTTCCCTTTATCAGGCAGACATAAGCCATGCTGAATATGATGTTCTGCATCTTCATCAATGTTTATCTGGGTCTAGGCTGGATGCTCCGTAAAACAGGGAATATGTATCTTACTTTCACACGCAGAGTTTCTCATCTTCTGCAGACCGAGGTCGGCTTTCTGTTTGGTTTTGTTATTTTAAGCAGTCTTTAGTTTTAAATCATCCATCAGACTTTGCATTCCTCAAAAACGATATTGTAGAGCTGTGGCTGTTTGGATGGGGGGAAGCTGCTTTAGAGAATCCCGGGAAAGAGCAGATAGTGCGGTGATGTATGGCTCTTCCTGACCTGCTCTTCTAATACAGCAGCTGATTTTTGCAGGTTCCACTGTCCTCCAGGAAATCCTAAATAATTATCTTGAAAAATGGAGGGATTATATCAGCATAACACACAGCAACAAAGTAGGAAAACCAGGAGTTTCACCTGTGGGGAGACTCAGACAGTTGCCAGTGGTCAGTGAGTGATGGGCTGTGCTCTGACCTCCACTGCTCTGTCTGTCCCTCTCTCAATGTTATTCCTCTTGATGTACAAAGTGGCCAAATTTGCCAAATTGATTTCTCCTTCATGTCCCTTGAAAAATTAGGCCCTTAATGTGTGTATTTAAAACAGTGTTGTGTTAAAGCCCTAAATCCTGTAATTAGCCTGGCTACTGTTGATAGTTGATACTGAGCTCTGTTGATAGCCAAATCAAAATGAGCGGGGCTCCAGAAGTCTGATGGTAGAGACGCAACAAAAGTTTGCTTGATTCTGCTTAATGCTGTGTTACCCACATGGCACACTGAGGATTGGCGTAACAAACTGAGCAGAGCAGGGACTTGGAGTCACCTGTAGTGAAACATTTCTCTGAAAAGTGGGAAGAGCCTGCAGCTGTACCCTGAGAAGGGCCGTGTTGGTGAAAGCTGCAGTAGGAAAAAGGATGAGTGAGGTTTGTAAATGCAATTGGCATTCCCAGGGCATTGGAACACCACTCAGCAGCCGGTGGCATGGCTCTGCAGCCTAGCCAAAAGTGGCCAAGCAGCTCTTGTGTGCAGGGTAAAGGTCCTGGGACGAGAGCAAACAGGAGCAGAAGCAGTTGAGCTGCAGGCAGTGGGTTTGCACAGAAGTGGGTGCTTAGGAGCTGAGACACAGTCAGGAGCAAGATTGAGAAAGCGGTGCTGAAAACCAGGAGGGTGACCTGTGGGCTTACTAGTGACATGAAAATGCTGTTGTGCTTTAATGCTTTATTTCCAAAACCGATGCTGTCTTGTGTGTAGTGGGCTATCCTTTGAACAGTGAGATTTTGAGGAAAGCTTGGCAGTTCCTGCAGGAACTCTGGAGTCTCTGCTGAAAACAAGTGAGTGACTTGTTGCAGCAAACATCCAGACTATCCCCTGAATCCTGCCTGGGCTTCAGCAGGCAGTGCTGGAGAGGACAGTCCCAAGCAGGGGCTGCAATCCATGGACATGAGCAAAGGGCACCGGGCTTCTCTGTGGAGGGAGCAGGCACTAAATCCTGCTGCTGGCCTAGAGCCAGCGGAATTGTATTTGGGCATGTTAGGTGGACACGGGCTTTATTCGGAGAGATTACAGAAATGGGGCTTTTTGGCAGGAGCTTAAAGATAAGTCTGGTCAGGTAATTACTTATGTCAGAAAGTTGTAAAGGAGAATTTTGGAGGCAAGTAGAACTGATGGTGTGATTTAACCGCTGTTACTCCGTGGTTAATTTCCCAGGTACCTGTTTGTGTATAACAAATCACAGTTATCTGACTGTCTTTGTTAATAGCTTCTTCAGTGCTGTTGATCTCTTGGTTTATTCCTGCCATTCCTAAAGAAAGCACATCTTTTAAATCCGTTTTGGCATTTGAAAATCAAATTAAGTTATTGTGGACAGGGGGGGAAAAAAAGTCTAAATATAGTAGTTTAGTCAGATTGTTATTAGGCATCTGAAATCATCTACCTCAGGGAGGAGGAAGGGTGACAATCTTGTATCTCTAGTCCTGCCACATGTGGTCAGATTCTGTTTTTGCGATCAACAGGAAATCTAATGTTGATTCTGTTGCATTCTGTCGGATCATTTGTTCTCTTTCAAGTTTGCTTCTGGAATATCCTCACACCACTTCTCATAATCAAGTAAAGAAGTTAGATTTATTGTTGATTTTTCAAGAGCAGAAGAAAGACAAGTTGATTTCAGATATTCACATCTTTGGAAAAGCCTCACTGCCTTAGGAATTTTAGGCTAGGGAATGGAATTACACATTTTAGTTTGACATTCCTTGTGTTTATTTAGAAAGGCTGTGGAAGACAGAGAGGGTAAAGGTTAAAATAATATTAACTGAGCCCTCCAAATCTATCAGTTTCATTCTCCTTTTCCTGAGTATTACTGTAGTCAAAGTAGTTAATCAGAATCAGAAAGCCACATTAGCATTGCTGACATGTATTTGTCAGTAGTGAATTGGGGGGCTGGAAACTGGAGGGGGAAAACAACCCAACTTTTGGCTCAGACCACATTCCCAAAGATATTTGCATTAGTATCTGTAAGAAATTGTGCTAACATGACATCTTTCCAAAACCTGAATTCTGTTACGAGCTTAACAGTAAAATAGTTTCCTAAGACTCCTTATACTGAAACATTCAAGGAATTTATAGTTTTGTTTTAACGTTCTCTTGAAGGCATTTGGATAATTACACCCTCAGATGATGGTGTGTCAAGAAGGGCCTTTGTTAACCTCTGTGTTGTGCCACGTACAATCAAGGCAGTGCTGGGGATGTTTTAGCAGTGTCATGCCCTGGCATCCCACAGGCCCTGGTCCCTTTTATGTTCCTTACACCAGGCTGGGGAGGGCGACCTGACAGTGAAAAGGGTTAAATAAAAATAACATTGCTGCAAACTGACTTAATGACACATAGCGCGAATACTGCTATTTCTGTTATCTGACGTGTGCTGTGCTCTGGAAATGTGGTGATAGCAGAGCTGAGTAAGGTCCTAAGCAGAGAGAAATTAAAAAAGCAAAAAGATTGGCTGCAGCAGCTCATCCAGCTGCTGCTAGTACAGAAACATGCCTTGTCTGGACAAGTTTTACTGACCCCAGTTTCTGGCTTCTGTCTCTTGCCTGGGGATGTTTTTGTGGCATAGCTGTTCCTCCTCTTTCTCCTACTAGTGCATTTTTGGTGTCAGTCTCCTTTCTCCTCCTCAGCACTTGAAAGATTTCTGAGGAGACTGTCAGTTGTTTCGTTTTGCTTCAGAGGGAAGGAGGTAAAGGGAAAGGAAGAGAGGACAGGATGAGAAGAATTGTGAGCGCTGCACCTTGAGCAGATATTTCTGAACTCTGTGCTAAAATAACCTCTTTCTGCCAGCAGGCAAATACTGATATACCTGACATTTGCCAAGAGTCCCCCAAACCTGGGTGAAAGGTGCACTGATACTCTATAATTTTGATGATCTAATAGCCATGATTCTTCCTAAAAGAGCATTGTTTTCATTTAAAATAAGCTCCTTGTCACTGCCAGGGCAGCTCTTCTCCGTGTATAATCCATGGCTTTTCTTTTATTAATGCCATGTTGTATCACAGTCTGAAAGCAAAATTGGCCACGGCTGTTGTTTCTTATTATTTCAACTGAGAGATGTCTCAAACAGTATATTTGAATAGTGAAAAGTAAATCAGCGAGTCAGCTTAATTTCTAATGCGAAGACGTTATTTAACACCCCCCCCCCAATTTAATCCTGTATTTCTCTCCTCTGAAACCATACAGTACATGAATGGGAAGTCAGTTGCTCACAAATCCATTGCTGTGCAGGCTTTTACATAAACAAAGTCCTAAGGATAAGCAAATGCCTTCCTTCTAATTAGCAGCATGTTTTGTGGTTCCATACATTCCAATATGTAATAGGCAGCTCCAGTGCCTAAAATAATCCCAGAGAAAACACTCGTATGCCGTGAAGATGGGGGTGGGAGGGAGAGGAGGTAGGAAAATGTGTTGTCTGTGTTCTTGGAAGCCTTTTCTATCTCCATTTGGATACTGTCAGCTTCTTTTACACAAACATTACAGCATCCAAGGGGAATTAGAAATACTTACCCATGACCACAGCACCAGATTTTAGGTTTGTCAGGAGAAAGCAATGCAGAAGTAGAATCTTGGCCCCACTGATTTCATTTTGGTTTTAGCATGCTGATAAATGCCTCCTAATGCTGGAAAGAGGTAAGGCCGACTGTCTAGGTGGAATACAGGAAATTTAAAAGTCTTACCTCATAGATTTGAAATGGGTTTGGGATCTGTAAAAGTGCTGTGCAAGTCCTAAGTAACAGTTATTGTCTGTAGTGATGTCTTTAAAGTTACACAGCAGCATCCCTTTTATACCAGTCTGTTATGAAGCACTTAGGGACCACTTGGGATAGAGAGACAAAACTGGGATGCTTCTGATCAAATGGCTTTTAACTGAGATAATAGTGGTCAAATTGAGTCTTTTAAACCTCAACAAGGGTTTCTGGTTGTTTTGGGGGTTTTTTTTTT
>VZRE01002010.1:293645-338997 GCA_013396775.1 Cephalopterus ornatus
TTTAATATGTGGCAGCCTGCTTTTAATTTTGCAGCAATAGTTTGTGGCACAGAAATAAGTGTGCTGACCACGAGAGCTGGAGTGACCCCTGGCTCACCAGAGAACTTCCTTCACCAGGTTTCACCTCCAGGGCAGTCACCACAATGGTGCTGGCAGAGGCCTCTCCAGGCCCCCAGGCAGTGCAGAAAAAGGCTAAAACTATCTGCTCTCATCACACACGTAGAGCCATTCCAGTGGAAAACCTGAGCTGCTGATATTTCCACAGAGATCAGCTTAGATCCATGACAGCACTCCTCAAGGACTTGTGTCTTCAATTGTCTTAGCTATTTTCTGCAACTCTCTAAACAAAAATATCTCTGCTCCAAATTCAGAAAGGTCACTGTCCTCAACCACAAATTTAATTAACAGCATTCCCCTTCTACTGACCTTTTTTTTCCCCTGTCTTTAGTTAATTTTAACCCAATGTCCTGCATTGGGAGCCTGTAGTTTCCACTTGAGGGAGTAGATGCTCACATGAGTGGCCCCGGGGAAGCTCAGCTCAGAAAGTGATCACCAGTGGGAGCCAGGGTTATACACGGCATTACACCGTGGAAAGCTTGCCATCTCCTGTTGCAGACAAAATGTCTACAAAAACAATACTACTACTCTGCTAAATTCCTGCATTTTGCAGATGGGAAGCTCGATTTCTACAGGGAAAGCCAGGCTGTTTTGGGAGACCCCATAGTGCTCTGTCTTTTTGCTGCTGCTGCTAATTTTTGTGAGCACCATAGAATACAGTAGAAAATTGAAACTGTGTGAAAGATCAACAAATCAGTATAGAATGTCACGCAGCAACATCTGTTAACTTTGGCTCTATCTCACATCCTCCTGACCCCTCCTTTCCAGCCACAAGTCTCCTGTTTTGTGAGAGCTTGGAGTGATAGGGACTTGGAGAGGGGGAAGCAGGGGGTGGAAGTCTCACTATTTCTCAGTGGTCTGAAGGGCTTGCAAAAGCACCATCTGGAATGAAAGTTTAGTGTTTGTGTGTTTCTATATTTTTTAGTTATGAAACAAATGGGAATTTGCTGAATGAATTAATTGTATTGCTCTGTAAAAGTCTGTCTTGAGAGCCATTATATATGGGAGCTTGCAAAGCCTGCAGAGAGAAAGGAAAGCGGATTCCCTTTCTAATGAGGGCTTTCAGGAAATCATTGATTACAGAATTAAGTGGTTTTCTCAGAGACATTTGTTTGATAGTACTTCTGATAAACAAAATTTTAACCCAATAATAATTTTACTAGTGACACTGGAAGCAGCTGTGCTCTCTAATGGTAAACTCACCTTCAATAAAACTTGCCCCCTTCCTCCTACCTTGTCCAAACAGCTATAGCTAATGAAACATCACTTCCAGTCTGTAGCTCCCAGTAAAAAATTTAAATCGTGAAGAAATAAGTGATATAGTGGACAAGCTGTTCTTAATGGGATGGTCTTTGTCTGGACCAGGCTAGTGCTATCAACTTTTTCTTGCGTTGCGTTTAAATAAAGTCAAAACAAAACCTTGACCTGGTATATAGAAATATTTTTTTTTTTTCCTTTTAACAGGGTCAGCATATTTCACTTGCTCCCATTCAAAAGCTAGAGGAAACTTTGTATGAGTATCAGCCTCTGCAAGTGGAGACATATGGACCACAAGTTCCAGAGCTTGAAATGCTGGGAAGGCTGGGGTAAGTAACACATTTTAATTCTCATTTCATGGCACTATAGCTGGGACTGTTACCATCTTCAGATTGCCAGGGATTTTTTTTCTTTTCTTTCTTTTTTTTTTTTTTTTAAGCATCTTAATGAAATATTAGACTTCCTGCCCAACCAACATTTTGTTTGGGTGGATAAGCTGAAATTTTTGGTCCTCTAGCCTTTATAGATCTATTGAGAGCTGGGCTGGATCGCATTAGTGTTTTTAAGGTTGTCCTTGGCAGTCATCGTGAAGTAGCTGTTCATTTTCAGTTGCACGGTATTAAAAAATAAATAAATAAAAATCTGGGGCTTAATTTACCCAGCTGTAAGCCAGTAAAAATATTAAAGTTGGGCTGTTTGCCATGGAAAAGGGTAGATTTACTTGTCGGCTGCTGTCTACAGTCAAACTGCGTTTGTGAGAAATGAAGCACAGAGCTTAACTTATGTCAAAAAATATAATGCAGGGCTGGTCCAGCAGCAGCCTGGCGGCATCATGGTGTGCAGCCATGTTTGGAAGGGAGTTTGGAAGCCTGCTGTGCCTGGGTAATGGAGGATAGGAAGTCCAAAAGTGTGCTCTCTAGGGATGTGTTTGTAGCTGAAATGCCACCTGAAAACGTGTAGCTACTGGGATACGGTCACACAACTCGCCGTGGCCTAACTTTCAAAGTCAGCAGCACTCTCAGTGCCTGGAAAACTACATGGCAGAACGAATGTGCAGACTGGCAAGGCAAGAAAGGGTTTAAAAGATAACAGTTTACATTTGACTGTGCAATATGGGAAAACTGAAGCCACAAAGTACTGAGTGAAGTTGAGACAATTTAGTGTGCAGTTTTGGAGACCACTGAAATCCAAACAGGAATCCTGTCTAGTTCACTGGCATGGGAGAAATTGTATCTCATCCAGAAAACGACAGAGGTAGGTAGACTTTTCTAAGTAAATAAGCAACCTAATGGTGCTTGAGAAAACTCAAGGCTGTCTGGAATTGAGGTTGTCTCCATTTTTACTGGTTTTATGTCCTCCTGATGGCTGTAATTTTTTATTATCTGATACCAAGCTTCTGAGAGCAAATATTAATTAGCAGTTTAAACTTGGGCAGAGCCTGGTTCAGCCTTCACCACCTGTTTGGATGGAGCACAGCTGTGAGGGACCTCCAGTGCAAGGGGAGAGCTTTGAGGCTCGCCCAGCCCTCAGCCCCATCAGAAACGAAAAAAGATGACTTGTGCAGGGAGGATTCCCACTCCCTGTCCCTTTGCCTGTGTAAGGTGAGTGCTGGTGTCCAAATCCACCAGGAATGCTGTGTGATCCGTGTGCATCCCATTTAATTGCCCGTGACAGTGGTTCAGAGACAGCACAACAAGTTGCAAAACAGAATCCTTTAAATCCTGCACTTGCGTCTCAGCGTCCGTGTGCAAGTGTAACCAGAGTGGAGTTTGCAAACAATGCCACAGTCTTTTCTTGGGAACACTTTGGAATGTGTCATTCTATTCTTGCGAGCGTGAACAGCCAGGGTTGCTGGGCTTTGGCTCTGGAGGAGCTGAAGGAGTTAAGAGCACAGAGGTGTGGGGTGGCTGCAGCAGCAAGGGGCGGCTCGTGGGTGGGTTGGTTGGTTGGTTGGTGGTGCCCACCAGAAGAGCTCTTCTGAGTCCTGAGGCTGTTTGCCATTCCAAAACAAATACATCGAAGCTGTGGGTTCCCAGCCGGTACAGCTCCAACCCTATTCCATGGGGTGTCTGAAATACCTTAAACTGTGCAAGGCTGTTGGTTTATATATTTATGTTTCTGTGTTTATATGAACTCATGCGCATTTCCTGTTGGTGATGAATGCTTAACTAATGTGCCTCTGTCCCTGCTTTGGGGGTTTTCAGGCAGCTGCATACAGCTGCCTGGGTGAGGCAGAAGAGCTGGGCACAATGATCTCCACTCCTGCTAAAGATTTTTAGTTTCCTGTTCATTTACACTCATAAAAGGCCAGACGGAGCATTGAGGCACCTGGTCTAGTGGGTGGGATCCCTCCTCGTGGCAGGGGCTTGGAACTAGATGGTCTTTAAGGTCCCTTCCAACCCAAACCATTCTGTGATTCTAAATGTATTCAATTTTTTTTTTATTTATTTTCTCCCTCTTTTCATTTTCCTTTTAATAATTTTGCAGTCTGGCTATTTACTGCTGCTAAATAGTTCCTTCAAATGTGCTGGCTGTTATCTGAGTTTCTGGAGCCAGAATTATTGCAAAGACACTGCCAACCTGGTGACTTTGAATTCTCCTCTGGTAGCATAATTTATTGACTTCTCTCTTTGTTAAGGTACAATTTATTCTTTTCAAAACACTCAGTAGAATGGGCTTTTTGAATATTCAAATTTTAACCTCCTACCTTTTGCAAGACTTGCTTTAAGTTTTCAGTATCAGTGTTGAGTTTACTTTTTAGTAAACTGCAGTAATGTAAGGACAACTGTCAAGAAGGTCGAGCAAAGAGCAAGAAAAAGGGTTAATCCTTAAGGGATCATTTAGAACATTTGTTAGGGATCTTTCATTATTTTTAAAAAAATTGCTTTTTAAGATGACTTATATTATTTGCTTATTAGACTCTACAAAGAACTTTGTGAGCAGACCAATAAACTTGATTCTGCATCCTCCCCCTACTCTTCTGTGTGGACTTTGCATATTTTACAAAATAAGAAAATTTGTGTTCAAATTGTTTTTAGAAATTTGTTTTCATTTTCCCCTGGACATGTAAATTTTGTTTTGCTAAGTACTGCAGAAAAGCGTTTACATGCTTATGATGCGTTTTTTTATTAGTGTGTTGGAAGTCTGAGAAAAATGAACAAATAGATTTTTTTTTTTTTTTTCCCCCAACACAAACGATTGGTTTAGTATGTAGGAGTTTGCATCCTTCAGCCCCCTGGTAAAGGTCACTTTGGTTGTTCAGACTGTGAGGACCAGCTCATGCCTGTCTCAGCTGTCAAAAGGAAACGTGACTTGGAGAGGGGGAGAAGACACGTGTGAGAGCATCTCCCAAACCTGTGGTGCCGCCCTTGGAGAAAAGCGTGGTCTTGGATCACTGTAACATTCCCATCCTGGGCGCAGGCTCTGCAGCTGCCTGTCCTTCCAGGGCTCTTACAGCCCTGGGCCTGCGTGACTTGGTCACTGCTCTGAGTTACTGAAGTGTTCAGAGACGTGTGTTGGGGAGCTGTTGGTTTCTGTGTGGAGTTCAAGGCAACCTGCTGAGGGGAGTCATGTTTTCAGAGCCTTGTCTTTCAGATTGGTCCAGATCTGTTGAATTGCCAAAAGACATTGCAAGGCTCTGTGACCTACCATGACTTTCAGGGTGTGGAGGTGGGTGGCTGAGAGAGAGAACATGAGGAGCACCTGGATGCTCAGGCACTCGCTGCCCTTACGTTACTCAGAGGGGCAAAAAAAGGCCTGTCTCTTTTTCCTTCTTTCTAATGTTTTAGCTGAATAGGCTGAACTTGTGTGGTTGGAGGTCTGCATTTTTCTTACTGCAAAACAAAAGAAATGAAAAATATAACAAACTGACATGCCAAGTAGCCAAAGAATAACCTGGGATAGAAATTGGTGTGTTATTTTAAAAATGTATGTTTGATGTGTAGTTTTGATTTTAAAGAAAAAAACCAAAACAAACAAACAAAAAAAACCCCTGAGGATCAAAATTATGTTTTTTTGAGGTCTTGAAAAATGTAAAGACATTCCTGGCAGTAACTGTAAGTATGTATGTCAAGCAGGAGCGGCCACACAGCGTTCTTGCCCCAACTATTTACAGCTGTGAAGAGCTGTACACAAGCTACTTAAAAAACTGACTGTAAATCAAAAATCTGCTTATGTGATTAACATTTTGGGTAAAGATACGTGAACTTCATGTCTTGAAGTTTAGGAACTTTCTCTTGTCATCCAGAGTGGATCATACTCCTAACATGGTGCCAGTCCTGTCCTCACCGTTCCCATAAAATAGAGGTAATTTACAAGTAAAATATAAAATTTCTGTTTGCATTGAGCTTGGATTCTTTATGTTAAGGCAGAACTTCTTTGCAGACCTTTTTATCAAGTCAAGTCAAGCCTGGGCTGCTTAAAGTAAAACTGTGTTTGCCCACTTAACTTTGGAGAGATATAACCTGAATATATACATGTATATATAAAAATAAGGTTGGCTCCAAAAATATCTTCTTTTCTCTAGGGAAAAATGTGACTTTCCACTGATCTATTGACTTGTTTTCATGTATAACCACATTGTTAGGAGCACTGCAGTTTGTTTAAATGAGGTGAACAAAATGAAGTTCAAGAGTGACACTAATGTAGTGAGGATAAGTAATATACTTGGATAAGTTAAATCTAAGCAAAATGTCATTTTAAGAGATGAGAGTAAGTACTGAAGCAGCGTGGGAGTGCTGTGAAAATCTGTACATAAAATGAACATGTTTTAGCCCACCGTTCTTTTTATTTTGAGCAACTGGATTGATTAATTCCTCTTTTCCTTGTGTAGGACAGCTCAGTCATTTTAAATTTTGCATTAAGGTGAGGTTGGATTTCATGTCTGCTAGAGCTTTGTTAGTGTTTAATTTTTAACCTTCACTTCAAGTGGAAAATTTCTGCATATTTCTTTGTTGTACAGTGTTGTAGTGTAATTTAAAACACATGTAGAGTTCTGGCACTTAATGTAGAAATGACTCGTGTAACTTCTTTGCTGTCAATCATTGTGGTGGTTGTTTT
The DNA here is from genome assembly GCA_013396775.1 of Cephalopterus ornatus. NCBI lineage: Eukaryota > Metazoa > Chordata > Aves > Passeriformes > Cotingidae > Cephalopterus > Cephalopterus ornatus. The sequence goes on from VZRE01002010.1 coordinate 300,078, forward strand.
TGGGTTTTTTTGAAGTGAGGCAATAGTAAGGATGCTCTCCAAACTGTTCTTAAATCAGAGCTGAGCTGGTCTTCGGCTGGATTAGTTTTTGCTAAAACCCTGTCAGTGTCTGTGTAGGGTTCAAGGCAGTGAAATAACTGGGAATTGATTTTGAATGGGTGACAGGAGCGCTGGGCTTTAAAAGTCATAGCAGGTGATTTTTCACATCTGCCCTGTCACTGGGGTATGCAGATATTTCTTGAATCTTGGAAAAGGAGAAAAGCCGCAAACGAAGGGCTGATTTGATCTGCTTTGGCCCATTGATTTTGAACACTGAATTCATTCTGCTCCTTTTAGTGGAATCTAGGTCTCTCAATAAGCTCAGTAGTCAGAGTCAAAAGATTGAGTAAGAGCAAGGAGAGCTTGTCTTGCTTTGGAGGGCATGTAGAGGGCTGCACTCCTTGCAGGAATTCTCTTGGCTACCAAGGCATATGGTCTGAATTTCCCAGAGTCTCCTGTTGCAGGGCCTGATCTTCAGTAGAGAGATCTCTGTCAGCTGCAGTGCATTTTGAATCGGGCACCTAATGAATGAGAATTGGCCGGTAAGGAGTGATTATTGCTTTAAAGAGACAGATACGTTTGCGTACAGCCCTTTTTTGTTGTTTTTTTTGGTTTATTTTATCATGAATAATTGAATAAAAGCCTGTGAATGACAGTACAAGTACTATGTGGATACCCTTTCTTGGAATAGTGTGCTGTCTCTTTCAAGAGAGGACGGACCAAGGCAACAACTGTGTGTAAACCATCCTAATTTGGTTTGGTGTAGAAACTGCCTGGTATTGCTTTAGAAATCCTACAAGTTTCATCTTAGGGTTTTGGAAGGATGCACGTTCAGTATGGGGGAGGGTAGATTAGCACCAATTTTTCCAGCCGAATGGAAATCAAGGAGCGCAGCCCTTAGTAAGTCTGAAGTCTTACTGTTTAAGAAATCAGCTTTCTGGCAGAAACGTCCGTGAACATTTCAAACGACACCCCGTAGAATATGGTGTTTTGCACGGAGCTCTTCTGTCAAGGTCATTAGCAATTGAATATATTAAAAGTGACCTGCTTATGAAACGGAGAGTTTTGCTTCCTGCCCGCCCACCTGTGGGTATAGTGTGGGTTCTGTAACTGTAAAAGGTCTCGGGGGGGTGATAAAAGCAGAGAATATGGAAAATATATAAAGAAACAAAGAAGGAAGCCTGCGTACACCATGTAGTTTCTTATATGTAAAGTTGGCTGTAGTTGTATATGTACCACTAAATTAACCTCAAAAGCTGGCCATGACAGCAGAATGTCCATAGTGATTGTTTTTGTTGGCGTTTGGCTTCAGAATTAACTCATCGATCTAACACGAGTCTCTGTGCTCGGAATACTGCTCTGGTGATGTTTTTTTACTTTTTCATGCAATCATGGAAAAAATATGTTTCTGCTCGAAGCAGTTGTCAAACAAGCTTCTTTCATCGGCAATCAGACACAGGGCAGCTGAGTAAGGCTGTTTAGTCTAGAATAAATACTCGAGAGATTACAAGGTCACTGTAGGAAATGTAATTATACCATTTATTCCAGAATAGTCTTTCTGTAGTGCGGGCTTGCTGAATACTAAATCATACATTTATTAAAATACTAATAAATGTGAAGAGGAAAAAAACTTTCAGAGCCTCTAACATGAGGAATGGGGAATTTGTCTGCAAACTGTACTACAGGATGAATCAGTAAATACTTAAAATTGTTGCAGAAGATCAGGTTGGTAATATTGGATTTATTAGTGCAACTTGGTAAGAGTTGTCTCTGCAGGTGTAGGGGCAGTGCTGCTGAGTGGGCACATGAATGGTGCCCACTCAGGCAAAGGTGCCTGCTGATGAGTTATAATGTGGCAGGAGGCATCCAGCAATTGTGTGGGCCAAATGCCCTATTTTCTGCACTCTTTGTGTCTCACCAAATCAAAGCCTTGTTACTGCCAACCATTTAAAAATATCTGATCGTCTGTGACAGTTCTTATCTGTTATTGAAAGCCCTTTTTTGCTTTCATCCTTCCCTTCATCCCCTGCATTGATATTGCTATTGATGTCTGGTGGTCCTGCGACTTTTTGTGTCCACAGACTGTCCTCCATCTGCTTAGAAAAGTGTGTTTTTGTAGAAGTTAAGTTTCAGATCTTCTGTTGCTTCCCTGAAAGTTTGCGGTAAATTTGAGGTCAGTAGTTTTTGTGTTCAGTATTTTCTTTTTCTTTACTTTTTTCCTTCCTTGCTTTTCCTGTGCTCCATCATGTTGCCCTTTTTGAGTCTTTCTGACTCCTCAGCCAGATGGATAATTGCACTGGGAATTGTGTAGTTGCCACAAGAAAAACAATACGTTTTGCACATGCAGGGGTGATCTTTCCTGCTTATCTCTCACTTCAGCAAGAGCAGGGCCTCAGTGTCCACCAGCTTTTGTAGTTCTTCCTGAGACAGAGCCCCAAATGTTTTCTTTAAACCCAGTGTTGGAATACAGAGGCAGGAGCACCTCAGTCATGAGGAGCAAAGTCTTGACTCTGACACTGGTAAATGTAGTTGTGAAGCAGCCTTCCAAATGAAAATTGTTTGTTCAGGTATCAAACGGCTGAAAAGGTGAATTACAAGTTTCCTGAAATGTCAGAGAGTTTCGTGCTTGAAGTTTTCTGCAGCTTTTCAAGCAGTTGCTTGTAATTCTTTAACCCCCTTCAGATAACTCTGTTGCAGGAGTCAATAATATATAAAGCTTCTCTGAAGAAGTGGTTAGAGTGAGGGATCTCTTCCTGGAGGAGCATGCCAATTGCTAAAGTCAGTAATTCCACTGATAAATTTGATCCTGTGTGTGTAACTGATCTGGGTGTATGATGAGATTTTAAAGAGCTGGTAGTCTCTCTGTTCTTATTTGGATAATGACCCCGTGGTCCCTCAGGTTAGATCACAATGGAGGAACTTTTTGAAAGTGGAACCAGAGAACTTCTCTTAAGATTTGATTGTGTCTCATCACATGTGTGTTCTCTTCTTTATTTTTCCTAGTTTCCTATTAAAAAAAAAAAAATCTGAGTCTTACACACCAATAAGAATTGGAGTTTTTAGCTCCTTCCAATCCAGCAGTTTGTGCATCTGTTCCCTGATTGCAGCTGGACTTGGTGGAATGGCAAAAAAACATAATATGTGTTTTCTATCATGCTTTGTAGCTGTTTCTTAACTCTATTTTTTTAAATGGTGCTGCCTACCAGGGGCTTGAGGAAAGTACCTACAATTAAAATGGTTGGCTGAAGATTATATATGCACACATCTAGGAACTGATTCTCATGGCTTTGGCTTTAAAACCTTACTGATAGTTCGTTGAAAACTGTTCTTGGTTAACAAGCCACATAGTGCCAGGCTCCCAGAAAGAATTGAGTTGTTCACTTCTCCCTCTTCCAAATTGAAGCATTTGAGTTAGGCCACATTTCTAATAACGAAACAGGGGTTTGAGCATAATTGAACTGCACAGCTGAACTATTGCTCAGGCTTGAAGGTAACGCCACCATGGTTTTGTTTCTTTAACTGGTATTAAATGTAAAAACATAAATCCTTTTCAGCGGGAGAGGAGAAGGGGAGATGGTTTTCATTTGGCACAATTTCCTGTGAGACGTGGTTCTAAACAAGGCCCATATTTACATAAGACAATACAGTTTTACATGTACTGGTATATCCAGCACATTTTAAAATTGTTTAGCCAGCCCTGGGTATTAAATGCCTTCAGAATAAATGTGTTTAATAAAAGTAGATGAAGTTTGAAATAATTTTTTAATAATTTTACAGTAGAAACACCAGTTAAATCAACCCCATTGCAGTAATAAATGTCACAAAAACAATTAATTATAGTTGCTTGCCACTGCAAAATCAATTGTGTAACTGTTCTTCTAAAACTGACTTTTACATTACTAAATCCTAAACACTACACTTCTGTAACTTGTCAGAATCAGGTTTTAGTTAATAGATATTTTCAGTGATGTAATGGGAACTTCTGGCGTGGAGTCAGAATATAATGGACTGTGATTAATGTTTTAATAAGCACTTTTCTTCTACTTATGATGCAGCAGTGAAATGGTTTCCTGCTTAGATTGATAGAGCAGCAGGTGTGTGTACATACTTTTTTCTTTTCAGTAGGAATAAGTTTTTCAGTGCTTCTGCTTGAAAACATTTAGTGTTTTTCCTCGAGTCAAACGCTCTTGTTTGGGGGGTTTCAGTTTGTTTGTTTTATATCCAGCTATTGCCGATATTTGTCAGCTGGAAGTGGAGGGTGCCATGGAAACCTTTTCAGTACTTAGAGTAATTGCTTTGCAAAAAGGGAAACTCATTAGTTTAAAAAACAGTTTTGATATATTGATGTTTTCTTCAGTGAAAGGATTTGTTTAAAATAGTGTTGGAGTAATTCGAAAGTGTGCGAGAACAAATATAGTGTTGAAAATATTAGCAGGTCAGATTTATTGTTGAAGTTGATGTAATACACTTGCTACATGCTTGGTTACTTTTATGCTGGAAGTGGTTGTGTTATTCTGTATTTTAAATATTTCTACCAAAAAAAGTAATTTAGTCCCTGTTTTTAATGACCCATCAATCCTGATTTGTTGCAGGGATAGGGGTTTTTTTTTTTTGCTTAGGGATCCAGTCAGCTGCTGACCTGGTGGTGTTTCACCTACAGTGATGCTTAAGGTGAGCACATTTTCCATGCTCTTTACTTCCTGCTCATATCGGGTGGTGGTTGTGCACTTGGTCTCCACTATTCCTCTGCAAAAGAATATATACACATATAAAAATAATAGACAATAATATATACAACTGCAGAACATGAGGATTGCCTTCTGTGGAAAACTAAGTACTGTCTTTTCTTTCCTTTCCTTCTCTTCTCCTCTGTCCTTGTAGACTTGATAGGAACAACAAATATGCTTGTGATGAGAAGAGAGTGAAACCTGTAGAAAGAAGAGGTCCTGTGTTTTGCTGGCATTATTCCACTAGACAAGATTCCAAGCACTTCTGCCCTCCCATTTCTAGAAGCTGGATGAGCCTTTCTGGAAGGATGGAAAAGATGCTGTGGTCCTGGTTCCAGTGCAGGTTTTCTTCTCTCTAGAGTCTGTTGACACTAATTAAGATTGAAGATAACAGTTCCTCCATCTCTTTGTCCTTTCCCCTAAACACGTGCCTCTTACTGACTCCTCTGTTCTCAGCAGCATCGACCCATGCTTTAATTTTCCCATCAACTTTGGGAAAAACCTGCAGATATCAGCATACTTGAGTTTTTAATATTTATTGAGAATTTTACCAAGCAGCCTTTATACCTTGGCTTTGTGCCAACTCTGTGTACTGCAGTAGTGTCTGCCTTTGCACAGAGAAAGTTACTTACGATATCCTTGACTTGTTACTGCTGCGTTTGTCTAGTTCTCCCTTAAAAAGATGCAGGAGGTGAGTGCTGGCTGCTATCTTTATTTCCTGACTCTCATCCAGAATTCATGAGGAAATGCTCCTGAATAAAGCCAAAAAAAATCTACACCTCTTCTCCCCTTCCTGTCATTAGAAGGTTCCCTCTCTCCTCCTCCTCTTTTCACGTTTGGGCCCTGATGGATTGGGCAGACTTCTTGCTCTGTGGTCATTGATTCTTCTAATTGTCAAAAAGTATTCCAGACACAAGAGAGGAGATCTGCACTCTGAGGCCACCTCAAATCTTGGAAGCATAAAGGCTCTGCTGTTCCAGACTCTCTTCAGCACGCAGTTGACTTTGGAATGAAAAGTCCCACAGATACAGAGTCTCCATACAATCTGAAATATGGAAACTTTATCTTCCTTTTTTATTTTTTTTTCCTCATTCCGTGATGTAGGTACATCCTGCTCTTTTTCTCACCAGAAGAGAGCAAATATTGCTGAATATTGAGGAGTTCACCTTCAGGACTCTGCTGTGACTGAGTAGTCCCTTGCCTTGAGCATTCCATGCTGTAGGATCCTTCTTGATCTTTTGGCTTCTGTCTAAGAGCAGTCACTGAAGTTACTAGTTTTGTATTTTGTGTTTATTCTCTCTCTTTTGCTCACCCAGAAGTGATCTGCAGATTTTTTAGGTCTGCTGTATTTGCTCAATTTATCCAGGCCTTCAATGTGCTTGGAAAAGCATGGATTAGCAGAATAACGTACGGAACTGGTGTTGTCCAGTTCTACAAGCATCTGAGCAATCAATAGTGTAGTATCAGACCATGAAGGTGACAGCAGTGATAACTTAGTGCAACTGCCTCCTCAACATTTTCACAGTTCTCACAGTTAACACCTCCAGACTCCTTCCCTGGCTTCTCCAAAGAGCTGTAGGAAGTTCACATGTTCCCTCACTTGTTTTTGGCTCTTGTGTCAAACCACTGTTCTGAAAAATTCCCGTTGAGCTTGCTTGGGTGCTGAGGGTTGTAGGTTTAAAAATAAGAGCTGAACATAGGTCCACTTCTGCTCTCAGCCCCGGCAGAGGGATTTGTAGTGACTTCAGTGGGAACAGGATCAGGCCTTACAAAAGTGCCTTTAATGTCCCTACCCTTGGGCAGCCTGGGTGGATACTACTTTCTTTTGCCACACAGTGGATGATCTGTGTGTGCTCACAGGCACTTCCACATATTTGAGGAGCGTGCTCACGTGGCTCAGGGATGTTTGCAGATGGAGCAAAGGAATGCAGCTACCTGTGGGACAGAGAGTGGGCAGTGAGGCCATGTGCTGGTGCTGCAGGCTGTTCATCCTCAAGTTCGTAGGTGTTTGGCTTTTCTGGGAGCTGTTGGCTGCTAGTTGATTTTCCTGTATTTCGAGGCAAATGCCGAGAACCTGCCTGGAGCTCTCTGCTCAGGTCAGCTGCCCGTATGTACTGCGGCAGCAGGTTTTGCAGGCTCTCTCTCCTGGGAATTCGAGATCAGAAAGGAACAGAAAATCAATGTATTTTCTTTTTAATGCTATTTTTATCCCCTTAGAAAAATACTTCGTGAATGGGGCTTGCAAATACAGGACACTGCAGTGCTCATGTGTGGGTCCATTTCATCCCTTCCTCACTCACGTATGCACGTCTTGTTTCCACAGTAAGGTCAAATTGCTGAAACCTATGGTAGTTTTTCATCTAGGCTCCTTTTGAACCTATCCTTTTCTCCTTTTTCTTCCCTTTCCCCTACTGCTGCCTTGTTTCGTTATCTGAAAATGGGAATATCTGGTTTGAAATATCAGCATTAGATTCTGGGAAATACTTGTTACTTCCAGCAAGAGAGAATCACGTGAGCTGGAGTGGCTGGGTGGAGGTGATAATACAAGCTGCTGTTGTTTGCAAAGAGTAGTGCATCCTCTATTTTGGGCTGCTTTGAAGGATGTTATTTGCAACAAATCCCAGAGTTTTTGTTGACTCATGACTTATATTTTGGTTTTATTCAGCTTTTTTTTTTTCTTTTTTTTTTTTTTGTCCTTTGAGGGCTCCAGCAGCTGAAACAGCATCATCTTACCACACGGCAGTTTCAGCTGAGCCTGGTGTTTGAAATGGCAACACTGCTAAATGTTTTGGGACTTGTTTTTAGAACACCATTTCAGCTGCCAGTTTCCTTAAGAAAGCAAAAACAATATGGAAAGCAAGAAATACAAATAAAGGAGAGGCTTTAAAATACTACTAATGTAAAAAAGAAATAATTAAAAATAAAAAAATGTTCAGAAGACATGCTAAATTTAGCCGAATTTCTTGAAGTAATAGGAAAAGTGACATCTAAATAAGCATTGTGTGTTCCTGGATTCCCTTCACCTTCTTTTCCTCCTCCTTTTCTCCAGCCCACACATAAACTCATTGATTACATCCTTTATTAATGAGCTGTTTCCAAAAATTTGGCTTCTACTCCTGTAATAAGCTTGGATGCTCCCAGAAGAATATCTGCCACATGGTGAGGGTAAATGTAGGGGAGGGTGAGAGCTCCCCAAAACTCTCTGCTTCCTGGCAAAGATAATGAAGAAACTTCCTGATGAAGAAACTGCAGTGGTACCATTAATTCTTCCAAGTGGAGAGTAGGACTTAGGGCGTTAAGAATAGCTGCTTTCAGGGCATGATCTGTGCACCCAGGAAAGCTGCCATTTCTACTGGGATTATTTTATTGATATATGTGTTTGTGTGTGCGTATGTGTGCCTGCAGAGATTGTTATGGAAGGTTTTCCATTTACAGTGTGATAACTCCTTGTTGTTACTGCTGTTGTGTTATTGGGTGTTTGTAGGCTTGTCAACGCGGGGATTGTTTTGGCAAGTGCAGCTGAAGGTTTTTTTGCCCCAGAAGAGAGAAGGTAAAAACTCAGAGAACTTACTGCAGAAAAGCAGGGTGAAGCCTGAATAGACGAAGGGAACGTTTTCTAGAGCAACTACTAGAAAGAAGAGTCTGTTTGGCTAGTTTTCATGAACTGTAGGCTCGGTATTGATTGAAAACACGAACTAGCTTAGGATAATCAGAGTAGGGGAGGAAAGATGTTGGTGAAAAGGGACGTATCAGCGAGTGGGGCAGCACGTGCTGCTTGGAAAGGTGCAGAGCTGCAGAGGAAGAGACTGACTGTGCAGGGATGAGTCAGATCTGATCCTGCCAGAGATTCCTCTGTAGCCTTTGTTACATCAGATAGACTGAAATCCCTAAAGGCAGTTAAGCACCAGAACACCTTTGGAGTTTGGCTTCAGTCCACATGTAAATCCTTTATTTCTTTTTTCTCCCCCTCAATTCCCCTGCTTGATGTTACTTTGTGTCTGTACTCACCTCCTTACCTCCAGAAGTAACCACAACTCAGGTTTTGTAAGTTGGCCACCATTACCTTTGTTGTTTCCAGTATTAATTTGTGGTGCTGTGTCTGTGTGACCCGTTCTTTGCTCCTCACTGCATGTCCTTTGCAAATGAGCTGTCTTTGATTGGAAAAAGTTCACGTTAGTAAGTGCTACAGATTAGCCTGAATCATTTATCTGTTTTCCCAGCCCCCTCAGATTTTTTGACAGATGTACGTTTTATAAAGAGTGACTTTTATGTTTTCTTTCATATCGTAGATGAAAGTTGTAGAGTATCGCTGGGATAAAATGAGATCCCTGCAGGGAAAATACCTCTTTGGATGATGAATCCCCATTTACACTTATTTCTTGAGACCTATCAGTGTAAATCGTGCTTAAATATTTTTTGGTGCAGCACCTATGAAACTAATTTGCATGTGGTACTTCAAGGAAAAAATAATACTCCCTACTTTTGTTGTAAACCTAGGGATTACCTTAAGTTTTTTATTGGGGTGTGTCACTGAGGGGTGTGTTAGTTCTTGGGGTGAAGAAGTTTTAGTTCTTGGAGTAAAGACACTTAAGATCAGTAGTGGTTAAACAAACCCTAGGTCAGTGTAGAATATATTCAGCAGCAGTGCATTAGATGGACAGAGCATATAGTGGGAGCTTTTGTACTGCAGTGAGATTAAGGGATAATAATTTTGATGCAGAAGGATAGCTAACTCAGAAGACCCATAGGATTCCTGTGGAAATAGTACCAAATTTTGTTTTCCTTGAAGAAATGGAATGTTATTCACACAAAAAGTGAGGAGTTTGCATTGCTACAGCTTTAACCTCCAGGAAGTATTACAGGAACATTGTATAAAACTCGTGGTGAAGTGTGGGGGCTGCCTCTGAGTTGGCTTTTAGGGCAGCTTGGACTCTTGTGTGCTCCAGCCTGTGCTGGAGCAGCACAGGTGGGCTGGGAAGAGCCAGCTCCTCCTGTGGTTTTTGCTGTTCTGTGGCTCCAGCTGATAAAGCCTTTGTAGTACAAGAAGTTCGCAGTCACAAAGGGCATCACATTAGCCCTCAGTAGATTTATGTGCCATAATATAGGCCTTTGATATAATTTAAGCCTTTGAAAACCTCTGCAGCACTCGGGAGGCAGATAATGCGATACTTGTGTGGGGCTGCTTTAAAGTGAACTTACTGGAGTGCTCACCCTGCTGCTGAGAGGTCGATACAGGGCTGTGCTCTCTTCCCTTCAGTCACATCAGCAGCCTGCCAGACCTGATGCACCACGCTCCACCAGCTCAATACAAACTATTGGATTTATTCTCTTAGTAAAGAGATTTTATTGGGCCAAACCCCCTTTCTTGTCAGAATGTCTGAGTGCCTTTGGTGAGTTAGAAGACAGCTTTTTACTACAGAATCGGTCCATGCCCAAATAAAAGTGACTTTTTCTTCTGTGATTTGCCCTTCGGTGCTGCTCAGGGACTTGAAATCTGCAAAAGGTACTCAGAGACCCTGGTGTTGTTTCCCAGTTGTGCATCCAGTGAGTGCTCCCAGTTCCTGGCTGCCATCTGGGAGAGCTGCAGTACTGGTCCAGTTGCTTTTAACAGTCGATTACAAGAAAATGCATTTCAACAGCAAAGTGTTTTCAACACCTGCATTACCCACCGTGCTGCTATGTGTTCATTTATGCTTTACCTGGAGAGCTGCATTAAGCACATGGTGTGTGTTATCCTTCTCTGCTGCCTTTCATCAGGAGGTTTATGCACTGATGTACAGCCAATGTGCAACTAGGGCTAATGGGAAATGGGTTTGGACCTCAGTTGTAGTGACCATAACATGTGAGGAGATCTGGCACTCGGTTTATGATGCTGAAGAGTGGCATGACGTGTAATCTGGTGACATCACTGTGCACGGTGTTGCATAAAGCACTAATATTAAGACTAATAGTCTTAAAATAAGATAAAAAGCTTGGTTGTTTATGCATTCAGTGCATAAACATGCATATACCTGTTTATGGCTGAATGTTAAAGCAGTGGCCCACACTGTTTCTTAAATTTCTTATTATAGCAAGGAGCTCTTATATCTTAGTACTTTGAGAAATTAAGCAGTTCAAGAACACAGAGCAAGAAAAAGACCTACTTTAATTTTCTACAGATGTTTATGATGATTGAAGAATAAAGGAGTTTCATAATGAAACAGCAAATTGCATAAAAGAGGTTAAACTTCAGTACAAAGTTACACTGCGTTTTATTATTCAAGGGGAGTGTATCAGAAACTAATAGAATAGTCACACACCTTTTGTCTTGCAGCTTCTGACTTGACGTAACCACGGAACTTTCCTTTAAAGCACAATAATTTCTTTAAAGCCTGTTTGATCTGTCAAGTAGGTGTAGAAGCCTGTGTCAGACGTGAAGAAGAGACCAGAGTCAGCTCTGACAGATGATACAAATACGGTGAAGTTAATTGACTTTGCCAGGGGAGAAAATTCTTCCTTCCCAATTATTTCAAATGCGAGACAACTTTCCAGAGGTGGGGAGGGAAACACGCCTCAAGGACAATACTGACACTGTGCTTTTCTAGTAGGTGCTTGCTGTGCTTTATTTTTATTTTTACTTCTTTTATTATTTAAGGTTTCAGGGATAAAATAATAAAATCAACTAGCTCAACTGCCTCTTTGTTTTAGGATTCTCAGACCTCATAAATCCACTGCCCTTCTGTGGTCCTCTAGGATTTTCTGCCTGGTTTTGTGAAGATAAAAACTATCAGGAGACTGTGAAGCAATGAAGCCCTAGACTTATTTTTCTGCCAGTGTGAGGTGTTCTGCTTCTTTGGCTTCAGATTGGTATAATTTAAACTCTTGTCAAAGTCAACAGGTTTCTGTCACATTCTAAGTTTTTAGTATTTGGAAGGCAGAAGAGGGGACTGAGCTTTTGACTCTGTTCGTTAATCCCTGGTCAGGCCTATAGCCTGTCTCATATATGAACCTCTGCACTTTTGTGTTCCAGCACCACATGATTCTTTTACAGAAATTTCCTGTCAGTGGAGAAGGAGCCAGCAAGGCTGTCGTGGTAGGGGTTATTGTTTCGAGGAGTAAAACTCCATTTTCTCCACTCTGACGCCTTCTCCTCCCTCAGCTCTGTTTTTGTTTCTGGTTCGTGGGTTTTCCCACTGCAAGTCACAGTAAGTGTTATTGCCAAGAGATGATAAATAAGAGAAATAATAAAAAGTGATTGATGTAGGCAACTTTTTATTCCCTATCACGTTCTCCTAGGTTGGGATGGTGTCAGAGCAGTGGTGGGCAGGTTGTGCACACGTGTTTGTGCATGCGCACATTACACAAACACACACCCAGCAGCGTGTCTGTGCTGCAGTTAAAGGAGTCTGTAGCTCTGGGATGTGTGGAAGTTCATCCCCAGTGAGACTGGGTAACCAGACAGCATTCCCTCTCTCCAGTGAGTATTACAGGTAGTCACATGCTGCAGCAGAATAAAGACAAAACTGCTGCAGGAGGTGGTTTCTACAGGCTAGGAATTCCTTCCCGGCTGGCAAACATAACGTTTCTGTCCACTGGATGGGTTTGTTTCTCACTGGCTGAGCCCTTTAGGTAATCAGAGCTGAGGATGGTCGCCCCTACTTAAGGCTGCAAGGTGATCAGCATTTTTTGGGGGTGAAAAAGAACAAACCCTGTATTCAGGTTTTTTTCACAGTGAAGGTAGAATCTGTTTCCAATGTTCTTTTCTTTTGTGGCCCAGCTCTACCATGTATAACCAACCTTTTTGTGTCTCACTGTTCAGTAACTCTTACAACCTTTTCAAGAGCTTGTGTTGGTAAATCTGACAGTGTTTCATGTTTCATGTGGCTGGGTTTTTTGGTTGTTTATTGCTGTTTTTTGCCTTACAAAAGTGCCTAGGAACATAATTGCAAGTCCATCATACTAGAGACTGTACACCAGTTTAGAGGTGTGGAGAACAGTCTGTGCCTCAAGCTGCCTTGGAGTGGAGGATGCCATCTTCAAAAGAGGAAAAAAAGAAGTAAAATGCAACAGAAACAAACTGTCATGTTCTGTTCTGCACTTGACTCTCTTCCTGCTCAGTGTGGCAATACTATCAAAACTTTTCATTCCTATGGCTTCTCCCTGTCAGTATAATTGTTCCAGACCTTTCAGTAGCCAAGAACTCCATTCTGTTTGTGGGTTCCAACTTTTTACTCATCCTTGCATCTGGTTTTGTTGCCTTAAACCCCAGATACTTTCAGATTGACAAAATATTGATCACAGTTGCATCTGGTTAAATCTGAGGTTAGTTTACATGAGTCAGTGATGAAATTGCATGTGACACTTTTTTGGACATCAGGAATTAATTATCTTTTAAATTATTTTTTTGAGAAACTTTATTCAGCCACTAAATGTGCTTTTATTAAAACAAGCCCTTAGTATGCATAATTGAGATTTGGAGTCATGGTAAGTTTGTTTTTTCACATTTCTTGGAATGTGCTTTCAGTTTAGCTAAACTAAACACCATTCTATTTAGGGCATAATTTTAAGAATATTTTTTCTAATTCTGGCAGCAAATGCTGTGACATTATAATTATGCCATAAGCATTGGATGTTTATCCATCATAAACTGGCTGTAATCCCAGTTCTGGAATACAGATTTCTTGTTGCTCTTGATTCTTCAAGTGAAGGGGTAATTTTGTCCACAGAAATGATTTCTTAAGAAAATCTGCCATTTGGGTTAGTTACATACTAAAGCAGCTCAAAAAGCAAAGTCTGTCTTTTCCTCTGCAGTCATAAATAATTTTTGAAGTTTTCTTAAAGGAAATTCACTCTTAAGGATGAGTTGAGCCTGCAGGTACTGTTCAGAAACACTTGATTCTTGCACATACTAAAATATTGTGCTCTCTTAATTTACAAATGGGAACTGGTTAAACCAATACAATCCAGTGTTGTTAACACACCTGTTAGTTTTTGGGTTTCAAAGCAAAGCAGGATGCAGTGATACACCCCAGGGGTCAATCCTGGGACCAGTGCTCCCTATTCTGTTCACTCCCAGGTGACCGTGGGAAGGAGCGCACCTTCAGCGGGTTTGCTGGAGATACAAAGTCCAGAGGAGCAGCTCGTGCACCAGATGGTTGTGCTGCCCTTCAGGGGGACCTTGGCAGGCTGGAGAAACTAGTGTCACAGCAGAATTGTGAGTTCAGCAAACAGAAACGCAGGCTTCTGCACCGGGGGAGGAACAACCCCGTGTGCCAGTACAGGCTGGGGGCTGACCTGATGGAAAACAGCTCCGTGGAGAAGGACCTGGAGCACACCATGGTGGCCATGAGCCAGCAGTGTGTCCTGGTGGGAAAGAAAGGCCACCAGTCTCCAGAGCTGCATCAGGCAGAGCGTTTACCAGCAGGCCGAGGGAGGTGGTGATCCTTCCCCTCTGCTCAGCACCGGCGAGGGACACATCTGGAATGCTGGGTCCTGTCCTGGGCTCCCTGGTGCAAGAGACATGGACACACACTGGAGTGAGCAAGGATAGGGGTATCTGTCGTGTGAGGTGAGATTGAGGGAGCTGGAACTGTTTAATCTAGAGAAGGGAAGGCTTGGAAGGATCTTGTCAATGTGAGCCAGACTCTTCTCAGTGATTCCCAGTGAGAGGGCAAGATGCTGCAGACACTAGCTGAAATACAGGGAATTCCATTAGAATGCATTTACTGCAAGGGACGTCAAACACTGGAACAGGTTGACTAGAGAGTTTGTGAAGTGTTCCTTCTTGGAAATGCCAGAATTTGACTGGACACAGCCCTGAATGACCTGTTTGAGCTGAGCCTGCTGAGCAGGGAGGCTAGACACAATGGGACATTCCCTTAAGAGTTGGACTTGATGATCTTTGTGAGTACCTTCCAACTCAGAATATTCTATGTGTGATGATAATAATGCCTTGTCTCCCTATGTGCCTTCCAGCCTCAGAATTTTCTTGGTGTTACCATCTTTATCTCTGTCTGCTCAGACTCTGCATGGCAAGATGAGAAAATGCCATCAAATAATCTCAGCAACAAGATATGTAAAATAACTCTAGATATTAAAAAAAGATAACATTTCTTTCAAGTTGAGAACTTCTAATCCAGAATCCATGAGAAAGTGTTCAGGCTCCCTTTGTCTTCTTAGTTTCTTTTTGCAGAGGTCTCAGAGGTTGCCCATGAGGGTGGTCCACCAGTTTCTAAAGCGGTGTGTGTGATGCTGAGGCATGAGTTGCCATCAGGTGCGGGCTTGCAGTGGAACTGCATTGGTGTGTGAGTGGTACAGCTGCGAGTCACCCCCAGATTTGAGGTGATCTGGTGTTAATCTGGCTTTCTGTTCATGTATCTCCCTGTCAAATATGTACTTTCACCAGTGAGTTTAAAATTTTCTGAAAGAAAAGAAACAAGTACTGAGAGAAAAAGCCACATCTGCTCATAAAAGAGGAGCAAATTGTCACGGTGTCTTTCTGGTCCCACTGGAATGGTTGGGCTTCTGAGAGCTCCTTTTCTGCTCCTGGAGAGGGATGGCTCTGGTGGGGGAAGCCTGAGTCTGACCCGGTGCAGCTTTTCTTAGCTTAAAACATCTTTCTCTAGCTCTTATTCAGGGTATGATACTGAACTTGGGTAATGCCAACCAGATAATAATCCAGTTGTCTGTAGCAGAGCACATGGCACCGCTTCTTTGTAGCAAAAAGCAATAGTGTTTGTTGTGCCTTTGATCTCTAAAGTGCTCTGATGTGGTGAGATCATCTTGAGGAAGCACTGACCGGCCTTTCCTTGAGTTTTGTTTTTAGCTCCATGTAGAGGTGAGAAGGAAAAATGTAATTGAATGTGTACGTATTGTGATAATTAATTTTAGCTTACAATTAGCTTGCTTTTCAAAGTTCCTGCACAGGACTTGGTATTGGAATAGGACATTGGCAAATGACTTTATTAGTTTTCACTGAAAAGTGATATATCTGTCAGCTTTTCACTATGGGGCTTGTTTTGCTCTCCAGATCAGTAAGACTCCCGGCTTCCCGTTCAAAACTAATTTTCTTTATTGGTGTGTTTGCTTATGTGTCTGGATAACCCTTCCAGTTACTGCTTTAGAAGATGTGGGTAGGGGAAGGATACTTGGTCCCTGAAGGTTGCTGTAAAACAGTCATTGCTCCTATGAATGAAATATTTCCATACACCATAAAACTTTATCTCAAAGAAAGTCTTGAGAAGTTAAAATAATGGTAAATATTCCATAGGCTAACTCTTGCAAGGACTAAATAGCCTGGCCTTGATCCAGGGAGGCACTTAACAATGTGCTTAACTTTAAGCGCATTGAATATTCTTACTGGCCTGAGTGAAAAATCAATGAGGCTGCTCACATGCTTAAAATAAGACATGTGCTTAAGTGTCTTTCTGGACCTCAGCCAGAGCGTTCAGCCTGTGAGATGGGCTGAATTCTGACTGTGGGCAAAAGCCAGTAGTGTTTCATTTTGCTTGTCGTGTGCCTTTCTGAAGAATTCATTGATATTGTCTGTGTTTATTTTAATTGGCCTCCATTTCCCATCTAAGCCCTACCAACTCCAAAGCTCTGGGGGTAAAATAGATGTGCAGCTTAGGGCTGTCAAACAGCTTGTCAGGGGTAGTACTTAGACTGTATATATTGCTCTAGAGCAGGAACTGAACCTCAGAAAAGCTGGGAAAAGATGAGGTGAAACATGATTGTTTTCTTTGGTAGCCAAGGTTTTAATATAGAGAGAAAATGAAGAGGAGAGAAGAGAAGGGCTGGTGACACGTCGCACCTTTTCAGTTAACATAGTTGCTTCTTAGGAAACATTAAAGAATGCAGACAGATGCATTAATAATCCACTGGCAGTGGCTGTGGCCTTGGCAAGTCGGCTTTCCTACCTACTATTGATTTTTCTGCCTCTCAGGCAGCAATTTGCAGTGGGTGGTGTGATCCCTTACCCTCAAAACGGGCAGTGAGTTGAGTTGTTATGGCCAAAATAATTTTTACCTTCTTGCCAACCCCTCCTGTTTCTTCAACAGCATCTTTTCCTGCTTAGATGACAATTTCCACTGCTGACAACTGGGAATGACAAAATATATGTACTGTATTTAAACACAAAGAGGCTCTATGGCTAGAGGTGCAAAAGAGCCCACCTCAGTGCACTGAGCAGCAGCTTCACTCGGGGAACCCACCCCTCAAGTGCTGTAAATTTGGGGTGTTACTGGTTAGACAGTGCAAAAGCAGTGCAGCCACGGGCTCCTGGAAGAAATCTTTGCTGTCAACTCAAACTTACATGGTTGAGGAAATAGAGCGTCATTCTCCTCCCACCGCCTTTTGTTTTTCAACATCCAGAGATTGCTTGTCTTCCACTTCCCCTCCATGTTTACCAATTCCTCCCTGCATTGCTTTTGCTTTCTTTTCCACCCAAGTAGTTACAGCCCATGCAGCAGATTGTTCTTCTTATACTGCCTTTGAGTGTGAATGCTGATTCTTCTTTTACTGGAAATCATAGGATGTTAAGGGTTTGGAATGAACCTTAAAGGTCATCTAGTTGTCGTCCCCCCTTACCCACCCCAGGCAGGGACACCTCTTTATTTCCTTATACATTTGATTTATACTGGATGAGAAAAAACTTAGAGTAGTTGAAAAGACAGTGGCCAAAATAAAGGAAAATGGAGCATAAATGTTTTTTTTTTTTTTTTAAGGGTTAAATATGTAAAACTAAAAGCAACCAGCTGATACTGAGGAATTTTATATGTAATTCCAAAATTATCTCCTGAAAATGAGTCTCCATGAAGGAGCAGATGCCATTTTTAGCAGACCTTCTCTGCAGTAAATCTTGGGCAGTTCTGAATGAGTTTGCTTGTAGGTTGTTGTTTTTCTTTCAGCTGCAGGAGTGTGTTTGCTGTAGCACTCCAGGCTGGGTTTCAAGTATGTTTCAAGGTAACTCGCAGCGTATGTTTTTATTGTGTACTTGCCCCAATGGTCATTTATTTCTTTCAGCTGCAAATTCCTCTTTTGCTTGAATAAAAGCTCAGTAGAATCACCTGTCACATACAGAATTTCACCTGAACTGAATAAGAGGCAATTCAAGGTTCAAATTTAGAAGGTATATTCACATTCAGGAATGGCAGGTGGTCTTTTAAACGGTGAAACAACGTGCACTAAGGATACTAGGTCAGAATTAAAACTGGAAGAGTGGGTGGAAAATGGGATTTTAGAGCTGTTTTGCTTTCAACTGTTTTTCCCTTAGCTTTTCTAAAATCAAGCTCGAGTCTAGGTCTCAGTGTATCTGTCTGCAGGTGTCTTCAATGTGACAGAGCCTTCTGCCACCTAGTGTTACTGGGAGCTCTCCTCATCAGGGAATCACCGGATAATTTAAATGTCATTATTTATTAGCAATCCCGTCAATTGCTGGGCACACTCTGTGAATGCTTAAAAGGCATTTTCTGACCGGAGGGTTGCAGAATCAGTTCAAGCAGTAGGCACAACTTCTTTGGAGGCGGTTTTTGAGGGTGCAGTTCGCAAGTTGAGTCGAGTTGTTAACAAATAATCCGTGGAGAAGTTCAGCAACTGTGAAAGTCACTGCTCCAATAACACAACTCTGGTAGTGCTTTTCTCCCCCAGGTGAAACTAAAGGACTCTGCCTAACTCAGCACGCTCCTGCTTTGGGATCTGTGCTGCTGCTGGTTCAGGATATTGGGTTAGATTGAAAGCAGCAGAGTATAAAAGTTAATTCAACAGAAATTTTATAAATTAAAGAACAAGTCTATTTAGATACTTAACTCATTGTCTTTTTAGGAGAACTTCATTCTACTCTTCTATCATCACTGCCTTCTCCCCCCTAAAAATTCCACCAGGGCACAATGGAGAAGGACAATAAAATCTGGAGAATTACACCCAGATTTCACAATAGAATTGTCAAACTGTTAAAACAGAAAAATAGGCTTAATGGTGCTTTAGATTTAAACCAAATAATAATAGCTCCTACTATATGCTGACAGATAGGAGGAAACTGCCTAGGATTGAAGGGGTGGGTTTTTTCTTTTATTCCCATGCAAAAAAATATTTTCAGGAAAACAGAGCATCTCTTTCCCCTCATCCCCGCACCTTTGTGAGCTGTCTGAGTGCCCTGTGACACACAGAGTAGGGCTCAGTGGTTCCTCTGCAGGTCACTGTGTGAGAGCTCAGCCCAAAGGCTGTGCAGGACCGGGGCAGATGCTCCTAATCCTTTGCCCAGCCGTGGTTTTGAGGAGAAGCCTCACTCCGAGCTCCTGCCTTCCTCTCTTTTCTCCCTCCCACCTCTTCCAGGCCTTCCTGAGGAGCAGATGCCGGCATGGCTGAGAGCTGTAAACTTGATCCTCAGCATCAGACTGAAATGCTGAGCTGATCAGCAGCAACCAGACCTGCGGCAGCGGAGGGTCTGATGCATTAGAGCACTAATGAGCTGCAATAGCAGGCGACCTGTTTTCACCTTCTTTTGACCCGAACAATCTCATCCTTAAATGCCACCACTCAAACTGCAATCTCTTTGCTTTCAACAATTACACTTTTCACGTACTGCCTTAAGAAAATAACTTTGGGTTCTTCTTGTCAAAAATGAACAACTGTGAGCACAGAACAGATTTACTCTGTACTTGCGGTTATTCATTCGAGATAATTATTAGATTTGGCATTATACTTATCTGATCAGTATCAGAGGTTAAAAATCCTCTAAAATTTCTTGTGCATCTTGTGCTATTTTGTTTGAGTCATGTTAAACTGGAATTACCATATGTCATGCATTCATTACTACTTGGTCAGAACAGAGGATGCTGTCTCTCAGTGAAAACAGAACAGGCTGTCTGACCTGGGGAGACCATATTTTAAAGCTGAGGTTATAACCAGCTTTTTCTGTGTTCACATGATGTTTTATCCATCAGCAGTGATTTGGGGGCAAAGCTTGTGCCTGTGCCTGGTACATGAGTCACCCTGGGGTTCTGTCCTCCCCTGCTGGGACCAAAGCACAGCCCTCCAGTGCAAGAAAACCTCTAAAACGGTCCATTTTCCAGACTTGGGTCCAAAGTTAAGGTCCTTACCAGAGCTCCTGGGGCAGAAATATCTCCCCTCGGCTGGCAGCTGTCCTGGACTCTGCAGTTGTGGTCCTGAGCTAGTGGGTGGCATCTGTGCCCGTGGCAAGGGGTTGGAACAAGATGATCTTTAATGTCCCTTCCAACCGAAACCATTCTATGATTCTATAATACAACCATGACTGTGCTTGTGGTCTGTTGCCACAGAACTGTGCATCAAGCAAAATTTACTGAAGGGTGGGGACGGGGGAGAAATGTCTCTGCATCTCGATCCTCTGTCTGTAGGTGTTCCTGACTGAGTGCTCTGTTCAGAAAGTGCTCTGTTTGCTTCGCAGCTGCATAATTTACATGGAAGCTGGTCCTGGAGGAATCTCGTTCATGTAGCTCTCTCAAAGCCCCAGTTCATCAATGTGGAGTGGTTGCCCTGCGCTGGGGGATTTATGGCACGCGGTGGGGCGTGCGGAAGACGAAGAAAAAGGCAGTGTGAGGAACAGTAGGGAATTTTCATCCTAAAATAAAAATTTGTGTGTCCAAAAGGACTGTCTTTCAGAATAAAAGTTGTGTTCTCTCTTCTTGCCTGCAGAAGTGATGCTGTATTCCCAGAGCCAAGCCCAAGGAAGTGTTCCCTGAGCCCCAGGGAAAGACACCATGGTGTCTTTAAGACTGAACTTGGCCTATCCTTAAAAAAAGAGAGAAGCCTATGAAAATAATTCTGACTCAAGTACTAAGATAGGAAACAATGGTTAATTTCCTCAGAGTAATAATAATTCTTTAAACATATCCATGTTCTTCTGGTGACCTTTGTCCTAAACCTGAGGAATTGGAAGGCAGGGGGAAAGATAAGGAATTTGGAGATCAATCCACACCAAAACTTTTCCACAACATGTTACAAAGAGAGCTGCTTTGCAATTACAGAGTGGTGGCTTTTTAGCCATTGAAAAGAAAAAAAACCCAAAACAACAAAAAACCCCAAAATCATAGCTGAGAAAAGGCCCTTGTGTACAGTGACATTCTTATCGGGGTCAAGTACGAGCAGAGGCTGATTTAGTCATGGACTAAATGTAGCTGCAGTTCTGCAGTGCTCCCAAGTGTAATCCATACTAGTCCTGCAGGGCCAGTTCTCTGCCGGATTCCAGCGGGGACTGCAGTGTCCTTGTTGCTCAGTGAGGCTGCTCAAGGGTGTTAAAATGCTTAAGTTGCAGTTGTTTGAGCACTTTCTGTGATGGCTGATTGATTTACTGTATCTGGAAGTTCAGACCTGGAAACCCGAGCGAGGGAGAATGCCTTGGCTGCCGTGGTGAGCCTGGGTGTTGAGAGGACAGACAGCTGGCGGGTGACCTCAGGAAGATGACAAATGGGGCACCAGGTGCCCCCGCTCATCCAAGGGCGCTCCCAACCCCTCTGGAGTTACGGAAATCACTTGTGCTAGAGGAAGGCTTCCTGTGAGCAAGGCTTCTAGAAATAAACATTAACCTCTTGTTACCAGCTACGGGCATGGGGGTAATGAGTTCAAGCAGCTCCTTGGGAAAGAGCTGAAGCAGAAATCCTTTCAGTTTAAAAGGGGAAAAAAACATAAATTCATCCGCATTGTAGTGGCTGTGCATATTTTGGAGCTGGGAACGCTGAGAGGAATGTATGGGGCTGAGATATGCAATGAGCAACAAGAAACAAACTCTTCACACAGCATAGTCAGTGATGGCTCTTTTCTGACATGTGTGGAGCCATTAAAACAACTAAGTCTTTTACTGGGACATGGGGAAGCCCCCTGACAATTGAAGAAAGAAAAATCTGCGCAGAACTTGTATAAAATAGTCTTTACAGTGTTGAAGCACGTGAATAAAAAGAAATTGTGTAGCGTCTAGTTTTCCTTTGCTTGTGAAGGATTCATGTATTTGCAGGTTCTGCTTTCCATTTCCTGTTTTTATTTTAAAGCAGGCAGTCATGTGCTAAAGTGAGGAGAACTTTCAGATAATCGTTGCTTTGAATCCGCCCTGCAACAGCACAGAAAACTATAACCCATCTTGCCTTAGACAGCTGAGGATGTGCCTCCTCTCTCTGAAGCCTGCCTGGTGGGGTTAGGGTGTATTCTAGCAGCTTCGGGGCTGTTTTTCTTTTTAACTGAAAAAGCTCCAACAAAACAAGATGATCTCTGTCATTGCTTTAACTTCTGAAACTGCATTCAAGGTTTCCTGCATTAGCTCAGATCGTCAAGTGCTGCAAGGACAGCAGTGGCTGCTCTCTTGCACTGGTATTTACATTTCCTGAGGCTGGGACCATAACACCTCATCTGAAGTGGTGCTGCCTGGTCAAATGCTAAGAGAACCTGATTAAATGCAGCATTTTATTATTATCGAAAGGAACATGCAGACACTCAACTGTGAATGCTGGGCTCACATGAGGTGCCAAATGTGTTTCTCAAACACACACTTGATTTACACACGGGAATTCTTGTCGAATGTAAATCTCTAGCTTGCATAACTCGTCAGTGAAAAGAGGAGGTTTATTTAACTTGTTAATGTTTTTAACATCTCCACGTACAACTGGATTTACAGTTCCTTTTGAGGATGGGAATAGGTGAACTTGCACCATTTAAGGGGTTTATGTCTTATTTCAAAATCGGTAGTCTGTGTGGTCTACAATGCTTTAAGTTGATTGTCTCAAGGTCTGTAGTCCATGGTACTTGGAGTTTATGGTCTTTTCCACAAGAAATAGTTGTATCAAGGTGGTGCCTTCTTGGGCAAGACCCTGCAGTGGGACTGGAGTTGTCCAAAACTCGTTGTTATGGCAGTCCCAGGGCTGCATCCAGCCTGCAGCAGAGAAAATGTGCAAAATTCAGATCAGGCCAGAGGAGTACAAAGCTTCCTTTATTCTATAAAACCTTTTTCATCATTAGTTTCCTGTCTTTACACTTAAAAACATCCACTTCTTTTAAAATTGTATCAGACAGTTTCTGTGGGGCAGAAGGCATTTCTCCTTGTCCTTTGATCTCAGTTTCTCCGTGCTTTTTCATCTTACCTCTAGGCAATAGCACTGGCTTCTCAGTTACTCCAAAAGCCAATGTTTGTGTGTTAAATATATGTGAGTACCTGAGTCTGGTCTCACGTCTATTTAAAAGCTGGAGCAGCAGTGGAATTGCAGTGCTGGGAAAATGCTGGAGAACCAGGTGCTCTCTAAAACTTTTCTTCCTTTAAGCTTCTTTTTTTTTACCAGTAGAAGAGTTGGGTTTTTTATGACACATTCACGTAGGAGTACTGAAGATGTATTTTGAGCTTTCCTAAGGAAATTTCCCTCTGTTCCATCCTCCAGTGTATTAGCTTTTCAGTGGAAATGTTTGGTCTCTGGAGTCTGGATTTCATCACAAAAAGAGGAAGTTTTCTGGGGAAGTAGCGTGGGGAAAATCTGATTCTGTTCTGTTCCCCCACCAAGGACTTTGTGTCTTTGCATTTAAAGGTTTTTCTACTCCAGGGTTCACAACCTCACAACTCACCAGTGCCACAGGTAGTTTGTAATAAACTCTGAGATGGGTCATTAGATACCTCTTACAGGTAATGTATGTGTTTCACCATTAAAAAAGAAAACAGTTTCTGTAAAACATCACATAAAAGTGCCTTGGTTTTTATGTTAAACACTCCAGAAATTCTTCTGTTGTTCACTGCAGTATCTGTGGAAGGACTGAGAAGGAGCGAAGCCACTTCGTTAGGAGCAGGAGCACTGAGCACAGCGCTGCTTCTGGGTCCCTGTTTCAGCAGGACACTTGTGGCTTTGGGCTCCCAGGATCAAAAATGTTTGTCCTTTCTTATAAGGAAAAAGAGGGAGGAATAAATCATCACTGATTTTTACCCTAGGAGTCAGAACTGGCTTTATCAGTGACAGCTGTTTCATGGCTAATACTACTTTTCTAGGCTTTTTTTTTTTCCTCTTTCAGTGTCCAGTAGCAGAGCTCTGTGCTGTTCCATCTTAGCTGAGGTGTGTTTTAATTAAGAAGTACTTTGTTGCACCACACACAGTTGACACACACTCCTGGCCTGAGACACTCTGACAGCATTTGAAACAAGTTGCTATTTGAAAAAGCGGATGGAGGAGGCTAAAAAGAATCACTAGAGGTCCTACATTCCTTGTATTGATTTGGTGAGTTGGGGGGTTTCCTGGCTTTTCTACTGGGAAATTTTATTTCTGATAGAAAAGAGTTCTTCACTTAAAAGACCTAAAACAGAGAAATAAAAGTTCTAGGAGCCATGAATTCAAACTCTCAATTAGGAGGTTTTTGCTTAATCTGTAACTAAAGCAAATGGAGACCCACTAGAGTCAGGAGGCATCTCCTGTTGAAGAGTTTATTGCAAGATGAAGGCACTAACTTCTCCTTGTTGGAAATTGAAATTAAGATGGTTCTGCAGGAGGTTCTTGA
Source organism: Cephalopterus ornatus (assembly GCA_013396775.1). Classification (NCBI taxonomy): domain Eukaryota; kingdom Metazoa; phylum Chordata; class Aves; order Passeriformes; family Cotingidae; genus Cephalopterus; species Cephalopterus ornatus. Next base: position 324,317 of record VZRE01002010.1, read on the forward strand.
GTCATGGGTAAGTGAAATAGGCTGAGCAGGTCTGTGGCAAATGGAAAAGGGTCTGGCACTCATCTGACACCTTGGTGAGCAATTTCTGCTCCTTAAGCCCTCAGAAGCTAGCACAGTTAAGCAGTGTTGGTAATGATAACAAAACAGACTGGTTTAGTAAGCTGTCTGCAGGTGGGATTGCTGGGGCTGCAGGAGTGTCTGTGGTGCCTCGCTTGTCTTTGGCAGGATTGTTCAGCAGCCAAAACTGTACTGTGGTATTTAGAGTGACTTTTCCTTACCCCTGCACCATGGTATGGGCTGTGTTTGGTCCATAAGGTGCCACAATCTGGGTAAAAATATATTCTCTTTCTCTCTGCCTTGGGATCTTGTATTTGGACCTTATCAAGCTTAGCACTGTTTTGACATTCACTCTGGTTCCTGCAATTGAATACGCAGAGGCATTGGGAAAAAACCCAAACAAATAATAGAACCCCCTCGGTGATTGCAGCTATTAAATAGGGTTTTTTTCCCATTTTATCCTTGTTGTCTGGAGGGTGGAGGAGGGGAGTGGCTGAGGGCAGGTGCCCCAGTGCCATCAGGGCATGGTGCAAGGAGGGATTGAGCTGAACTCGGGAGGAGCCCTTGCCGAGTTCATGGCTGTGTTAAAGTTGCATTCCATGTTGGAACAGGCTGTGTTGGCTGGTGTTCAGCAGGAATTTCTGACACCAGTAATAGCTGGTGGGTTTGTTAAGATCTAAATTCAATAATAGTGCCCAAATAGTTTCTGCTAAAATACATAAAAGACTGGGGTTTTTTTCATTTTTGAGGACCTGGGATCAAGCTTGTAGCTACCCCATGGAAGGATGAATTGCTGTTCTGGATTTCTCTGAGTACCAGCTTTGTGTCTTGTGTTTTTGCCCTGCCTTAGACGTTGCAGTGTCCAAGACGGGGAGAGCCACGCCATATTTGAATAACACCCAGCAAAGGCCTGTTCCCAAATGAATTTCCTGGGGCTATTTAACAGAGAACAGCAACGAACTCGGCTCATTTTATAAACAAATCCTGTTTGGCTGCATGGACTGACTGTGGTAGAGCTGACTGGTTCGAACAAAAACAGAGCCGAGCAGAGGAGCTCAGTTTGTACCTGCTCAGGGACTATAGAGTAACCCAGACTGCACATTCCTGAACGAAAACCAGGCCAGACACAATCCAGTTTCTTTGTGCCTCTCTCGTCTGATGAGACCCAGTCTCTCCAAGCTCGCTCTGAGTAATGCAGCGATAGCTCATCCCAGGGACTTGGTAAATCTAATGAAAAGAGCGCCTCCAGAAAGGTTCAGGAATGCAGCAGCCTAAGCTACTGCCTTGCTAATGCTTCACACAGTTCTCCAGACTGGAGTATTTTGCTCGCTTTCATGAAACCACTATTTATTATTTAAATGACGAATCTGGAAAATTTCCCAGATCTAATGTCTGCCCCATTACTTTCTGTCTTGGATACTGCAGATAATCAGATGAGCAGTAAATCTATTTTGTGGAATAGAATTACGTTATCTTTTTTTTTTCTTCTGTCAAACAACTTGTGAATGATTTTTCTTTTCTTCACCCCCCCATAAAATACCTAATAGATTTAAAAAAAAAAATCCGTGTGCCAAATATAAGTTACTCCACACGTACCTCCAGTGGTGCATCTGCAGAAACACCAGTGGGTGTGTATTTATCTGGTGTAGATGGGGAAGATTGCGTGAAATAATTCCTAGCACTGATACTTTCAGTTGGGTGGGTGAAGGGAAGTGCCACGGGCAGTTTTGGCATCTGGGTTCTTTTCATTTGTTTGTTTGTTTAGGTGGGGGGGTTTTTAGGTTTGTTTTTTTTTTTTGTTGGTTGTTTTTCTAGCCAGGTTTGATTGTGTCCTTTCTCCATCCTCTCTGATGGTTTCTGAAGTCCTTCCTGAATTTCTCTGAAACAAGATCACCCTGTTGAGCAGTGAGGGGACGTTTGCCAGTGGTCTCAGATGTTACTGAGCCGCTGCTGGGTCCTCTGGCTCTTGGAAGCAGCAGTGCCAAGGGGTGCTGAGGCTGCCTGGGCCAGGCTGGAAAGGCACAGGGAATTACATCCCCTGCCATGCTGAGCACCAGTGCATAGTTCTCCAGCGGTCCCAGTCCTTCCCGATGAAGTGATGGTGAGCCTTTGGAAAAGAGAAAGAAAACACGAAGAAAACCTGCTCCTAGGAACGACCAGCTTGATTCTGAGCCTGCACACCGAGTGTGAATTGCACCTCTTTCCTTAGAAACAGGAGGCTTTTTTTTCTGACCTCCCCCCCGCCCCTCCACAGTGATGAGAAACTGAAGGTCAGGAATGAGCCCCCCCGAAGGCTCATGAAGAGCAAAATACGACGTGTTTTAACTGACGTGAAAGGTTAATGGGGAAGATCAACATCCCAAGGCTGCAGTAAGGAAAGGGGGCTTGTTTGGGCAGAGCCTGAAGCGGAGCTTCAGCGTTACAGGGAATTGGAAGTGTGAAACTGCAGGGCAGGGAACACACAGCCCTTTGGCCCTGCTCAAAAATAATAGTGCAGACCTTTTTTTTAACTTCAGAGTTTAGTCTGCCCTCCGTAAAAACAATTTACATTAAAAAACCGTGCACCAGAAAAAGCAAACCTCGTTTTCCTGGTTTCTGCTTATAAGATTTACAGGTACTTAAAATAAACCTATGAAAAACAGACCCAGTGTGCTGGAATTTGCTAACTAGTGAGAGCAATTACCTCCAGGTCCCAAGACCTAACGGAGCTTGGCTTTTTGGAAATAAAACTTGGCAAGCGCTTCTTCCTGCTGCTGTTGTAAAGGTGCACACGAAAAGATGTGCTGACCTCTGCCAGAAACCCCAGGAATCCAGTTCAGAGAGATTCTCCTGTGGAGGGGGTGGCTGGATTCGGGCAGCACAGATGGGGATCGGCGTGGAAAAGCCGGTGAAACATTCACTTCTCATTGTGTGGCTTCAGCGTGGCGGATTCTTTGCAATTGCCTGGTGTACCACAGTAATTAAATGGGTCAAGAGCAGTAAGTTCAGATACTTAACAAGAAAATAAAGACCTCACTTGACAGCCAGCAGCGGGTCGTGCTCGTTTCACAGGAGTAAGGAGAATTAATGCAGGTTGTGCAGTGAAAGTCGATCTGAGCCTTTTTGGCAATGATTTTGTGTTGCTTCAGAGATCACCTTCCAATTAACTACAAATGCTGTAATGGTTGTAAATCGGGTTGTCTTATGAAACTAATGCTCTGATTTCAGATGTCCTAGAAAAAGGGAAACAATAGACTCTGCTCTTCTCCTTTCAGTGATACGAAAGTAACAAAAGATAAGAAAAGCAATGAGAGAGACACAACCAACCTTTGTTAATATTGAAATGTAAAATAATCCCGTTTTCACTGGACTGTTTCATGCATGAGGGGAGAATGAAGTTTGTGTAATGCAATAAATATGATAGAAGTGGAATCCAAGATGGGAATTGATTTTTATAAGACTCTTCAGTTAGGAGGGTGGAGATAGTTTCAGACCAGCGTTTCGAAGGAAATTATTTGCTGTTGTCAGTATCCATTGTTCCTGGCTGGGGGAAGGAGCTCCTGTTTCCCTCAGCAGTTGTAAAAGTCCTCTGGGAAGGGTGAGATCTTCCTCCTAAAATATTAAGGGACAAGTAACAAGAATGTTTTAAAAAAAAAATAAATAATTAAAGCCATAAAACGTGTTCTGCCACAAACCAGGAGCTCTCTGCAGACCACCTCCCCTTGAAAATTAAGAGATGGAACCAGGTTTGCTGCTGTGTTTGTAGATTCTCTTTGGACTGAGAACTATTAAAAGGGTTTGTGTCCTTCCTGCCTGTGTCCAGCAGTGAGGGTCGGGCTCCATCACAAGCTGGTCCAAAGCAGCAGAGCTCAGCTTGGCCACAGGAGACAAATTAGGTGTCTCAGCTTCAGCATCTCACCAAGAATCACTCAGAAATGTTGCTCATGTCTGTGCGTTGCGGTTATTAGGTGCAAGAAATACAGTTTTTAAAACTGTATTTAATCATTTCTCAGTAACCTCTTTTTCTACAAATTTATGGCATCAATGGGTATGACTGTTTATTATGTCTTACCTATAAAATCTGACCTGTTTTATATACTCTTTATGGAAACAGTGTACAGTCATAAATTAAAAGATGCAACTGTTTTGGATATTTTACTGGTGGTCCTGTATTTTCCTGCCAAAAGTGCAGCTGTTTTAGGTTTCTCGGGATAACATTATAAAAGGCTGTGTGCGTTTTGCAAGTTTATGCTTGAATTGCCAAGCCAGAGGTGGAATGACTCAACCTTCCCAGGAGCAACATGTACCAAGTGAGGAATCAAAACAGCCGGCTGAAGTGGAGCAGCTCAGATGGCCACTGGGAGAGGCACTGCTTGTTCCTGGTGGTGCATCTGGTGGTCAGGGTTTGTGAGCTGATTGTCGTGCTGGGCTGTGGATCCCTCTGTGTATATGATGGGGTTTTGGTGCAACACTAGTGGAGAATCTGGTCTTGTATCTGTCTCATGTAGGGTTACAGCGTGGAAAGAAGCCATCCAGGCCCCCCTGAGCAGACACCTTTAATGGGAGCTCTTGGTGTGTGTGGCTGGGTTGGAGCCCTTGGAAGGAGCCAAGAGCTTGTGTGGGTGTGCCAGCACAGGCAGCGTGTTCCCATGTCAGCTCATCAGTCTGGCACGTTTGGGGGAGCATTAGATGGCTCTGCAAATGGGTGGTGATGCTTAATTCATGGGGAAGTTTAGAGGCTTCTTTAGCCAAAATGTTTATGATCTAATTCCCAGGTGTCAGTGGGCTCCAGGCACAGGCCTGAGAGCGCAAAAGCTCAGCCCTGTGGTTGTCAGAGGAACCAGCATTAACTGACAGAGCTGAAGCCCTCCTGTTCCCATGGGAGCACCGAGAGCTTGTGGGTTGTCCTTGTCTTAGAAAGAACTACAGAAGGGTGGAAATGAACCCTCCCCCAGAGCAACCTGTGAATGCCCTTAGCCCTGTGGCACTGAGCTATCCAAGTGCGTTGGTTGGGGCAGCCTGGCTGAAGGTGCATCTTGGTTTTAACTCATGGAAGCTTTATCCTGCTGCGTTTCCCAGGTGGTTGGCAGTGGGCAGCTCCATCTCCTTGCTTTCTGCCAGAAGCAGCCTCCACCTCACCTTACCGTGCACTACACAGGTGTTTGATGTGCTCATTCCTGCTCTAAAATGACGCTGCTCTTTGCTGCAGGTACCTCACCCACGTGCGAGCCGCTTCTCCACAGGATCTCGCCGGGGGATACACGTCTTCCCTGGCTTGTCACCGAGCCCTGCAGGACGCTTTCAGCGGGCTCTTCTGGCACCCCAGTTAGCCAGGGACCACTGGCCGGACACCAAGGGACACCCAGCGGGGAAAGAAGCTGATCAAGGCAGCAAAGGTTGGGGCAGAATCGCTGCCATCTGTGCTGGCCAGGCTGCCGTCGCTTTCCTGTGCACTCTTCTGTGCAAAACCAGCCATGTTCGAGCGTTAAAGGGAAGAAAACAAACCCCGTCTGCGCGAGAGCTTTGTAAAATGATGAGATGTAATTTTGTGGAGGGGGAAACTCGTTAGTCATGTGGCACTTTGCTGAGGGAGGCTGAAGCAATAAGCCACATCTAATGGAAGATGTGAACAACTCAGCTGTGTATGTTTGAGGCTTAAAGAAATACACTTGTAAATTTTTTTTAAAAATAAAGCCAGACTTTAATAAAAAAGTTTGTGGTTTTACTCTTATTGCAGGGTTTTATTTGCACAGGCATTTAAATGCCATTTTGATTATAACATTTAGTGTCAGTATTCAAGCCTACATTTTCTTCCCATAAAACTAGTTTCCCCAAGTTTAGACAAGTGGGTTTTTCCTCCTGCCAGCTGGATGAGATGAGATGAGAAACCCTGGAACTGTGCTGACACGACTCCTTGTGGGTGACACTTGGTTCTTACCTTTGCCTGGAAAACCAATCTTTAGCAGAAAGTCTTTTTGCTAGGTTCCTCTAGAAGCAATGTAAGAAACAAGATTGAGTCACTGAAGTAGTTAAAATTGTGGGGTTATTTTTGGGGGGGTTATTTGTTTGTTTTGTTTTTGTTTGTTTTCTCCTGTTTAGCTCCATTTGCAACTTTTCTGTAGTGCACTCAGGAGTTTCTTCTGGCAGGAACATCCCTTTGTCTGGATTTTGGGATGATCCTTGCCACTTGATTTGCTGCTTTCGTGTATTCCTTCCCCTCTCCTTGTAGTGGAATGTTGACTATATATGCAGCAGAGCTGGGCTTCCCATGGGAGGACTGGACTTTGCCATGAGTGGGTATAAACTGCAGGAGACAGGAAACTGCTCAGGACAGGGAGCTTGGACCACGTTTTATGGGCCATCCATTAACAGCTGCTGAATCCTGCTCTGAGGGGTGCACTAAATGGATGTATTTTTTCTATGCTGTAATAAAGAGCAGAACAAGCTCTATTCCAGACTTGGTGCTTCCTTTATTAAGGAGAGTAGAGGGAAGCGGCAAAATTTCCCTTGCCCTTTCCCTGAAATCCTGCTGGCTGTGCCCAGAACAGCTGCCGAGAGGGAAGGGTACATGTAAGGCAGAGGTGAAAAGATCACAGCCTGTGGAGCACCTGGGATTCTTCTCTCCCTCTCCTCTCCACTCTCCCCCTTCCTCCGCACCCCGGCCTGAGAGCTGACATGCCCACCATTTTTCCAGTCCCTGGGAGTTTCTTCCCTCTGTCACAGGTGCCTGACATCCTGTTCCCAGGTACAAGATGGCACCAGTCCTCTTGGGATTCAGCTCCAGGACCCTGGGAAGGAATAGCAGCAACCAGGGGGAGTCTGTCCTATTCCAGGCTCACCCAGACTGGCAAAGATGCACCTCACCAATGGTCTGTCTGTATTCAGTTTGTAAAGGCTCAGGTCACACCCTAACGAAAGCAGAAGTGCATACACATATTAATTATGCATCATTTAAATACACTCATTAACTTGCATCATTTGCTGTTTCGTGTGGAAGGGTTGCACACACAAGTGGCAACTGCACAGGAATCTGGAAAAACCCCTGGTTATGAGGATAGCCACCTTATTGTCTGCTGACTTGCAGCTAAACCAAAGTTATGCTGCTGGAGTAACACCGGCATTCAATCCTTAAGAGAGCAAAACCTTTACCGACTCAAATCCTTCCTTCCCCTGGGGCTCTTTAGTCACGTGCTGAAAATCAGTTACGCACTTCACTTGCTCCACCCAGAAGTGGTGATCAAAGCTGGGTTCTGCTGTTGCAGTGGTGCCAAGAAGCCCTGAACTTGGGCTGTGAAGCAACGCAGAGTTACAGGGACCTGCAGTCTGTGTCAGGAGTGTCAGCAGAGCTCACGGGCTCACTGCATCGTTCCAGAATGGTCGAGGGCCTTATTGCTCCAGCAGTAGTTGTGGAGGGCTCCGGGGAACAGGAGCCACTGTCAGTTATGGGAAAGGCAGAGGGCAGCGGTTGGAAAGCAGCAGAGCAGCAGCACAGGCTGGGGGTGAGAGCCCAGCGCGCTCCTGGCGCAGCAGTGCCTGGGAGGAGGGGACACATGGGCTGGAGCTGCTGAGACACCACAAAGGCCAGAGGGGGAACGCTCAGGCTGCAGTGCAGCGCAGGGAGGAATCTGTATGGCAGCGCTCAGGACAGCACGGCTGAGTCATGACGGCCTTCTCCCTCTGGACTGATAAATGCGCTCCCAACACCGGCTGTGGAGCCAAGGGAGGGAAAGGCTGTCACACTGAGCCACGAGCAAAACAAACCCACGGCCCTTAGCGGTGCTTGGGTGAGAACCAAACATCCTCCAGGCTGCAGGCTCGGGGATGGAGCCACAGCAGCAGAGCCAGGAGGGGGACGGACATCTGGTAAGGGAGTTGCGGAGCATGAGCTCGGAGCGGGGACTAAGGGGAAATATCTGGCACTGAGAGGGCGAGCCGAGTTCCCCGGCCAAGTAAACTGTTTGTGGTTGATGTTGCCCAATAATAGTTTGGATGGGTAAGAAGAGGAAATCAAAGGCAGAGGCATTTCAAATCCCTGCAGAATACAAGCAGGCAGTCAGAGAGATCATCCAGGGACTGCAGCAGGGGAGCAGTTGGATGTGGGGGAGAGCTGGGAGAGGGCAGAGGCACAAGAGCCACGGCAGGACGCGGTTTCAGGAAGAGAGGACTGTTTTCCAGGTGCTGGTTTCAGTCTGGCAATTCAATACAAACATGTACTTACTCCACAAATGTGCAAAAGGCATTAGAGTCTTTCCCGCTCTAACACTGGGCAAACGCAAATTCAGGAGTCAAGTAATCCCTAACTAAATCTCGGTGTTCAAAAGCATTTTTTTCTCAAACCCATAGGATATGTGGCTACTTGGCCCTGTCGGTATCCCAGGTTAAGTTTCCGAAAGGTTATCTTGCTTACACAAGGGCTGCTTGTGCATCTGCTCACCGTAATCCAAGGTTCTGAAACAGCAAAATGTTTGTCAGAGAGAATCCAAGGCAGGGGTTATATAAGTCACTTTCCTAGAACCGGCAAAATATAAAAATCTGTTCTGCCCACAAGCTGCACATTATCAAAATGCCACAGCAGAAAACTACCCCAGGCTGTGTCACTGAATCAGCACAGGGTGTGAAACAATAGAGAGCAGAGAAGTGCTAAAACACATTTATTACAAAAGAGCAAAGTTTTAATTTTTTTGTGGTAACAGCAATCTGCTTATCGATCCCACAATTAAAAAAAAAAAAAAAAAAAAAAGGTAAATGCAGGAAGCAGGGTTCCCAAAGGAAAAGCTGCAACATGCACTGGGCATCTTGATGGGTAATACAGGTATGCTGTGAATAACTCAACAAGTAAACCAGAGGCACCCTAAATACCCTTTACACAAACTAAGGTAGTCATCGTAACTCCAGTCTTCAACTCAGTAACTTCTCTTCAGAAAAACCTTGGCTGGTGCACAGACGTTTTGAGGCTGGTTTTGCTGGAAAAAGGTTAGAAAAAGTAAGTTATTTAATGTGCAGTAAACAGACTGAGCTAAACCACAAGCCCTGGAACACTTAAGGGATTTAACAGGAAGAGATGAGAGTTAAAATCAGGATTAACAGTCACAAACGAAAACTGTTACAGCAATAACGGGGAGTCTTTACTAAATGCCAAAAAGGACTTTCAAAAAACCTGTATGGAAATAGATTTTGACCTACATCTCAGTGCTACACAACAACAGCATAAAAATAAGTTTCATGGCATTAAAGCTTTAAAAAAAACCCTCCTTTCCTTAAGTTCATGTAACTGCAGTCTTGTCATGTACTGCAAAGCACAAGATCACTGAAACCAACCAGTTTCTACAAGTACTTCAAGAAACAAATGACCAATTATAAAGAAAAACAACACCAAGCCCACAAAGTAACCAAATTCAGCACTGAAGCTCTCTCGGGGTAGCCCTGTCTCAACTAAATTGCACAGAACCCCACTCTGCTGATGTAGTAGCTCCAGCCCTACACTGAATCCAAGGTAGCATAAGGGAGAAGGTCAGAGCTGGGACCAGTCCCTTGGAGGTGCACTGTTCTGGGCCAAAATGCAGCTCCAGCTCTTCAGGACTGAGCTAACAGAAGACTGTGTTTGGCATTAGATCACAGACTCACTGAATATCCTGCGCTGGAAGGGCCCACAAGGATCGCCAAGTCCCCATCCTCCCCCAGCACACAACCCAAGGCATAAAGGTCTTGTTTATGGCCTGTGGGGTGATCCTATCCAGTCCCCCATGTTTCTGGGGAGGCTCATGCTGGGATCAGAGGAGCAGGCCGCTGTTTCCAGGAGCATAGGAAGCCCTGCAGCTGCCGCACACATGCAGGCACTCAGTCCTGCCGGCCACCTCCGCCCTCATCCCAAATTCAGTGTTGCTGTCACGTGGCCGGAGTGGCCCACAGGGTGTGACCAGCCCGAAGCAGCAAAAGACTGTGGAGACTGAAACCCCAGTGCCACGTGGGAGGGTTGTTCCTTACCTTCATCAGGGCAGGGCCTCTTGTACAGCACATCTGCTGGGACCTGGAAAGTGATGCACAGCATCTCCTTGTTGGGCGCCACGTTCCTGACGGGGTACGTAGAACAGCGTCCATCCAGGGAGGTTCCCAGCGACGCCTCCGCTCGCTCCTGAATGTCTTTGGCTGGGTCCTCGTGCTTGGAGAACCCGTAGCAGTGCACAGTGGGAAGGGCAGCAGCACTGCACGGCTCCCCCACCAAGAGATGCCTGAAAACATCCAGGAATTCAACAGCCAGCGCTGGCAAGTTCATGACTATGTGGAAAGCGTTTTTCTGCTCTTCCTTCATTAGTGGGAGCTCTTTGCTCAGCTCCTCCCGTACCGGCCCCCGGAGGAATTCCCTGCCATCCATGTTGAACGCTTTCACTTTGGTGTCTACCTTGTTTAGCCTGCAGTTGTGCAGGAGCCAGCTGTAGGACTCAGGGTTGAGGTCGTTGGCAAACACGCGGCACTTTTTCTTTGCTGCTGGAATGGCAAAAGGTCCGATCCCAGCAAAGACATCGAAAAGGACATCGCCAGGCTTCAACAGCTCCACGATACGGCCGTGTTCCGTGGAAAGGCGGGGGTTCCAGTACACTTTGGAAAAGTCCAATTCATACGCAATATTATTTTCTTTGACCTGAAAGTCCAAAACATTTTCTGTGTTTAATTGCCAGGCAGGTTTAAGCATTATCAGTAATTCAGACAGGTAAAAAACAAGGTGCCTTGTCAAAAGGTAACGGGGACATCAACATTTGTCCCACTGGCAGGGCACAGGAACCTTGTAAAACCAGATCCAACTCATCAGAAACTGCCATCAGGAATGTCCCCACTGTCAATCCCGATGACTGGCTTATGCCTGTCTCAGTCACCAGGTGGAAACAAAGCAGCAACTTAAAATGACCATAAAAAAAAATGAGGCTTTTCAACAGCTTTGTGGCTGACTGACAACTCCTTTATTGAAAGCAGACCTTGGAAAGAAGCCTCAAGCTTCTCCTCCGTAGAGGAGTCCACACAGTAAATAAGCGTCTGAGAACGATACGACACAACAGGAACCCTCAGCCAAAGTCAAAGCCACTGGGAGCCAGTTCTGCAGCATGAAAAATACTGTATTTCATCTCTCAAGGTGACAGAGTCTGGAAACTGATCCAAACCCAAGCTTTGGAATGACCACTATCTTAAGAGCAGACTTGAAAAGAAACAGTATTTATTCAGATGAGAATAGGATGCGAGACCTATGCACCACCACACTGGAATTGTGTGACTCCCAAGTACAGTAACTGCAGATCCAAATCACCCCACTGTTTGCTTTGCCAGCAGGAAACATGCTGAAGTGTATCTGCAGTGCTGGGTGCAGGTCCACGGCGTACCATCTGCACACAATATTTGATCACTGCTGCCTCGACAGTTCAATTGCCTTCCCTGTGCATGTACAGGATGTTCTACCAAGATATTCAGCCTTTTTATTTGGTAATCTAATGTGTTCTCTTCCGAAAGTCCAAAACTGCTAACAGATAGGGAAAATATTTTTGTGGGAGCCGTGGCCAAGTTTCCAGCTACAAGACAAGAAACCCTACGCGAAGGATACGTGGCAGTTACACAGTGACTGCACCTGATGAAATGTCAGGACAGAGGAGAGAGGAGGTTTGTCTTGCTGCTGTCAGAAAAGGAAAAAGGGCAAAGGCAAAGTGTTGCCTAAGTTGCAAAGCCAATCAGATTGAAAACACTCTCTTAGGTTCTATACCAGCCACTGAACAAGGCTTGGTGACGTTAAAAAATTGCATTTTCTTAGATTTTGGCTTTAACTGGGAACCATCCCCCAGTACAAGTTTGTCATTAGTTATCTCTGTAAGAAACCTCTACTGCAGCTGCTTTTACACAGCATTAAAGCTAGGCTGTGTTCTTGAGAGAATACGTGTCTCCATGATCCCTGTGGCTGACCAGGACAGAGGAATGCAGAAGTAACAGCCAACCCTGATGCTCAGACAGGTGTCAGGAAGGGCACTGTGCGAAGGAGTGGTCTCAATAGGATCCCTGCATCATCTCTTTCCAGAAGATGCCCTTGGGTTTTAACATTAATTAAAATTAAAATACCAGGGGGAAAAGGCCTGTACCTTGGTTACCAGGTTGCTCTCTCCAGCGAGCACTTCCATTTCAAAATTCCTGTACGTGCTGTCAATAATACTGGTTTTATTCACTGCACAGGTGATTCCTGGATTCTTGTCAATTATAACCTGGCCTGAAAGAGAGGGCAAAAGATATTCTGGTTACGGGACCACAACCTCTAAAAGGTTCTACAACAGCCACAACAGACCTGCTGTTAGCAATTAAAAATAACAAAAGTAAGTGTGTGTTGGAATAACCTCCCTCTACTGACTCGGGGTTGCAGCTGTGACACCTTTTTAAGGCACACGCTTCACCCTGAGCCAGTGCTCAGTGCAGGGAGAGGAGAGAACTCTGCCCTCTGGGCGCAGCTACAGCATCAGCACAAGGACTGCTTAAAGCCAAAATAAAAAGCCATCAAAAGTTTTCTTTGTGCAAGTGACACTTGATGAAGTATCTTTTCGGAAATATATTAAATATACAGATTACTTTTTTGAGAGGAACAGCTCTACCTACCAATCAAATGTCTGTAGGGCAGCTGGTGGTCCCTAAGATTCAGATGAGCTATGTGGCCAACACGGCTAAACCCAGAGGTGACCTCCTGACCCTCGGGAAGCACCGCTCGCAGGATCTCCTCCGACCTGAAGTTCTCGTAGGTCAGCTCCAGGTTATACCTGGTCACTTCAGGATCAACACTGAGCTCTTTCAGCACCTGCTGCTCTGCCTCTCCCAATGAGAATCCTGGTATTTTATGAGGATCCAGGATAACAAGTCTATTGTCCTCATCTTCTGGATCCTCAACCACTCGCTTCAGACCGCGACGCTGGAGGACTGATTGTTTTAGGGACTTCAGCAAACTATTTACAATTTCTTTCTTGACTTTAAGAGCTGGAACAACAACTGTCCTTTTAAAAGCCTCTCTGTTGAGCAGTGTCATCCCACGCACTCCGGGATGTGGTGAATACAGTTCTGGATCAGCTTTATCCTCCACGGTTTCAGGCATTGTGGAGAAAGTGGTTTTTTTCACTACTACAAAGGGCCCAGGTATTTTGCCAGAATATCGTGCCAACAGCATCCAAACTGCTGGAAATGATGTATTTGATGCAGCTGTCCTAGAATGATTAGTTTTCAGTAGTCTGGCAGAGTATCCAAATCTCCACAAAGTCCTAGAAGAGAAATTATTCATTTTATAGACATTATGTAATCATTCCACTAAAAAGGCTGCAAATCACATGGATTTGCTGTTCTCTTAAACCAGAATTTCCATCTGTATCAAACAATCCACAACAGTTTAGTAAAGCTCTTTATTATAAAATATACACTGCAAATGTCTGTTATTTTGCAAATGTGTTTTTAGACTTAAACACCAACTAACTTCAAGCAGCGAAATAATCCCCTCCTGCCAAAAACCAATGACCTCTCCTTGTTCTAATAAATGTGATATTAATCCCAGTAAGCCAAATGGAAAGATTTCTACTGTCTTGATCCTACTGTTGGATCCGTTCTGTGTCTGATAAAATTCATTACCAAGCAGTGGTTGCTAAAAAACAATTATTACCAACAGTGGTTGTGATCACTCTTTGGTGATTTCTCCCTCTCAAACCCCAGTGTAAGGTGTTACACGCTCCACAGTGTCTTTGCTCCATGGGCTGCATGCCAGGAAAATCATTAATTAAATCCAGTATTCCCTATAAGATGCAGGGGAGCATTAGTAATGGCTCTTCCATGGGATGGGGAACTTTAAAAGTGGCTTTACCCTCCCCTAAGTGGTTTCCTCTACTAAAGACAGTCCAAAAGGGCCCAATTTTCTGACTCTGCGTCCGCTGCTCCAAGGCAGGAACCAGTGGTTTAGATGGTGCTTAAGGCTGGCATTTCTCCTGACTTCCTGGGAAGCTTGTTTTGAGATCGGGGGGTTGATAGGTTGATAGGAAAGACGCAAACCAGCTCTGAAAGGAAACTGGTTCTCCTGCCTCCCTCAGCCACTGCCCTCCCCCAGGGTTCCAGGCTGGGCGGTCTCTCCTTCCCAAAGCTGCTGTGCCAAACCCTTGCTGTGCAAAGCTTGGTTCGGTTTCCTGCTCCCATCCTCCCAGATCCCAGCTCCTCACTGGGACTCCCTACACCTCCCAGCCAGCCCATTTCCCTCAGCCAGGCTTTTGGCAAAAGCACACCTCCTTCGCCTGTTGACTCGGGATTTGAACGCTGCATTCCTGGCGTCTGCGGCGCGGGAGAAATCCCTCATCCAGAGAGGCCTGAGCATCCCTGTGCTTCTCCTGGGGCCATTTGCCTTCTGCCTAGACGGGGACTATTGAATCAGTGCTTCAGAATGACAGAACCAGTTACGCTGGAAAAGACCTCCGGGGTCACCGAGTCCAAGGCGTGCCCCAGCACCACCGTGCCAACCAGACCACGGCACCGAGCGCCGCCTTCCCGTCCTTCCTTAAACACCTCCAGGCACCGAGACGCCACCACCTCCCCGGGCAGCCCATTCCGATGCCTCATCACCCCTTCTTGTGAAGCAATTCCTCCCTGGTGTCCAATCTGAA